>WHYT01017742.1:144373-162293 GCA_009806455.1 Tetrax tetrax | reverse complement strand
AAAAAAAAAAAACCCAAAAAAAACAGCTTTTACAATGCTTGATTTAAAAACCTGTAATTTATTTTCAACTGAGTTTTTTAGCTTTTGTGCATTTTTCAGCTTTTTATTAGACTTCCATAATGTACATATTTGGAAAAAAAAAGGAAGGAAAAATCAATCTTGAAGCTTTTCCATCTGCCAATTTACTTCTTTCTTTCTTAATCTACAAGTGTCATCTTGAACTTTCAGTCTTTCAGTGGATATAGTTCCTTAGCAATGATGTTGAGAACCTTTGTTAAACTTACGACTCAGTACTGCACAGGAAACTTAGGATTAGCCATGATTCTTATATGGTGCCTTTTGACTGTCTGTGATAATCTTTCTTTTTCTGTCTTTTTTTTTTTGTTTTTGTCTCACTTTACTCTTTCCAGCTCTTCAGTGAGTTCGGAAAGAGGAACTTATTCTTAACAACTCGAGTCCGTGCTCTGTATCCTTGTATGGTTGAATGAAGCAAATGCATTTGTCTCCTCATGTAGATGAATCGTATTTTCCATTACACACAAGTAGTTTTAACGTATCCGCTGGTGACAAAAAAATTGTACATAAACTTTAATGCCCTGGTGCTGGTTGGTAAGTCTGTAGTAGAACGTTCTTTTTTGGAAAATCCCAGCTCTTATGAACTTGAAATGTCCCACAGAAGTGCATCTAACATCTAGGAAACTTCTCATGAGTCGACATGCCACAGTGTAATCTGACATTATCCATTAAAGTGCTTGTATTTTAAACTTTTCTATCAACTTATTTTTGCAATGTTGTCTTCCTTTACCTATCAGGCAACGACATTTATTGATTTTGTGTTTCTCAGACAACTGAAACCAATACATCTGCCTTGCATCTTCTGTTTTAAACATCAGGCTACACAGGAGTTTATTCTACAGAAACATCTTAGGATGTCACTGAATCTCAGCCTAGCTTAGGTAATTGTGCTGTAATTTCACTGGCAATCAAATTTTGATGGAAAAATCAACATTTTAAAGATGATATTGTCTATATGGTAATACAGCTAGTGAATGCGTATCTCCTTGCTTCCTATGACAGATATAGATGATGAAATTGTAAACCCATTCAAATGTTCAGTGAATAATTTGATTTTTTTCCAGCTTCATAGAAATTCTTTTTCAAGCATCCTCGATGTTGATAGAGAACCAAAATTATACTGATATATATTATACTTATTTTATTGTAAGGAAGAGAACTCTGTGAAATGTCTTGTACTTCTAAGCATAAAGTAATCTAAATAAGAAGGAAATCTAATGATTAGGTCATTTAATCATTGCCCAGTAGATGTTCTTGGAAACCAGATGTAAAAGATGAGATGAGAAAAACAACAAATCTGCTACGTTGTGCTAGTGGCTACATTTCTCTTTTGCTGTACTTTACATGTTGACCAGTACGAGAAGAGTATTCATAAGAGTTTGATTATTGTCTTCACTGGTACCGAGAAATTAATTTCACACCTTAAATACTAAAATTTATTTTTATAGCTTAAAGAACAGAGGGCGTTGGCTGAGACCTTGTACTCACATGTGCTGAGTACAAGAATGCTGCTTAATGACCAATAGGAAGAAGCTTATGCCAGTACAAAATTAAAAAAAAATAGGCAAGAAATGGCAATCCTTTAGCTTAGTACTTGTCACGGAGTTTACACCATCTCCCGTAAATATTCTTCCCTTGCTCTTCATATTTTCAGTTGCTCCATATTTGTTATATTTGACTTGTTTAATTATTTCCCTAGGTCGGTGGGGTTTTTATTTTTTCCATTTTTATTTTTTCTGCAGAAGCTGGATCACTTAGTTACAGGCTGGATGCTGTTTTCCTTTACGGCCATGCCTTCTTGTTTTCAGTAAATATGGTGTCAGCTTTCCTGCATGCGCTGTTAATACTTGTGATCCTTTTGTGGAATTTACAGGTGGGAAATTAATGGCAGCACTGCTTTGCTGTAGACTAAGCACATTGGCTTCAGGCAGGGCTGTAATGGAAAGCCCCAGCATAACGGTCTCAGCTCTCCGACTGCTTTGCACTGGTTTTATAGTGTTTTAGCTTTCTTCGTCAATGGCACCTCGTGCGCATTCCAGGGGAGCGACGCACCCGCCGTTTATGGCCAGTTCTGCTGCCTGGGTGACTTGTTTGATGTGTTTTCACAGTAGGTTATTAGTCAGATGTTGAGGTTGCCTGCTTTGTACTGTAATTATTATCCCATCGCTTGCATTAGCGTTGTGGTGAGTTAAATACTTGTTTCTAACAAAATGCTTTTTCCCCATATGATGCTTTAACATTCTGACCTTACCTGCAAAATCCTGGTTTGTGGGTTCTGGAGTTGAACTGTTTCCATATTACGAGCCTTATTCCTACTGCTGTAAACTTAGTGAAGGTGATGGAGGCAGTTTAAAGGAGCAGAGGAGGGAGTGGATGTTTGAGTTTGCGCTGAGGAGCCGTAGACCACACTGAGACCAGGGCTCTGACTCTGATGTTGGCTTGTTACCATGCTCGTGACACAGGATCAGCAGACAAGTTCTTCAGGATGCTGGTTTGCCTCGTGCCTTTCCTTGTGTTGACCCAGGCTTCTGCAGCTGCGTTGAGCCCTGGATGTAGGTGTGAGGAAGAGGAGGACAGCGGGGGGGTTGAAGAAGCCGTGCCAGAAGCTTCCTGTGATTCCTCTTAACATAAATCCCAGGAATTGGTACCCAGACAGTGCAGACCATTTTAGCACAGGTTTTAGGTCCTTGGCCAGCAGAACAAAAAGTAACTTCTGAAACTGTTCTCGAAGTGTAACCCTTCAGCTGAGTGCTAAGGGTGTCTCCGCAGGATCAGTGGTGAAGCAGTTCTGCCTGTGTTTTTTTCAGATAAACTAAAACCAGGACACTATTCGAAGCTTTCTCCCTTTTCTACAAAGTGTGATCCTGCAAGAGGTAGCGATTCACAAGCCTTGTCTAAAATTCAGTGTAGTGCTCTGTCAGCTCCAGCGCTTCCCAATTGCAAATATTCAGCGTTCCAACCACTTGAGGCTGTGGCATTTATAGATCTTTAATACACCACCAGACAGTACAATCTCCACATTTTTAGCCTCTTAAAATAGATGAGTAGTTTCTACAGGACTATGTCTGTCGCTGTTGCATAACCTTCTTTGGGTTCTTTCAGAGAATTTTTTTTTTTTTTAAGTCTATGAATGCAGTTAGTAGATAAATGGCAGAGCAGTAGTAGCACTTCCATTTCTGCATGCTTAGTTATTCCTTTTTGAACAAGCATGTGATTATAACATGAAAGTTGAAGTAGTTGATTTAGTAGTTATTTTCATTTAAAAACTATTCTAGATGTGACAAAAAAAAATGTTATTAAATTCCAGTGCAGGGGTGGTCTATTATTAAGGTTTTGAAGGCATAAAATGGAGCTTGATAAGTTACTATTTCAGGTGTGTCCCAGGAATTCAGGAGTCTTTTTATAACACAAAATCCGTGGGTTACTTCAATGGAAATGGAAAAAAAAAAAAAAAGCAAACTATTATTCTCATACATTTTTTTTAACATAAGTAATGTTTAAATCTATTTTTAAAGATACAGAATTAGATTATTTCTTAATTTAGAACCAGAGTTAAAAAAATCAAGGATCTATTTTATTCAACTGCATCCAGTTAAGTATTCAGGATAGTTAGTTATTTTGTTGTTTTAAAGACACTTAGCGTGTGTTTATTTGAACAGTAAAAGTAGGCAGTAAATATGGTAACAACTGCAATGGAATTACTTGGTTTCTTCCTTCTGTGGTTAATCTTTTAGAAAACGATTGTGGCTAAGACGGTATGCCTGAACTGTTAGTGCTCTGCCTCGAACGTATGCTTCCAATAGGTTATGTAGCATGAGAGCAGCAGTCCGGTGTTGCTGTGTGGATAGTTGTATGACTGGGTGATGTTTGAATGTGCTTAATGTAAAGCGGACAATTCCTGCTGCCTGTTTCTGTCTGAGTTGAGATTAGTCTTTTCATTAGACCAGCTTCCTCTAGGCCCGCTGTTAAAAGTTGCATATATTGCAGACAGACATCAAATAAGAGTAATTTCCTGCAAGGCATTAGTTTTAAGTAGCCTGTGTTTCCTCTCTTTCCACTAAGTTCTTATTTTGGTTTGTGGGTGAGCATATCTTCTATTTTGGAAAAAAAAAAAAATAAAAATTAAAAAACCATGGATATGTAGGGGAAGCATGGGACTATAGAGACTACACTTCTGCTTTGGAAGAAGCAAAAACTGCAATTTTTTGAGAAATAACATTTTTAGAACAAATCATGAAGGGAGAACTACAGCTCATATATAAAGTAATTCACTGGCTGTTGGACTAGAGGATACTTTCTTAAGGATAAGAAACAATATTTTACTAGTTCCACTTAATAATAGCAGTTGATTAAATTCCACTCATTTCTCTGTGTAATGATTTGGTAAAAGGAAAATAAGGATCTTGGTTCAGTTTCTTCTTCAGGTCTGTGTTTCATGTTGGCTAAGCCTTACGACCTGCAGCTGTTCAGCATCTTTTTCCTTTTCTTCCATGTTTTCCACTATCTACACTGTATGTTTAGCTCTTATTCTCTTCCTTGTCTCCTGATTTTTTAATCTCTGTTATTCAATGCTGTAGGATAACATACAGATTTTTTCCTTAAAGAGATTGCATCATTCACTACCTGAAAATCCTGAACTGTGAAATAACAGGAGTTTGGGATTTTTTTTTGTTTTTTTTTTTATTTTTATTTTTGCCTGTAATAGGAATTCATAACTTTACACAACTGAGGTTCTTGACTGTCAGGAGGAGGAGATCGAGATTTTTCTGTTAGAGAAAGAATTGGCAACTAGATGGGTATCCATGAGGAAAGTGGGTATTTTGGGGGTACTTTAAATCCCTGAATGTCACAGCCACAAGAGTGGGAAATTCCCATGAAGTTATGAAATTAATAAAAAACCTGCTGTTGCTTTGAAATATTTTTTTTCCAAATTAGGAAAAAGTAATCTATGACAGGAAATATGAGCCAAAAGACAACCAATGAAATTGCCATTGCTGTTTTTCATTATTCATGAGAAGCCTTATCTTTAATAAGAATGGCTTCTATTAGTGTCTTGCTGAGACGAACATTTGACTCCTCTAACATCTGCGATGCCATGGACAAGGTAGTCTATTAACTGATATGGAGTGTTCCACAAGAATTCAAGCAGTCCTAGATATTAAATACGCTGTGGGAGATGTTTCATGATTATGCAGTGACCAACTTGGCCAGAAAAATGCTGTTGGAACCTTTCTCCAATATCTTTAAAATAATAAAAGGAACCAACAACCATCCACAAAGAAATGCATGTGCCAAAATAAAAATATGCTCCATGAGAAAGGCTGCCTTCTGGGATTTTATTAAAGGTATATCAATTTAAAGGTATTTTTAAAATTATGTATAAGCTAAAGCTCTCAATATCTGTTTTATCTAATTTAATGTTTGGTTTTTCAACAATTTAAAAAAATTGAGTCTCACTTAAAAATACTTTTTTCACAGACTTACGGCAAATGTGTTCTTAAAAATCATTCTGCACCTCTGATACTTAAGGAAAGCATAGGTGTAGAAAAAAGGAAAAGAAAAAAGCTAATGCTAATTTATATTGAGAAAACTAAAACAGTCATGTTAAGAACCTCCTGGCATTGTGCTGTGAGAGTAAGCAAATGTAATCCATTATAATGAGCTCAAACATCTAGGTAACTGTTTGGGGAGTTGACCCTTTAGAGTGGTCTTCCACTACAATCTAATTAGACAAAGTACCTTTAAAAAACCAAACCATCCACTGGGCTGTGATTTTTAGCTAGCAAGTATGTTCTTAAAGTAATTTTCACGGTGAGAAAGTGTCTTAATTATGGATAAATATGAATTTCCTTTAAGTAATGCAATAGAGGTCCTTATATTAAAAAATAAATAATTAGGATTTGTTTAGACTGATCTATTTCTACAGCGCTGAGGAAAAGCTTTGGAATAACTGCCTGTTCAGCCAGCATGAGAATTCTCCATCCACCAGAAAAGCTGGGGATGATTTCTCTTGCTGCTGTTCTGCTGCGTGCTTTTACATGTGGGTTTTTTGGTTGGTTTTTTTTTTTATTTTTGTGTAATTTTATGGCATTCAAGTCAGAAAACTGAGTAGATCATTTAATTTGACCTTAGTTTGGCATGTTTTAGACCATTATATTTTTCTCCATTAAGACTGAATTGAGCACAATCTGCCTAAATAAAAAATAACACAAGCCTGTCTTCCACAATGACATGAGGTCTTGGTGTCAAGACTCCCCACTAATTCCTAGCTGTTTGTTACAGTGATTAATCTTACCTTCTGAAAATAAGAACAAAAAATTGGCCTGACTTTTAAATCTAATGCATATGGCTCAATTTCCAGCCCATGTTCTTGTTTTGCTGGTCTCTGGCCCAGCGTACATTACACAGGGCCCAGGGGGTAAGCTGCATGCAAAAATGCTTGACTGACCCTGGGTCTGCTGGGCTATGGGAGGCAGAAAAGTATCTTCCCCTCCTGAAGATACTTGCATCTTACCCTTCTTTTTGATTGATTGCATAGATTGATCTCTAGAAGTTTTAAAGTGTGGTGGGTTTCGGTGGTTTTTCGGGAGGTTTTGGGGGTGTTTTTTTGTTTGTTTTTGTCGTTGTTGTTTTTTCCTTCCCTGCCTATGGTGGAGGAGGGATCTAAGGTTCCTTCACCAACCAGACGGATCACTCTAACCAGATATACCTCCAAGGGCAAAGGCTCCAGATCTCTCAGGAGGGAGCTTGTGATCCAGGTCCTGTGTCCATTGTGTGTATCTGTGCACATGCTACTTGATATTTGTTCAGTCTTCATCTCCTTCACTAGAAAACCCAAAGCAGACTGTCATCCTGAGTGTGGATATCAAATTATCATAGGACAGATTTGCATTGACTCTCTGTTTGCATTGAGTGCTCTGTTGGTAGGGGAGAAAATGGCTGAAGGTGCTCTCATTGTGTAGGATGTGTGGACATCATACTGCAGTATTTTAAAAACTTTTGTAATATTTCTAAATAAATTATTTTCTTATTGCATTCAAAGGCAGTAACCAAAACCAGTGCGTTGAGCAAGTTCAATACTGATAAAAAGTGACTATGGGTATCAGTGCACAGGGACACACAAAGGTGATTGACAAGCTTCCCAAGAGACTATTTCCTCCAAACCCTGTTAGATGTGATGGCAAAATAGTTAGATGGTGGGAGAGGTGGACTCAGATCTCCTCAGGCAGGGGCAGGAATTTTGCTTTTCTCTTTTGTTATGGAGTTTAATGGCATAACTGTTATAAACAAGACTTTGGGGCTGCATTTTTATATTAAGTTGTGGGAGTTTTGTGTGCTCTTTCTCCCCCTGGCCAAAACTGGTCAACCATTTGACTTATCTCCATAATTATTCAGGTACAAAGTCTCTTTGAGGTTTTTTGGTGTGCTGTCAGCTGCCGCTCTGTGATGACCTTTCTTCTCAAAGGAAAGCTATGCTATTTTCAGTTCAAAAATAGTTTATAATAAATATTGTTCAGGTGCCTTTGGACATCAGAAAGAGACAGCTTTGCATCTCCTGTTATGCAGGCCTGTGATTTAAACCTGGACACAGGAGGAGGGTAGCACTTTCACAGTTGGTTTCTGAACAGTTATTTGTTTTGGCTGTCCTAACTCCCACAGAATTGGGAGCTGGTTTATGCAAGTCATTGGGAGAGGGCCCAGGTTTGCCTAGCAGGGTGACTAGGATGTTGCCTAAAGAAAACCCAGTTCCCTGAGACTTCCCATGCTTTTCCTCTGCTTTTTCTTCTGAATGCATGTGGACCTTCATTGCATGAGTCGGCTTCTGTGAATTTATCTTACGCCTGTGTCGCTGGCTGTGCTTAGTGTTATTTAGGTTGCCAAGTGCTTAGCCTGCAACAACATAATTTTGAGAACCTGGGTCCTACTGACAAGTCGTGCTTTCACATCCTATGCTGACATCTCCTTTGCAGTGAAGCGCTGTAACAAGGATGTCCCCGCTAACTAGGTGGACTGGCTGAAAGCTGCAGAGGTCAGGCTGGTTGGGGAGAATGAGGTTCCGAGCTGCTCAGAAGACAGAATAATATAATGTTTTAAGTCGTATAAAAAGCAGCTCATGCAACCTCTCAAGGCCTTAGCAAGGGGAGAATCCCAAAGGCATCTAAGCAATCAAGGCAGTAACAGTAGTGTTAAGTATCACTTACACTTTTAGCATTCATGTCAACATAACGGTTTTAATACATCTTCAAAGTCATTTGTTGCTGTTGGCTCAGTAAACAAAAAGCTAATTTGATTTCATCTTTCCAGACTAATTCAAAACAGTATTTAACAATCTCTTCAGGCTAGCCTTCCTGAAATGTGATGGGCATGACAAGTTGGTTTTGTTGGTTTGTTTTTGTTTTTTTTTTTTGGGTTTTTTTGGTTTTTTTTTTTTTTTCCCCCAACTTGGTTTGAAGCCACTTTTAGCCTCTTGATCTTTCTTTAATCTGGATTTGTTAAATAAAGTGATTACAAAATAATTACCTAAGAATTTTGCTGGTAAGGTAATATCAAGACTCATTAAAACACAAATGATGTTCCTCTGCCATCTGCTCCCGGAGGCAGAGGACCCCTTGATAGCAGATGAATGGCAAGGCTTCCCACACCTTAGGATTGGTGCCTAAGCAAGGATGTGATGCCAATGCTGGGAATGAGCAGTAAAGAGGGAGGTAGTGTACTCTTTCTCTGTCAGCATCTCTTCAGCTTTTGCAGCTGCCAGACGTGGAGAGATCTGCAGGCAGGTTATGTCTCCTGTGATGCTCGTTCTGCAGGAGGTGAAAAACATTTAGCACACTCTGAAGGGTTCCCAGGAATCATGAAAGAATGAAAGATAACAAACATGCCTTAAAAAAAAAAAGTCATCTCGGTTACTAATCAAGCCAGAGAATTTGTCATGGGGGTAGCAACAGCCCTATTTAGCAAGGTATAAACTTCCCTTTTTCCTAAACATCCCGGGTGTTATGGAATCTGCAGCTTAAACAGCTGAGAGGAGAGGAGCACGGCTGAAGTATTTGAGGAACTGCATTACATAGACAAGTAGGGTCATAACTTATTAAAACATTTGCAAAACACATTCCAGTGAGATGAAGTTAAACAGCTAGAGCATCTTCCCACATAAGAAAGAGTCATCATGGAAATCGGCTGCCCAGGCGCATTCCTCAGATGGCTGAACTCACTTTTGATAACTCTGAGCTCCCTGTCAGTGGCTTGTAGGGCAAATTTCATTGCTATTACAGTGTAGGTGATGCTGGAATTTACGTAAGAATTTTTTCCTTCCTACGTCCCAGTGTATTTCTAAGCTGTATGTGAATGTAGGCTGCCTTGCAAGCATATGTTTGGGTTAGAAATAAAGTAGCAATATCCTTTTTCCTGAAAATCTTGCATATAAATAGTACAGGTGGGAAAGATGAACTCAGTTGTCCTCCAGTTCAATGGCAGTTTGAAAACTGATTTGGCTGTCCTACTGGAATGATGTAATATTGGCAGTGGTACGCAGAAGTAGAGCCAAGGATTTCAAGCTCATGCACAGAGCTCCTAGGCTGCTGCTCTGTGCCCTGTCCAACATGCAATTAGTGCAGCTGTGCAGCCACAACTCTTTCCCCTCCCATCCCTGTAGTTATTGCATTTTGAGGGGCCAGAGCATTGGATGGCATATCTGCTAAAGAAAAGGCAAACTAAGTGGGAAGCTTTCCCCCATCACTCTCTAGGAAAACCGGGTAGCTACATGCAGTAAAGGTGCGTGCCCTGCAGCTTTAATGGCAACTGTAACATTAATAGTGAGGCACAAATGTGTCCCGTTCATTAAGATGAAAATGAGAATTATCTCTGCAATGTCTAACAGGCAAAACAGACAGAGAAGTTTCTCAGAGGCCTTCGGTGAGCTGGAACCACAAATCCCTTCAGAAAGCTGCAGGCACTATTCTGAGTGCAATAAGCATGTGGGGCAGAAAGGCTTTGTTCTATTTGTCTGTGTCACAAAATTGTTCTGAGTATTAAATAATAATCATCATAACACAGAGGTTGCATCCATACTCTATACTCCCTACTATCAATCATTTAACAATATATAGAAAACCAACTGCCATGCTAACTGGAGAATTCAAGTATACCATTGCTTGAAAACTGCTTTGAATAATGCTTGCACACTGTAATAGTAAAATCTGCAGCTAAATCAATGAATACTGTAACTGAAAGTGAACAGTAAAGTGGAGATCCTGGTTGTTATTGGCCAGTTCCTTAGTGAGACATGCAGGTTTAGGATTAGTTATTCTTAAGTCAGCATCCACTTCTGCAAGGCTGAGTGCTGATAAACGTCACATGCTGTTCTATTAAGTGTGAAAAAAATTGTTTTTCTGACTCTAAGGCTAAATGCAATTAGCCCAAATGAGCTATCAAGGTGATATGATAAAGGTGAATATTTATACAGAATTAAATTAAATACGCATGTGCCACTTGCTCTACAAAGAGCAAAGAACATAAGGGAAAATATGACTAATACATAAGAGCAAAGATCAGTTTACTTTGTCAGTTCATGATCATGATACAGATGGAATTTCCTTCCATAAAAACAGCATGAGAAAGAGTTCATGAATATTTTCGTCAGTAGCTAATATTTCCATTCCTGGAGGAGAGCTCTAAGCCCACAAACAAGAGACACTGCTCCATTTAAGATTCAAAGGAATGTCATCACAAAATGCAAACTGTCTGCGAGAAACTTTCAGCTTTGATAGTTTTATTGCATTAGAGACAAGTGCATCACAGCTGTGAAGTGCATCATAGCACAGACATGACCCATATTTACACAGACCTTTGACTAACGCAGCATTTTGTATATTAGAAATCTGTGCTGTAACAGTGCTGAAACTGTCTGGGCTTGCTGAGAGCAATGGGAGTTTGTAGGTGGAGGGCAGTATTGTGTTTCCATTTTGTTATCATTTTTTTTCCTCTGCTACAAGTGTGAGGACATAATGAATTTATATGCATTCACTGCCTGACTTAATTTTGTTCATAAATGTAACAGATTAAATTACAGATTAGGAAGTAACATGCAGGTGCAACGTATATACTTTTTGAATATGGCTGTCACAGAAATTATTGTCTTTGTTTAATAGCTTAAAACCAATTCTCTCTTAGAATAATGATAGTCCTCGTAAGTGAATACAAATTAGTTAAATACAATCTGGCTTTGAGGCCTTGTGCAAATGGTTTAGGTGCTGAGCTGATTTGAAATAGCAATAACAAGTATTTGGAGCTACATCACCTTCTGACAAACTGTGCATCATTTTGGTCATTCTTGTGTCTCAGCCTTTTTATCTCTTCTTCTTGAAAATGGGAGGCATAGGCAAACAAAATTGGAATATTACCCAAATATGGGTAGTAAAAAAATCAGTGCTGCAGCAGATCTTCAGAAACTAGTACACAGGAGAAAGCAGCCCTAATAATAAATGAAGCAGAACAGCGAGGCTAAAGCTGGAAAAATAGTCTCTAAAGTGGGTACTTAGCAGAAGGAATTAGACACATCATAGGTAAGGGAAATGTTTTCCAAAATATGTTGTGGGAAAAGATTTGCAGCCTTCAAAATGTGATGAATAGAAAATCATCAAGTTTCTATAAAGGGAAAATATCCACAACTGTCTAAAATATTTTTATTTTCAGTTGAGTCCTGTGACACCTTTTCCACAGAAGGAGTATAGACATTCAGGAAGTTCTTATTATAGCTGTTGAACAAACCCAAATAGGCAAACATTGAGTTTTTTCCAAGTGAATGCAAGTTCTACTGGCAAACAGCAACGTTCTAAGAAAATGAGATAATTAAGCTACAGGACTGCAGTCATTTACTTCTAAGGAAATATTAAAGAGCATTTTACTACATTTCTATTATTTGCACTATTTTAAAGTCTCTACTTAAGAAACAGCTGGCCTATGTCTTTAGACAATGTAATAAAATCTTCGGTTTAACGTGCAGTATGGTCCAAGAAGCAACCAGGACATACCTAGAGTGGGATAAGGAGGGATGTATTTCAATGCCTGAAAGAATACCAGGGAAAGCAAAGAGACTCTGGGTTCTGTGCCTTCCGGATGCTCTTTGCTTAGGGTATATGTGGGGGTAGACCCTGCGCTGCATTACCAAGTGAATTCGTGGTACGGGGTACACATGCACTGTGCAGTGCGTTGCTGCATGGGCAGTCATGCCCGTGATCCACACTGGCCCCATGTTGTGCCTGTTTGTCCAGGATTCCCAGGTGTCCAGTATCCCATGCTACTCAATATCAGGAAACGCTAGCCAATGATCCCTACAAGACCATATCTCTCCAAGTAACAAATTTCTCAGTATTTTGCCCTCAAGAGCTGTTATATAAAGTACCATTGAGGGAATATTTGCATAAAAAGCAGTTTATTCTACTTTTCTGTAAAACTTGAGGGCAGTTCCATGTAACATTCTGTGAATAGTCAAGGCTACAGGATGAAAAAAGCCTCCAGATTACGGGGGCAAAACCAAGAAGGAAGTGGGAAGGAGAAATGGGATGTTTGTTACAGGAGGAAGATATGTAAAAGGGAAGTTACACACATAAAGCAACACATGGAGTATGCTAGGAACTTCTCTGTCAACACAGAACTGGAGAAATTTAACGTTATGGCAAGATACCACAAAGGTCAGGGCAATATCTCTGTCCTGCCAATACACCTTATAAGACAGGAAACTTTGGCTTGTTTAGGGGATAGCCAGGCAAAAATCTACTGAGAAGCTGCCATGGTGTTCAGGAGAGCAGCTGATCTTCAAAGAAAATGCCCTGAAACCTCAGGGGTAAATAATCTTGTTTTACAGGAAGACAGATAATTTTTGCAAAAGGCACACTTGGCCCAGCAACGAGCTTTTGGATGAACTAAGATGCACAAGGGGAGCATATAAAAAGGGGAAAGGATGACAGGCTGCAGAAGTCTACTATAAAAGCAATGTTTCGACAAGTAGATGCGAAATTGGGAAGGCTAAAGCACCCAGCTGGAGCTAAGAGTAGGAAGGGGCATAAAGGAAGGATTTTACAAGTTTGCTCATAGAGAAGCTCAGCAAAAATGTGGGGTTTGGGTGAATAGTGGGACACAACTGAGAGAGGGGCGACAGAGAAAAGGCTGAAGTACTCAAAACTCCTTTTCTTTTTCCTCTTTTTCTTTCCCACCACCTTCCTGCTCCGCTTAGTCTTCACAGGAAAACCAAACCCACGATGGTTTGGGAATAAGAGGGAGAAACCACCACCAAGAGCAATATGTGACAGATTACGGACAGTGGATGGGAAATGCAAACAGAGGATTAGGGGAAATTTAAGCTGCCTCGCTCCTGTTCCTGGAAATAGTGTGGACCATATGCCTCATGTGATGAGGCAGAGCATACCCTCGTCAGATTTGTGAATGACACTGATTTAGGAGGGACCTTGAGATAACTGAGGCCTGGGCTAAAAAAAATCCTCACGAGTTTCATCAGCGAGATGTGCGAAACTCTGCTCCCCCACAGGTGTAACTGTGCATCAGCACAGTTTGTGGGCTGACCACCTGAATAGCAGCCCTGATAAAAACAGACCAGGTGTTACAGTAGAAATCAGGCTGAATATGAGTCAACAACGATCTCTCATCACTAGTAAGGCAAAATCCATCCTGGCTTACCTTGGAAGAAGCATGGCCAGCAGGAAGGGACAAACTTTTTGGTAGGGCCTCTTACGACAGAATAAGAGGAAACGGTTTTAAACTAAAAAGGGGTCGATTTAGACTTGATATAAGGAAAATCTTCTTTACAATGAGGGTGGTGGAACACTGGAACAGGTTGCCCAGAGAGGTGGTGGATGCCCCGTCCATGGAAACATTCAAGGCCAGGTGGGATCGGGCTCTGAGCAGCCTGATCTGGTTGGAGATGTCCCTGCTTCTTGCAGGGGGGTTGGACTAGATGGCCTTTGAAGGTCCCTTCCAACCCAAACTATTCTATGATTCTGTAATTTTATTCTATGAAGGTTTTATTCCATCTGCTTGGCACTGTTGAGGATGCTGTACTGTGTCCTCTTCTGGGTCTCCTGGTTTGAGAAGGATGTTGGACTGAAAGAAGGTCTAGCAGAAAACCACCAAGATAGCCAGAGGTATCTGACTTGTGGGGAGGGGCTATGGCAGGTACGGATTTTTAATGGCAGCATACAACTACTGGAGAGCAGGCTAAGGGGTGACTTGGTAGCAGCCTCAGATTACTTGAAGGGGAGTTACAAGCATGGTAAAGCCAGACTTTTTTGGATAGTCAAAGATGGTAAAGCATGGGAGAAATCACAACTTGGGAAGTTCAGAGTGGACTTTCTTGGCTAGGAGGGTGGTGCAGTACTGGAGAAATTGCCAAAAAGAGCTGGATTGGGGCTCTTGGAGGCTTTCAGGACTCTGCTGGACAAAGCTGTGGCTGACCCACTCATTCATGGTCCTCCCACTCAGTCATAGGGCTGGACTGGATGGCTTCCAGAGGTGGCTTCCAGCACTTCTATGATCCTATAAATTTGATGAGGATTTTTATATTTTATACATATGGCTATTCGACAACTATAGTTTTCACAGTTAAAAATAAAGGAAACAAAAAAAAAAAAAAGATGACTATAACCCTCCTGACTGAGAATGTCAGCCATCAGTAACAGAGAAGGTAGTGGATTCTCATAGGATTAGACATGCATTTGCTTCCTCAGAGATGTTACACATCAGATGCATGTTTTTAAATGTGGGAAGGAAACTGCTATCCCTCACAGACCTCTGGCTCACTGATTGAGTAGCAGTGCCTATGTCAACTTCTAGCACAGTCACATCACTTCAGCAGAACTTAGGAACTCTTCTGTAGAGCCATGTAACTTTCAAGCCATACTGCAAGCACGTATAGGACAAGCCTGTGGTTTCATTAAAGACATGAACTAAGTTACAATGGTATTAAAATCTCAGGAAAGGAAACACTCATTTTGTACATGAAAATAACAATCATTAGGGGAAATAACAGTCATGAGCAGAATTATAATCTCTGGGTACTGCTGGCCAGGTTGCTAGAGGTCAGTTGAGATCTATTTTCTCTGTCTCACTTCAGAGATATTTTGTTGCTAAATGGTGCAGTATGAGTGAGCAACAAGGTCCAAAATCAGCACAGAAAAGAACAGAGCAGGATTGAATTAATGCAGTTAGCATGTGTTAATACATCATATATTAGTATCTTGTTCAAAATAAAATAATTGTAGTAGATTTAATTGCATGCAATTAATGACGACTTGAGGGCTAAAGTTTTAATTTCTTTATACATGAGAAAGATGCTGCCTTTTGCCCTCTTGAGCAGCAAGAATGATCTAGGTCCATTGCAGTTTGGTCTGCTTTGTAAACCCTAGGCGTATGCACTGGAAATACACTTTATTTACAGAATCTATATTGTTGAAGCATCTACTGAGAAAAAGCAGAAACTAGCTCTAAATGCTTTTCCTGCACTTCCTAGCCTAAACATACAGACTGTCGTCTTCATTGAGCAACAACATCTGTTACTCTGGAAAAACAGATGTGTGAAGTATACTGGCAATCTGGAAATAGAAAAAAGGCGAAAAAGAGTTTTCAGCAGCTCCAGAGGCAGCAAGGAAATTGGAAAAGAAGACAGATGCAATATGTGCTTGCAAACAGGGCATGCAAAAGAGGAAAAAAAAGATATAATGTAAATTGTTTAATTTGGAATGATAGAGAAAAGCTCCAGGAAGAAAAGTACAATATTGTGAGGGCCTGCTTATGCTTTTGTTTTCTTTAATCACATTCCTTATTTATAACAGAGTTGATGTCTTAGGGGTTTCCCAGGAATCCTTTCATAGTTCTGGATGCTGATTTGTACTGAATCTCATGGGTTTGCTATCAAAGGGATGTCGGATTAGCTGAACAATAGCTGGGTATAATTCTCGGCCATGTTATAATAATTCATGAGATGAAAGTCTGGCTCCAGGAGATCAAATAGGAGTTTTTTATTTGATACCAGAACTTTGCCTTGTTTTTTCATCTTTTTTCACAGCTTGATCAGAGCAGAGTAAAAAATTAGAAAGTGCTGACGTGCTGGCTATTTTGTAGTGGCATTAGAAATAAGAACTTCCAGCCCTTGTAATCTTACGGGGATTTTTTTTAAGCCTTAAACCACGGAATTTAATGCTTTATGTGTAAACTTGGAAAAATAGCTTTACTTTATGTTCTACTTGCAGAAAACAAATAGATTGAAAGTTAATTATTTTTAAAAAGTTTTTATACCCATGAAGGATGCTTTGGGATCTGACCTGTAGTACTGGAATTCTTAGAATTGCTGGTTCTGGGTCTCTCCAGGATGCATTTCAAATCCTGATGCATTTCAAAACAGCCTTCTTGACTCTGCAAAAGTTGTCTGGAGGTCCCTTTCTGTCCAAGTCCAACATGAATAAAGCAAAGTCGAGAAACAATAATTAAATAGAAAAGAATAGTTCAGACAACGCATTTGAACTTCTAAAAAGTTTTTCTCAGTTCTGTGTTTTCCCTAAATGTTTGCTTCTCACTTTGCAATGTTCAACATTATAGAAATTGGGAGATATTTTGACAGTGTTTTTTTCCTCAGGGAGAAGGATTCATTTCCTAACCCTTATATGATGCACTGTATCTTGGGGTGTCTGAGAGTGTTTCAGTCTCAAGGCTGCAAGCTAAGATAAACACAGGCAACAGTTGTTTTCTTTCTGGGCATCTTGAAGGGGGTTAGCAGAAAAGGTAAAAGTAGAACTGAGCAGGCATATATGAAACACCATCCTGGATTAGGTCCAAAACCCACCTAATCCCATACCATGTCTCCAGCAACGATTAGTGTCATATACTTCAGACGAAAATGGGATTATATGACCTTTGCTCTTCCACAGACATTTGAAGGCTTATTCTGAGTTGTAATCATTTGAAATTGACTTAAATCCTGAAGGCTATGGTTTAATGTTTCTGCACTGAATCAGTTGTAATGAATTATGATACTGTAGATGTTCCTGTCATCCACAGAATGTCGTCCACACTTTAATTGCACTTGGGATGAAAACAGCTTTGGAAGTCTATTTTGTTCCCCATGTTAACAGGAAGGAACACAGAAATTTCTTGTCTACCATCTCTGGAGCACGAGTTATTTCTATGATAGTTATTTTGTATGCTAATATCACAGCACTGAGCTTTCACCTCCTTTTCAGGTTACTTTTTGCAATCTCACTTCATATGACAGAGGGGCATTTTCATCTTCGATCATTCTCAAGGCATCTCTTAGACTTCTTGCATTTGGCTGTGTCTTTGACACTGATATTCAGGACAGCCTATGGCAGGAGGAATGTGTTAAGGGAGAAAAACTGCAGATAGTAAATTTGGAGAAACTTCCAAGGAGGAGTAAGGGCTTTTTTTTTGCTAAATGGAGTGAAGAGCAGCAAAGAAAACCCTGAAGAGAGGGAGAGAGAGTGTTAGGCAATTTCATCATTAACAAAAGCAGTGAGAAGAGCTCAGAGAAAGGACGTCTCAGGTGCTGAGAGGGACAGAACAAGCAGGAAAGTTTGCAGACCCCTGCCATTTGAGATGAAATACTGAAATTTCTGAGAAAAAAAAAAAAACTATTATAAAGTGTGATGCTGAAATAACTTTTCATATACTTTCTTCCTTCTATAACTATTTACAGTTTTGCAATGAAAAATTTACCCCCTAGTTTTCCAAGAGCCAATAAAGACCACAAACAGTGTAATGTTTTACCCTATCAGCATAGAGCTAGATGACTACAGATCACCAGTTACAAGGTGAAAAAAAA
>WHYT01017742.1:112732-144353 GCA_009806455.1 Tetrax tetrax | reverse complement strand
AACCCTTATATGATGCACTGTATCTTGGGGTGTCTGAGAGTGTTTCAGTCTCAAGGCTGCAAGCTAAGATAAACACAGGCAACAGTTGTTTTCTTTCTGGGCATCTTGAAGGGGGTTAGCAGAAAACCTAAAAGTAGAACTGAGCAGGCATATATGAAACACCATCCTGGATTAGGTCCAAAACCCACCTAATCCCATACCATGTCTCCAGCAACGATTAGTGTCATATACTTCAGACGAAAATGGGATTATATGACCTTTGCTCTTCCACAGACATTTGAAGGCTTATTCTGAGTTGTAATCATTTGAAATTGACTTAAATCCTGAAGGCTATGGTTTAATGTCTCTGCACTGAATCAGTTGTAATGAATTATGATACTGTAGATGTTCCTGTCATCCACAGAAATGACCACTCTCTTCAAACCTTGCAGATTTCTTGAGCTTCACAGCTTTTCATAGCAGTATGTCATCCACACTTTAATTGCACTTGGGATGAAAACAGCTTTGGAAGTCTATTTTGTTCCCCATGTTAACAGGAAAGGAACACAGAAATTTCTTGTCTACCATCTCTGGAGCACGAGTTATTTCTATGATAGTTTTTTTGTATGCTAATATCACAGTACTGAGCTTTCACCTCCTTTTCAGGTTACTTTTTGCAATCTCACTTCATATGACAGAGGGGCATTTTCATCTTCGATCATTCTCAAAGCATCTCTTAGACTTCTTGCATTTGGCTGTGTCTTTGACACTGATATTCAGGACAGCCTATGGCAGGAGGAATGTGTTAAGGGAGAAAAACTGCAGATAGTAAATTTGGAGAAACTTCCAAGGAGGAGTAAGGGCTTTTTTTTGCTAATTGGAGTGAAAAGCAGCAAAGAAAACCCTGAAGAGACGGAGAGAGATGGGAGAGTGTTAGGCAATTTCATCATTAACAAAAGCAGTGAGAAGAGCTCAGAGAAAGGACGTCTCAGGTGCTGAAAGGGACAGAACAAGCAGGAAAGTTTGCAGACCCCTGCCATTTGAGATGAAATACTGAAATTTCTGAGAAAAAAAAAAAAACTATTATAAAGTGTGATGCTGAAATAACTTTTCATATACTTTCTTCCTTCTATAACTATTTACAGTTTTGCAATGAAAAATTTACCCCCTAGTTTTCCAAGAACAAGCAGGAAAGTTTGCAGACCCCTGCCATTTGAGATGAAATACTGAAATTTCTGAGAAAAAAAAAAAACTATTATAAAGTGTGATGCTGAAATAACTTTTCATATACTTTCTTCCTTCTATAACTATTTACAGTTTTGCAATGAAAAATTTACCCCCTAGTTTTCCAAGAGCCAATAAAGACCACAAACAGTGTAATGTTTTACCCTATCAGCATAGAGCTAGATGACTACAGATCACCAGTTACAAGGTGAAAAAAAAAAAAAAAACTATTCTAAAACCACTGCATGAACTTTACTGACATAGTTTTAAAGTATGGTATTGAGAGGATGCAATCACCTTTCGTTGGTTTGGAGGCATCCGATTTCGGAAATAGTAAATGGCATCTTTTTTTTTGAAGAACAGTGGTGTTTCGGGGAGCACTTGCACATTGGTCTGTCAAGTTTATCATCTATGTTGACTAAGTTGTAGAAAAGAGTTTTTATTATCTGCTTCAGACCAGAAGCAGCAGTTAACTGAAATCATGAAGGGATCATGACTGCCTGGGAGGCTAAAGGGAGCAAATCTTGTCTTACTGGACTTCGTAAGCCTTGGACTGCTGCAGCTGGTGTGGGATTATGAATTGCTGGCTAGGAATTTATAAGTACAAAGTAATATCCTTGGTTCTGGATACCATACAGTCTATCCACACTGTTAGTTTGGCAGTGCTTTTATTATTGTTTCAGCTGCTGCCATAGTTATATCAAGACTTTTTTTGCTTTGAAACCCTGACAATGTGAATGTCCATGCAAGACAGAGGCATAAATAGGCAGGTGTCCATCTTACTTGTGCTTAGTCTGACTATTTTTATGTGAGGACACAACTTAATGTGTCCTGGAGTTTGTGATTAGGGAGGCTTCTCTCCTGCAGTTCCTGCCCTACTCCTTCCTCACTTCCCACTGGTCATGGATGAACCACAAGTGACCTGATGCCTGATAAGTTACTGGTCGGTGCTTAAACCTTCACTCCAAATGCAGCCAGCTCCACTTCTGTGTCACTGCACAGCCACAGGCTTGCCATGCTTCTCGTTGGTTGAGATTATTTTTTTCATTTAAGTGTATAAAACTCCGTATTTTTCAGAGCATTGTTAAATCAATACTGAGTACAGATTCCTGGTCTAGCCCTCCTGCAACCACATATTCATGATTGTGCTATCCTTTTGCCCTAGTGAGTTGTTTTTGTTTTTTTTTTTTTTTAATTGCTGTTCAAACACTCTGTGGTGGTCAGGTATGTAGAAGGGCCTGGGACAGGGGAGAGAAGTTCAGGTGCAAAATTCATGGTACCACACTGTTGTAGTTTAGTCCCGCGTGGGACCAGACTACACAATCTCTCTCTCACTCCTCCCACCCGCTGAGGGAATAGGGAGAGATGATAGAAGAAAAAAAAAGCTCGAGGTTTGAGGTAAGGACAGGGAGAGATTCTTAAAGTTACCAAAATGGCCTAAACAGACTCAACTTGGGGAAAACTATTTGTTTATTATTAAAACCAAAGCAGGATAATGACAAAGAGAACAAGATAACTTCCCCCCACCCCTTCCTCTTCCTGGGCTTAACTTTACCTCTACCTCCTTCCCTCTCGAGTGGCACAGGGAGGAATAGGGAATGGGGGTTACAGTCAGTTCATCACACATCACTTTATGCTGCTCCTTCCTCCCTGTGGAAAGAACTCCTCATATTCCTCCCCTGCTCTAGTGTCTTCCACGAGGTGCAGTCCCTCCGGAACAGCTCCCCCAGGGCAGGCCCTCCATAGGGCACAGCCTCCATCAGGCATCCGCCTGCCCCAGTGTGGGCTCCTCCACAGGCTGCAGGTGGATCTCTGCTCCTCCGTGGGCCTCCATGGGCTGCAGGGGGACAACCTGCTCCACCATGGTCATCACCACAGGCTGCAGGGGAATCTTGGCCAGGAGCCGCATTACTCCTCCCTCTCCTTCTTCACTGATCTTGGTGTCTGCAGCCATTCCTCTCACAAGAAATCCTTCACAATTGGACGCAGGCAGATGCCTCTCAGGTTCTCTTCACATCTCATCTCCTCTCCACTTCTTGCAGCTGGGCTGGGCCGAGTCAGGCCCAGTTGGCTGCCCAGCGGGAGACCAGAGGGTGAGGGCTGCAAGGCCCACAAGGCTCGCGCCTCCCCCTCTCTGCCCCAGCTCAGCTCCTTCATGTCATCTCTACTTTTTTTTTTTCTGTTTTCCCCTTGTTAAATACGTTATCGCAGAGGCGTTGTCAAGGAACATTCTGCTACCAATTGGCTTGGCCTTGGCCAGCAGCAGCAGGTCTGCCCTAGTCCCAGCCGAGTCCACTGACCAAAGGAGAAAAACTTCTAGCAGCTTCTTACAGAAGCTACCACCATAACGTGTCGTGTCCCCCTGTCCCATCCCCCCCAAAAAAAACCCCAGAACACACGCAAAGCTTTAGATTAGAGAAGAGGAAAGCAGACTTGGGAAATGGAGGAGTGAAAAAATTTGAGGTGTGGATGAAACCATATTTCCTTGGGAAAGGCTGTGGGGTGAGAGACGGGGCAGGTGCAGCAGCAGCAGGATTCCCCTGAAGCCAGCATGCCACTCACCTGCACGCCCTGGGATGCAGAGGCAGCTGATGAGGCTGAGTGAGGTACCAGCTGGGATGGGCAGAGCATCTTGTTGCTCTGCCGCAGTGCAACTGCACGCACTCCTGCACCTCTCAGGGCTGTGATCTCCATTTCCAACCATAGTTACGCTTGTACTGCTTATTTTTGTTTAACAGTTGCGGCTAAGGGGCCAGTTATATGCCTGGCTGGTTTCCCTTTCTTTCAAAGGATCGCAGGTTCCTGGGATATCTGGAACTGATTTTTAGAACATGTCAGATTGTTTTAAATAATTTCTTTATTTTTTTTCACAGTAGGAGAAAGCTCTTCTCAGCAATTCGTCTGCTGTGCCTGTCAAACGAGGGTAATTGTTTTGCAATGCTGATCGCTTTGCAAACTGTTGTTGCCAGCCAGGTGGATGACTCCTCAGTGCCCAGTTGTGTGATGTGCCTCTGGGTGGGAGCAGCCTGTCTCAAAGGCTGCCATAGATCTATATGTATATGGAACAATTATTCACTGTTTTTCTTGATATAAAAAGTGAGATAACCAAGGGGAATTACTAAGCAGCAAATGTAAAGCAAAAGACAGTATTTTTTTTTTTTTACACAAAGAGTAGTAAAATTGTTTTGCTTACTGCGATTAGGTATATCTGTACATGAAAGCACTGTAAAACTGCTGGCTCAGGAAGTCTCTAAACCTTGGGGTGCTGGAAACTGGGCACAGACACTGCACACACTTAACTCTTTTTCTTCGCTTTTGTTGCCGACCATCGTGAGAACTAGTCAGGACAATTGAGCTAAGGACCTTTGTCTGGACCATATGACCATTCCCGCTTTCTTAGCTTGAGGAGGTGGAGGTTGGCAGGAGTTTAATTATTTGGCACACAACTGTTCAAGAATTGTGATTGTTTACTCCAATTTTTCACAAGTGTTCCAGCAGCTAAGTGCCTATAGTCCTTTGTAAAGTAAATTAAAACAAACAAACCCCTCTCCCAAAAACACCCTCGAGATTTGCAGTTGCAGCAATATATTAAATATCATCTCATCAAATGTCTTGCTTTTACTTCAGAGTTGATGTTGGGGCAGCTAGAGCAATGGTACATCAGTGGTGTGTTCAGGACTTTCAGACAAATGTGGGTTTGATTCCGTAAGGCTCCAGGCAGCCATGAGACGGGCTGAGATTATGTCTACCCAGTGAAAACAGTGTAAACCAGGGGTTCTCAGATCATCAGCAGAAAAAGCCTTGAAGTTTCCATTGCACATGACTATTTCTGCTAGATCGTCAAAGAAAGAGAATAGATCTTGACTTCTACTTTGTGTTGTTTGCTTTTTTTTTTTTAAAAAAAAAAAAAAGGCCTAAAGGCCTGAAGGCTTTTGGACTCACCTTAGAGAAGACTAATGTTATGTTGAAATAACAAACATATATTAAGCTGAGTTTTTTTCTTGAGGTTGAGGTAGGACTTTGAGTTATAGAAAAGCTTTGCAATCTTTCTTGTCCATCTCAATTATACTGATTCTTCAACACACAGAGATGACTTCTGAGGATAAACTGAATTATAAAATTGCTGGATTATAAAAGCTGGTATACCAATTCACCAGTTAGAAATAATGGAATTGTTATTTACACATAAAACATATAAGAAATCACTTTATTTTTATTTTGTAATGTTTTAATAGCGTTTATTCTGATGTCTGGAAATATTTTCGTCTGCATGTTAGATCACGTGGGCAGATTTTCAGTCCTTGGGCGTCTGCAGACTGTTACCCCAGGGAAGGCTTCCCAAGTGCAGAAAGAGCTGCGAAGGGGAGCTCAGATGTTGCAGCATGAAGGCAAGACCAGCAACTCCATTTGGCTTTCTTCCTGCAAACACTGGTAGCATCTTACTGTCCAAAAAACTGTTATGATTTAATTGTGTTGAGAGGAATAGGGCTTAATATCCATCTGCTTATATTTTGAGTGTATAGAGAGCTAAGATCTAACGTGACAAAAGGCTGAACCACGTGGCAGGTGACAAAGTAGCCTAAGGTGGCCCTACCGATCACAGGGGCAAAACCAGGAGTGCTTGTTCAGCTAACGGCCAGTTTTCAAGTTACCTCAGTCAGTTTGGACCACGTGCACTGTTACTTGCCACCTTGATATCAAACACAGCGTCCATTTGCTTGACTGGCCCGTTACTAGGAGGTGTGGGACTCCCTTATAGAGTCCTACTAGGAATTGCTCTGCACAATGTCTGTCTCTGTGCATTAAAAAAAAAAAAAGAAAAAATGATGTTCAGAAGGGCCAAATTCAAGGCAGCGAGCACAGGTTGTCTCTGCTCTATTGAAGATCGGTAAATGCCCAGTGGATCCAGATTTGTTGCTGAGTTGAGATGGGGAGAGGAGCACTGCAAAGACCAAGACCATGCAAAGGCACATATCCAGTAGCTCAGCGTGAACTGGAAGCTTAGACTGACAGGATGGTGGGAGTTGGACTGGGAACAAGCCGTAGGTGAGGACTAGTGGGTAACTTCAGCGTTAACCTTAATAACAGGTGAAGATAACTAAGCTGGATGGGGATGTTTCAGTCCTTACAGTGAAGTGTATTCAGGAGAGCTTTTTGAAGAGAAACACCAAGAAAAATCCCAATAAGATTTATGCATCCTTTTCCCTGTTTCTGCAAGCTTCCTTCTGGTGTGGGTACAGTCTGACCAGTGGTGCATGCAAACGGGACCTGCTATTACTAGTAGGACTCAGACCACAGCAAAATTTATTTTGACATTTGCGCATGACAAAGCTTTCTTCACTAGCTATGATGAATTCATTGCATTTCAGTGGAATTTATCTTTGCCTTGGTTAAAATCTTCATGCCTAGTTTTTTTTTTAGTTGGACCTGCACAGGACAGCAAACAAACAGGTTGGACAAGGAGATGGAAACTGGTCTGTAACTACTGTAGAGAGGGGTCCGTAGGTCATACCGCCAATATGGATTTTAAAATGTTGCTACCCTCTGTAAATATTTGTGTGCGATTGTATCTTTACACAGTCAAATGTTCTTCTGTCTTAGTTATTTAAGTTACATGGGGTGATCTGTGGCTTCTGACATTCACACAAGCAACTACTGAAACACTGGCAACCCTGTTAAGAGGCAGATCTGTGTTAGTGAACTTCTGGTTTCTCTGCAGATTCTACTAAAATTAATTTTGAACCACAAGGGGCTCATGAGGGAAAGGCATTTGAACCTACTTTTCTATTTTTTCCCTGTGAGTATTTTTCTACCTACATTATGGACCAATATATGCAAATAAAATAAATTGAGAAATCAATATGTGCCAGAGACTATTAAAATCTAAAGGACTTAGCAGTATCTGTAAACACGCTCAAATTTTTATACTGTGTTCCCAGTATTATAAACCTAAACTTTATGGTAACAATTATTTTAAGCTGCCTCCACCCTTTAACACAGAGCAAACCATTCCCTCTGAGAGAGCCCAGCTTTTTAGAAAAACTAACACAAATGAAAGTAACTGTGTAATTGTTTGAGATCTGAAATACAGCCTATACTGCTGTTTGATTGAGTGTTTAATATCCTTCCTTAGCTGGTTGCCTGTTTACTTGCTGTGATACAGCATTTTCTGTGGGGCTGTTCAAGTTCTTCCATAAATGCAGTGCAGGTCTGATGCTTAAGCCTTATGATTTATGAATGGACTGGCAAAACAGCAAGTAGACAACCTCTAATTATTACCTTCTGGGCACTGCATATGGTGTTTCAGAAGCTTTTGGGCTTGTTGCTCACGTTTAAATAGTGATTTAAGACTTCTTTGTATTCATACAGAGGCTAGAATTAAACCTCTGTTAGGCCTGATTGAAATGTTTTTTCAGCTGTGGTAGTAGCAGACAGATCAGGTTAAAATTCAGCTACATATTCTTAATTGAATAAAAATAACTTTTTTTTTTTTTTCACTAGATTTTTTGGTACTGTTGAAACCTAACCACCTTAAAGAGTTCTTCTAGGGGAATTCAAATATTTGTTGACACTGGCAACCAGAATTATTACAATTAAATTGGGAAGGGGGGAGAGTCTTCAGAAATATTGACTAGTTTTATGTACAAGTGAAAAAAAAAAAAAAGGAAATTCAAACAGGAACTTGGGATTTACAGAAAAAAAAATAGTAAAGTGTGAATGATTAAAGGAAGTTTAGTAGGACTGATTCCAGCTGAGCTCCGTGTACTTACACTTGATTGAAAAGACAGCCTTTCCCAGGCAATCCTTCAGTATTTCAATTCTTTTATCTCTCCTATAAATCATAACAAACTGGGTAATTTCCTGCCATAGTCTAGGCTGGTATAAGCTTCTAAGTTCTCTGAGTGTTAACAGAAGCAATTACACACTTTAGATTAATGGCTGAACTGACTAAATTGACATGTAAAAAATAAGTATTTCTTTTCATATGGGAAGCATTCAATTATTTATCATAAGAAACAAAGTTATATTTCTTTGAAGACTCACTTTATCGTAATTGTTAGAATAAATAAAGTAGTAAGAGAATAGAAATATACAATCCTGCATTTCTTTTTTTTTTGTAATAGGAAAAAAAATGTCCCTTTCCACATATTAAAAATGAACAGAAAACAGAGAGGATTTTAATTTCTGTCCCTGATGTTATTCGGCTTGGCACTGCAGAAATCTACTTAGTGTATGTAAGTGAACTCTTTGTTTTAAAGCTACTATTCCAATAATATTTGACAAGCAAAGACTTTTTGGTGAAACTTCTGTTTTGGCATCTTCATTGAGAAACTAAATTTTATTAGCATAATTTTTAATTTAACATTTTACTGCCTTTTTAAACGGTACGTTGGATTATAAGGTCAGTTTGGAAATGAGAGACTATGAAATTTCTCAGATGGGGCATATAATAAATAGATCAGAGATATTTGGAGGCTACATTTTTCCTTAATTTCCAAAATGATAATTATTACCTTACCTGACTGTTGTAAGATCCGCAAGAATGTTTACAGGCTGATGACTTTTTTCCTAGCTATTGTAGATAAGTTAGGGTGTACCCAAATGTCTGAACTTCTCCAGTATTTGCAAACCAACACAATCTCTTTGAAAGAGAGTCCACACTCTGCCCTGTTCTCTGTTTTCAACATAAAAACATACTGTAGCTGGAAAAATAACATAAAAGAACCCCTGAATTCTGGCAGCTGGTATCGAGTTAGGGAACAGGTATAACATGGGAGTTTTGCAGGCTTCCTCTAGATGAACTTGGGAGCATGGCTCAAGCCCAGCGTTGTGCAATCAGCTCTTGGTCTCAAAGGATTGTATGGATCTGTTTCCTCTTCAATAGTCCATCGTCTATGCCAACAACTATGTCATTCCTCTGCCATGTCACTTGAAAAAAATGAACTGAACACCAAATCTCCCACACCTTTATGGTTTTTTTGGCCATTGCTAATGTGGGCTGGACTTAGTCAACATTTTTAGGATGCATTCCTCATATGTTAGTTTACACCTGATGATGTCCTTTCCAAAAGGCTTGTTCACAACTCTTTCTAACGACTCCACTTTAAGGGAATTTTTTTTTTCTTTATGTTTAAACTTAATTTCAAAGAAGTCTTAAAATTTAAACTACTGCCTTTTTTACCAGTCTAGATTAACACTAGAGTTTGGTGTTTGCTAGAGGTCACGAGTAGCTCCAGAACAGCCAGCAGGACTTTTTTTTTTAATGAAAAATAAAGAAAAACTTCATAGGAGATCAACCAATCAATAATATATCAATAAACTAATTTCTATCCCTTGGAGACCAGTTTTGTATTACTGGGCAAAAGTGAGATATTCTGTCCTCCTGATGGTCTTTTTCTATTTCCTGGGTAGGAAGGATTTCTGCTGTCAATAATATTGCAGTCTTCACAACTACTTAGAAGCTCATCCTGCTGCGGCTACTTTAGCTACAGATATTTTGACCATAATGCTAGCACTGCATAAACCCCCTGATCTGTCTTCCCTGCATCTTCCACAGTTATAATAACAATAAATATTCCCTCCTCTCTGACCTATCCTCCCGCAGCACAGTAATCTCAAGCTTTGGTACCTGTTTCCGAGAAGACGCCTCCTGGTACGCAGGGCAGTTGGTTTCAGGCATCGAGGGTGGAGTGCTTGAACTAAAATTAATAGATCATGTAATCAAATTGCTGTTAGGTGAAATTACCATGACTTATATTAAGGCAGCCTGGGATGCAGTGGTTTTAGTAATCAGGTCCAGAAAAAAACTATCATCTTTTTCACTACCTTTCAGAGCCATGTGTGTTTGGTTACTGCTATTTTCTGTAATTTCTCCCCATCAGACGAGGGATTACTTTCACATCAAAGTGATGTGGTTTAAGCAGTGAAAATGTGTCATACATTTTGATCTATTTTGCAATAACTTTCTTTGCAACACACCTTTTTGCATGGTAGTTTGCAGTGTGCTTGTCTGTTCTTTGAAGAGTGTTTCTTTCTGCTCAGATTCTTCTGTCTACCACAGAAAGAGTGAGAGCAAACCCAAAAGGATGTCCTTTAGACATGTTATTCACAGATCTGTGGTAAAACTGCTACATTAAAATGTTCAATGTGAAGCAAAATAGATCAAATAAAAAAGTCAGTACTTGAATAGTCAGATATTTAATGAGGAAGACTGCTTTGCTCTTAAGTATTTTCTCATCTGAGATGCAGAAAAGTTAATAAGAAATAGAAAGAAAAAAAATGTAGATGTATCTGTGATAACAAAATTTGACCCATATCTGCAAAATAACAATTTGAAAAATTGAAGTATTTTACATTAACAACATACGAACTCTAGACCTGTTTCTGTGGCCACAAAACCACTTGATATTAAGTATTTTATGGATTACAGATTTATCAGTATTGGAATGCCTTTTTGATATGAACAAACTTTGGCATATTAAGACTGTAGAATAATTTTAAAAAAATCGAATAAGCTGGTCATCAGCACAGTATCACTTTTTTTTGTGATTTCAGTAACATGGATCACAGTTAATCTTGAGCATGGTACATGTCTAAAAATACTTTACACTAAGTAGCCTGCTTTTTCAAAGGTGAATTTAAAGGTCAGCTTATTTGAGACTTTGGGTACAGAAAATTTAAAAGAGGATTGCTCTGTAGCTTAGTTGAGGGCATTTTGTCTGCAGTTCTTGTTTGCTGAGGAGCGAAAGGAGTCTCAGGCTTAATTTAGTTAATTATTTTATTTGTAAATTTTTAGCTTATTGGTAGTCACGGCTGAACGCATGCATGGATACCTAAGTTGCCTGATAGCTCACGTGTGATTCTGGAAATACTTCTCTGTGTCTTCTAAGACATCATCTCTCCTCTTGCACTCCCATCAAGGGGGACCTCTGGGAGCATCAGGAACCAAGGGAAAAAGATTGGTCTCCTCCTGCCTAGCCACCTGGTATTGCACAGGAAACTGGTACACGACGGATGTATTTCCTGCCTTAGCAGTTCTTAGCTCCAGCAGGAAATGATGATACAGACATGTTTGGGGTTGTCGTAGTTTAGCCTCAGTCGGGGCCAAACTACGCAGTCTCTCTCTCACTCCCCCCACCCTCTGAGAGAATAGGGAGAGATAGTATAAGAAAAAAGGCTTACCTCAAGGTCTGAGGTAAGGAGAGGGAGAAATCCTTAAAGTTACCGTTACAGGCAAAAAAGACTTGACTTGGGGAAAACTATTAATTTATTGCTAAAAAAACCCAGCAGGATAATAAGGCAGAGAACAAGATAACCTCCCCCCACCCCTCCCTCTTCCCAGGCTTGACATTATCTCTACCACCTTCCCTGCCCTGAGCGGCACAGAGGGGAAGAGGCAATGGGGGTTATGGTCAGTTTATCACATGTTGTTTTACGCCACCGCTTTGTCGTCAGGGGAAGAACTCCTTGCATTCCTCCCCTGATCCATTGTGGGATCCCACCCACAGGCTGTAGTGCTTCTTCAAACTGCTCCAGCATGGGTCATCTCTTCCACGGAGTGCAGTCCCTCCAGAATGGCTGCCCCAGCAGGCCCTCCACAGGGCACAGCCTCCATCAGGCATCCTCCTGCCCCAGTGTGGGCTCCTCCATGGGCTCCAAGTGGATCTCTGCTCCTCCATGGGCCTCCATGGGCTGCAGGGGGACAGCCTGCTCCATCATGGTCATCACCACAGGCTGCAGGGGAATCTTGGCCACGAGCCGCATTACTCCTCCCTCTCCTTCTTCACTGATCTTGGCGTCTGCAGCCATTCCTCTCACAAGAAATCCTTCACACTTGGACTCAGGCAGATGCCTCTCAGGTTCTCTTCACATCTCATCTCCTCTCCACTTCTTGCAGCCAGGCTGGGCCGAGTCAGGCCCAGTTGGCTGCCCGGCGGGATGCCAGAAGGTGAGGGCTGCAAGGCCCACAAGGCTGGCGCCTCCCCCTCTCTGCCCCAGCTCAGCTGCCTCACATCTTCTTCCCTTTTTTTTTTCTATTTTCCCCTTCTTAAATACGTTATTGCAGAGGTGTTGTCAAGGAACATTCTGCTACCAATTGGCTCGGCCTTGGCCAGCAGCAGTTCCACCCTATGCCTGGCTAAGTCCACTGAAGAAAGGGGAGCAACTTCTAGCAGCTTCTTACAGAAGCTACCACCGTAGCCCCCCCTCACTAAATAAAACCAGAGCAGGGTTTTTACTGACTCCTTAGGGAAACTGGGTGCTGCAGGCTCAGGTAGTTCAAGTTAAATGTGTGTATGTCTGGTGGCTTCCACGCAGAGCCTACAGGAGAGAGGAGATGGATATCAGTTTCTTCTTCCATTCTGCCAAGTCACCCCTCTCCCTAAGGGAGAGGACAAATAGTGTATCCAGTTGAGCAAAAGTGTGCTAGCATGAGCACATCAGCCATAACACATGCTTTGAAATTATACTCTGGGAGTTACAGTAGTTAAACAGCAGTGGCCTGGACCTTTCACAGCTTTGCCTTCATCAATCAAGGTCAACAGAAATGCGAGTATGGTCTGTGAAACACTGTTCAACAAGTGAACAGCCACTTTCTTCTGGGAGGAATGCCACAAGCAAATTAGGGATATTGTAAACAAAATTGGTTTTGTGTATTAGACATCAATGCTAATACTCTGAAAAAAAAGGGTTTATTTAATTTTAGCTGCTTATGTTATTTGATTCTCTCTGGAGCGTTTAGCTCATATCTCTACGTTGCTGACCAAAAAAAAATGAGTTTATGTTGCTGGAATAATGACAATGAGTCATTAAAAGAATTTAAAAGAGTCAATGAAATGAGTCATCAAGCGAGAGAGAGTCACACCTGCAACCAGTTCCTGTCCCTATGTTATGCAATTGAATTTTTGATGATGGGCTTAAAACTTCTGACTGTCACGTTGAAGTGTTTCTTAACAGCTCATACTGCAATCTGAGCTGTAGTATTTAGTACTGCTGAATGAGTCTTTATAATTGAATAAACTTCTTAGTCACAGAAAATAGAATCTGCCACCCAGAAAGGGAACATCTTTGCTTGAAAAGAAGTGTTCTTTTGAAAATTTTTCATAAGCATATCCCTGGGCGAAATTGTAGTAATATCAGAGTTAGCCTTCCAAACTAGTATATATTATGTAGTTATAGCATACTTTCCAGATCTAAGGATATTTATACCTTTGCACTGGTAAATTTTTAATTTATGTGAATTAAAACGATTTGATTTTGAGGGGGAAGAAAATTATATTTGATAATGATATATTATATATACATTTATATATAAATGAAGCACGAGCTTTTTAAGGAGGGGGATTACACATTATAGGTATCTGTATAACACCTGCCATACCTGTTTCTTCCTGCTATAGTTGGTACCTTTATAATTTAAAGAAACTTACAAGTAATATCCGCATTTATTATATATTGGCTATTATTTGCCAAATACCAAAGACTAGAAAATGTTTCAGAACTTCTAGTGGTTGAAGATGCTTCACTCATTTTGAGGAGAAATTCAGTGAGTGTATTATTATTTTTTTTCTGAGTGTCAGATGCAATAGTTAAAGCCCAAGAATTTGCAAACTTGGATACCTAAATACAGACTTGAATTATTTTTGTCTTCTCAGGTCTATTGAACATTTTACTTGATTTCGGGTACCTAAACATAACTTTTGTTTTCCACCTTTACAAAACCATCCATGAAAACTCTAGCCCTATATATTGGTATCAGGATTTGGGCAGGTTAGACTAGAAGAGAAAATTTTGCTTGTTTGGACCACACTTTCCTATGATTCTAGTAGTTTTTTTCCAACTTTTCCCAGTGATATATATCACTCTGTGATACAAACAAGCTTGTAAAAAACCCACATTTCTAGTTCTTAGCTGACTAAGAACAGGTTCAGAATGTGTTTCAGAAAGTACAAATAATAACAGATCCATAATTCAATAGCAGATTAATAATTCAAGATAAATTAACTGAGGTAGAATATTTCAAAGTTAACTTATTCATCTCGTTTTAAATGTCATAATTACATTGGCATATTATCAATCTTTAGTCCATTTTTTTATCATATATTTTCCCCCTTTCATCCCTGTCCTAATGTTTCAGGCTGACAGGGCAAACAAATAACATGATGAAGATGCTGGTTGTAACAGGCACCTGTACAGGTAGTATCAAAGGGCCAGGGGATGTCAGTGGCTTAGCTACTTACAGCATGGGTACTGTAATGCACAGGGGGTTTGCACACTTGGCCCACGACTGGGCTGAGCGCTCAGCCGCAGGTGAGGGATCTGGGTCTTAGGGCACCTCTGGAGAAATGGTCCCTGCACCCGCTTCCCAGGTGCACGCTCTAATTGCAAGGCAATACATGGGAAACAAGCAGATGTTTGGAAGGAAAAGAGGTTACAAAACTGCATTTTTAAAGACATAAAAACATGATCCTGTGCGCTGAGCATGCTCCTAGGCTGCTGTTGCGCAGCTGTTGAAGAGCAAGGCGTGTAAGAACCAGGTTCTGTTTTCTAGAAGGGCTTAGAAAGGTGGTGGCACCCAGTTGTTTCAATGCTTCATCTCAGAAAAAGCAGGAAGCAGCCAGTGGATCCATATGCTCTTTTTAAAGAGTTTGGGCTGTTTCCTGAGTGGTATAAGATGATGGAGGAGGAAAGTCACACCTCTCTCCTGCGGGCCCAGTGTTTTTTCTTGAGTAGGCTTAAGAAGTTCACTGAGGAATTAAGGAGTTTTAGCCTTTCTTACAGATTATCCAGTAGAAATTTATACCATGCAATAAAATGCCTTTTCTTGTCTATTGCATAATCTGTCAGCATACAGAGGGGTACCAACGGGAATTACCTTTTCTTCTGTGATAAGCTTCTATTTTAAAAGTGATTTACAATTCCCAGAGAGAAAATCAGAGCAAAAGAGCTGTAAAATTTATTATTGTGATATTGTTATATCACTTTTCTCTATGGATCTCCGAGTATTCAGTAAGTAAAAGAGAGAAAATCCATCTTCTGTGGGTAGTACATCACCTACACAGTGATTGTAATCTTTCATTTCACTTTGGCTTGCATAAACAGGGAGATACCATTTCTACGGGAAGACCTCAATCCCTTTCCTCTTATAGTGACAGGTACTTCATTTGGAGCTTTCTAGAGAGAGCACTGTGCTTTTAGTCTGTTTTTTTCACCATACAGCAGAATGGGGTCACTAAGTAACGACTTTTTGTTCAAATCTGCTACCCAAGTGTATTATTTGTAGATGGACGTGTACTGAAAGAGTTGTGCTTGGGACTGACATCTAATACAGTTTGGACAGGGAAGGGAGGGGATTTTGAGACACCTAGTTTTCAGATAAACTCTTTCAGTCTGCCTCTTTGAGAAGCTAGAGTCAGATTTGCTAAACTAAGGCAAAGCAACACTAAGAAGTGTTTCAGATCTGTGAAAATGCTTATACTTTTACAGTAAAATTCCCCCTTTTTCCAACTGCTGGTGTCAGAATATTTTAAGTAAATACATTCTCCAAAAAGAATGCCTCCAGCTGAATTTACTGCCACCCTTTATCTTTGCTTTCAAGTTAAATAACACAAGATGAAAATCAAGAGTACTTTTCTTCCTGTTCCTTTCTCAGTCTGAATGTTTCAAAAGTCTTAAGGGAAATTCTCCAAGGACTCTAACAGGCAATTTCAGTAATGCAGCAATGTTATAGATTCTTGGCTTTTCTGTAAGGTGGACTGTGATTTAAGAGATAGATTTTTTTTTATTGGCCTTAGTCTTCTATTAAGGAGTTTCTGCCTTCCTGGAAAAATGCTTATTTCTATCATTGATTGATGTCTTCAGTGAATCACAGTTTGAAACTTGGTTCAAGGGTTACGTAATTCTTAGTGATATGATTTAATATTTCCAGACAATAACTTTTGCCTTTAGAATCTAAGATAACAATATATTTCAGAAGATGGTGCAGGCTTTGTTGTTGTACCAGCCATAACCAAGGCCAAGCCTGGAGCAATGGTCAGGACAATTCTCTTGCAGGAAAAAAAAACAATAAAAAGGCAGAAAGCTTCTCCTGGGCTCTTACTATGCCATTAGCCCTCAGAAGACCAGCATAGTCACTAGTCTTCCCCAAAGATCAGTGTTAGTCAAGGGAAGTGAAAGTTTGAGGAAGATTTGATAATAGTTTAAATTATGTTAAAGATAAATGTGGAAGAATAAGCATACTCATCCTCTTTTAAGTGGGACTAAGGATAATGGGTTTAAGTTATAATAAATGACAATAAACTATATGGGAAGAAAACTTTCTTACAGCATTGAAGTAGTCTGCTTATAGAGATGGGATGCTCTCCTGCCGCTGTGGGCTCTTCAGAATAGACTGGGCAAGGATCTGTGAGAAATGCCAGTGGTGTGTTTTGGAGAAGGGTGACAGACTAGATGTTATGTGATGGTCACTTCCAGCTCCACATTCCTATGAGAAGAGAGAGTTTGAGAACTGAAAGTAGAAAGAGGAACATTGATCTCCTCTAAAAGCAGTCAGTGGAGAGTATGCTTGCCATGGTGCCAATGCTGGACCATCAACCCATACAGAAGGCAAGTACGAGAACAGCAATATGACCTGTAATGGAAGAATGATGGGCCTGTAAACTCACTCTGCTTTCATCTTTGCTAATGGAAGAGTAAGCATTTACTAGCTGCAGGCTACCTCCAGAGGAGACGCTGACACCATTCCCTCGCATGCATTGTGATTCCTGCAGGCGTCAGACTCTGAGAGCTCAGCAACTGCTTTGGGCTTTCAGCAGTTACTACTTAGCCTGAGCATACAAGAACTGCACTTAAATAAAGTCTCTCAGCTGAAGATTTCAGGGTGCTATTCAAACAATTCTACCTCATTTTGCAGATGGATAAAGAAAATGGGACACAGAGTGGTTGAGTGGCAGCTGAAGATCACACAGAAGTAGTCAGGTGCTCAGAGCTCCCTGTCAACCTTAGATAGGAGTTTGCTCAGTAGTTCTCAGCTGAATGAGACATGCTGTCATTCCTACTGCCAAATGGATAGCACCTTATTCCCAGGAGATTCCCAAACGAAAACTTTGAAACTTCTTCAAGTTTGAGCTTCATTGACCCATCTGAGACTTCTCAGATGGGTCAATGAATTTCAGACCAAATAAACTCAGAACAGTAAAAAGAGCTCTAGTAATCTTCCAGAAAGAGATACTCAGTCTGGACCACAAGTCATGCTAGAGTATACGGCTAAAGGATCTTGCATCTGCCATCTTCTTTCTTTTACTCTCAAACTAACAAACTCAGCACAACTCCAGTGATACCTAGCTTCTACTTAACAAAACCCACTGGTCTGACCTTCTTATTCCATGTTCTACCTCTCAGTCTCAGTGACAAGCCAGAATAACACCAAAGGAAAACAGAAAGACTGGAAAGAAACACTTTAGTTGAAGCATTTTCAGTTTCATGTCACCATGAATAAGTCTGGAGACCATCAAGTCATTCACAACACCCGACCAAGGAAGAAAATGACAACAGCGAAGGGTTGGGTAACTATCCCAGGATGTAGCAACTAACAGTAACCAGCTAACAAAACCAGTAACCATTTAAAAACCCTGTACAAAAAAATGATGTAAAAATAATCAAATCATCAGCAAGTGAAAGAAAGTCTAAGTATAACTACATAGGTAATATTCCAAGCTTGTATTACAAGTATTTTCTAAATGACACAAACATAGGATCATAGAATAGTTTGGGTTGGAAGGGACCTTTAAAGTCCGTCTAGTCCAACCTCCCTGCAAGGAGCAGGGACATCTCCAACAAGATCAGGTTGCTCAGAGCGCCATCCAACCTTAAAAAGAATTTTGTCTTGAGAATATATTTACTCTATAAGGATCTGCAGTATAAGAAAGTATAGCATTGGAGTAAGAATGTAATAAAGAATATTCTGTTGGTAGAAACACAATAGAAAAGTTTTTATATGGTATTCACTTTTCATCATCAAATAGATGTTGCTACACTTATTTATCTGTGAGATATTAGTATAGTGGCCACTTTCTTTAGCAACGAGCTAAAGAAGCTAAGTAGAACTTTCTTTACACATTCTTTGAAGGATAATTACAGCAGTAGCTATATTTCTGGTTGTAATACCGGGTTAAAAATAAAACAGCAGTTTCCAAAACTGCATTCAGTTACAGCAGGTTTAAAATGCCTATTGAGTTATGAGACTGAATTTCCTTTCTTTCTTATTATCTGTCTTACACACAGATGCTTTCCAGTCCTTCTGACTGACAGATGATTTCTTTCTACTCCTTCTCAGTCAATATGAATGTTTTTTTCTCTGCTTGTTTTTGTCCATGGTGGCTATTTTTCATTCAACATACCAGTTGTGCTTCTCATCTTTGGCCAAGGTGATTCTGAACTAGAAAAGGAGGATGAATGAAGGTAGTAATAATTGTGTGTGTGTGTGTGTGTGTGTGTGTATATATCTATGTGAGTTTTGTGCCTAATGAGGAATGAAAAACTTAACAAATCACATTAGTGGCTTCCTGGAGATGAGTTCAGCAACGGCACAAAGTAATCAAAGCCAACGGAGTCATACAGATTTAATGCAAAGAAGGAAAGTATTTGATTCATTCAGGCTATTCATTCTTCATGATAACATTTGGAGAATTGTTCATTAATTCTGTTCTGATTTTGATTCCATTAATGACACCATAAAAGTGAAGCTGTAAAGGTGCCCATACTTTTTTCAAATAGAAATGTAAGTTTTATCTCCTGAGACAGATTAAATAAGAATTCTGAAGATTCCATAACTGTTTAAATAATTTCCAACTCCTTTTGCTCAAGTGGACATCTTTGTTGCCATTTCAATTATCAGATGGATAAAGAAAATGGGACACAGAGTTTTCCAACCCCATAGAAACATGTTCACCTGTTATGTCATGTCAAGGATCACACTGGCTAAAATGTTATAGGGGTTAATCTAGACAGAGACTCTGTCTAAACTTAATCATATTACTAAACAAAATGCTGATGCAATAAGATTCTTTTGAGAAATATTTAAACCAGCAAAGGAACAACCATAAAATCAGAAAAAAAAGGCTGATCTTATTTTAATAAGTACTGAGTACATTGGAGTGATGTTGCTGTAATTTTGAGAGAATAAATTTGCACATAAATATTTCACAACCAGGTTTCTCCCCTTGTATAATCCATTGGTCCCTCTCTGCCTTGTTCCATATACACTTTTGGGATTTACATTAACTGTGGTGCACTTCAACCAGTAAAACAAAAATTAGGATGAATGTCACCTTTAAGCTAGGGCTGCATTAAAAGCTTTTGATGAAATTAAAAACCAAGAGGTTTACAGAAAAGTTCGCTCTGTGAATCCAGCCTAAACGTAAAGTTTTAATTGCCACAAATCCCATTTTTCCCTTGGGTGTTACTGCAGACCCCTTCCTTTACAAGGTGGATTGAACGTTTGTCTCCTTGGGTACTAGCTGCTTGTGCTATCTCTATGCTTCACAGTCAGTGAAACAGGTACTTAAATGGGTGTAAAGCTTTTCTTGCTCTTAAATGTTATGTGTCTCTGCTGAGTATGACAGATAACTGCTGACAAGATCTGCCACAGGTCCCTTTAGAAAGAAAAGTGGCAAGAGAAGTGAGTCAGAGGGAATGAGAGGGTTGTGAAGCTTATTTTCCCAGCATCTCCTTCCTGAAATGAAGATCATCTGACTTGACCATCCTCTTGATTGAACTGAGACAGAGTTCAGAATAAAGTGGATCAGGGTTGTTGTGTTTCAAAGGGAATACACATATTGCCTACTAGGGAGCTACTTTTTCTCTCAATGTCCTATTTAGGGCACTTGGCTTCCCAAATGAATGTTGGTATGTGAGCCATGTAAACCTTTTTTTTTTTTTTTATTTCTGGCCATCAAGTTGTGTTTCTCTAAGGTTTATGCCTGTGCCATTATTGTTTTGTCCACCTTTTATCTCTTTGCAGTGGATCATACCCTTAATAACTTGGTTAACTCTAGCTATAGTAATTTCAAAATTTAGTTGAAGCTCGTGATGATTTATTTTTCTCAGCTGAACATCTTGCCTTGGTAGTTTGCACTTTATTACATTTACGCTTTCTAAACTTTGTAGGTTAGAACTGTGCACAGTGTTTTAATATAAAGTACTTTGAGTGTGTAGCCCCTATTTATATGCCCATGTTTATTCTTCTAAGATTTAATTGCAGTTTACTGAGAGATTTTATTCTATTTTAATACTTATGTTTCACAAAATAATTTTTTTCTAATCAGCATCATAGCAAGTTAGCCAGAAAACAGGAGAGAAAGGTATTATGTATCTGTAATGATTCAATTAATCTGTTATCATTAAGATAACTATTCCAGAATGGAGTTACAAATAATGGATGAAATATTAAAGTGCATTTGTTGCCTTATGGCATATTGACTTCGATTTTTTTACTTTACCATAGCCTTGCCTTTGACATGAATACAAGTCTTCTGCAGACTTTCTGCTAGTTATGTCAGTGAATGGGACACACCAGAGAGAAGGAATCTTTAAAAAGCTACCAGAGGAGCCAAACCACCTATAGTTACCAGGGTCAGCATCCACTGCAACTTTATGAGACCTGGAAATGATCCTGACTGGTGACCGGACAAGTGGTGATGGCACTGGCTTCAGTTAGCATCACCTCTCCCTCCTTCCCTTCCCAGTGAATTTGGTAACAGACTATAACTATCATATATTAACGCAACTAATGCTTAAATTAAGCATTTTACCAACTCAAATGCAATCTCTGTTATAAAACAGAGAGGAAAATCAATGGACAGAGGAGCTCTGACCTTTGAAACCCATGGAATGATTTGCTTTTCTAAAGGGAGATACCAGCTAAGTACTGAAATACATTTCTAACAGTGACTAACTACTCTGGGTTTATTTTCTCTTTTAAAGGTCTGCATATTAGTTGGGGGACTGTTCCTGATGCAAATATAATTTATATAATTATTGAACTGCTATTGCGTTCCCTCTGTTATCTCTCACTAAATCGAGAAAGGTACGGTTAGAGCAACAGATTGTTTGACACCTGGGCTCAACAAATAATCTTAGTTTACTATTATTTATTATGTAAATAGTTTACTATTATTTATTATGCACTTAGATTGAGTCTAAGTGCATTATGAAATATGCTTATTATAGATCACAGTATGGAATTAAATATCTAATAATGTTTTCTTACTTTTCCAAGAATTCAAAGTAAAAAAGCGTCTTTTCAGCCTCTTAATGAAATCTGCTCCTTTCAGACTTACGTTAGAGGACAGCAATGAATCTGGCTCTGTAACCTAGAAGTCACTGCAACCGTAAAAATTCTTCTGAAGCCAGTTAGATGTTTCAGAGGTACCCTAACAGATGGAAAAAAGAGGGAGATTCTTATGTTTCTGAAATGAAAATGTCATTCAGATTGAAGGTAAGCAGTAATGACTCTAGATTTATACCGGAGTGAATGAGAAACCAATGAAGCTCATAAATAAACAGCAGTAAGGTTGTTCTGGCAACTCTTCTGGCACTGACTGGAGACTCAAGAAATCATCGAGGCAGTCTGTTGCTGGATTTCAGGAGTGAACTCCTTTCTAAAAAGGTCAAAGAGAAATTGTTAACAGCTATCAAGGCTCACATGAAGAAAAGATGTTCTGCTTGGGGAAAACTTCCTACTGCCTTGTCTTGGTGGCATTAAGTTCTATGTCATAAATTACATTGTTTATGGATGTCATGCGCTTAGTCAGCAGTGGAAGTCTGGGCCACAGTTGAGTTAAGATTTTACACTGGAACAAAATCTAGTGAAATACATGCCAAAAAATGATCTGTTATCCTGGACTCTAGACTGATACTTTAGACTCAAAGCAGAAATTAAATCTTAAGCCAAATTAAACACAGATTTATATATGAAGAGAAACAAGGCAACATACATACACTTATTTTTAAAAGCTTCCTAGCTGATTAGTTATGTAAGATAAAGCAGGATGGCAGAGAAAATACAATTTGTTTTTTTTTTTTCATCTCTTCTGTTTCACATTCTGCGTTTTCTATTCTCTTCTCCTTTTGAGTAGTATTGAAAGGGGAATAATGTTGGATGAGATGTTATTGGTACCAACTACTAAACAGGTGCAACAGAGGAATGAGGTATTATAAAGGACGCTGGCTGCAAGTTCTGTGTTTTGGGTTTAGGTTTTGCTCAATTCAGCTGTGTATCTCATATGGGAGGCATCCTAAGGAGAAAGATACAACAGTTTATTTGCCATTTTCCTTTTGTCTTACATGGGCTTTTTGTACCATGGTAATTTTTAGTTCTGCTGAGCATACCCAGGCTAGACTAGCTCACATGGGAAATAATATCAGATTATGTCTGTTTCTACTTAGAAATAGAGTTGGGGGGGTCCCATTTGAAGTTATTAACTTCTGTATGATATTTTCTACCTTCACATGTAAACTATCATAGCTTGAATGTCATGATTTGGAGTGCAGTGAGTGAAAGAATAAAATGGGGTTGGTGTTAGTTTTTCTGACCTGGGGAGATCCTATGAGTAACTTCTAACTTTTGGTGTATTTTATCATGTGTCATTTATGTGAGCATAAATTCAATGCAAGGCAATTCTGCTGTATTCACTGTTGTAACCACATCTGGAGTCAGCCAGTCTGCCTGCATGTTTCTTAGCATTGATAAAGCTAAAAGTTTTTTAAGATAACCTAGAATGACATCAAATTTAAATGGACAAAAATCAGTTAGGTTAAGATCACAGTAAAAGGACTTTTAAACACATCTTTCCATCTTTGCTTTCTATCCTTTACAGGGGTGACTTATCTCCAGTCAAACTACTTTCGGTGATTTTCTGTACCACAAAGCTTTCCTTAGTCAACAAGCTCGGAGTTCTAGGTAGAGCTGGGTATCCCTTACCGTCTGTCTGTCCCCAGCTGGCCCTCTACAGGGCCATATGACTACCATTGGCCGTATAGAAGGCATTATGTCCTCTGCATAAAAATACAAAAGTTTCTTCCATAATTAATGATCAAAAGGCCATCTACAATTAAAACTTTAGGAAGATCAGATTTAAACTGAGGATAGCCTTAATGCCAATATCATTGTTGGGAGCTCTGCAGAGACTGATAAAAATGTGACCTGCCCCACTTGGTGCTGTATCAGTTCTTCTACAATCTCTCTTTAGTGGCAGCATTTCAGGGAATTCTGCCTCATCTTCTTTGCATGCTTTCAGACAGAAGTGTGAAACCAAAGAGTACAACAAATCATAGTTACCCAAATCTGCCCATGTAATGTGCTACTGGCCTGTTGTGATTATTTTCAAAGAAAAAAATAAAAATAAATCCTTATGTAGATTATTTCATTAGCTCACATCATTTGTAGTTAACATTGTTATATCAATCTCTCTGAGTTGTCTTCTAAGTCAGTTCAGTCAGTTCTCAGTTCAGCCTATCTCCAGCAGCCTTCCTAGCCAATTAAGGATACCTGTCTTAACTTCCACTGCAGTCTTACCCCCATCCTTGTTCACTGCTGCTGTTGGCAATATTCCCGGCTTTGTCTGTGGTCTCTATCTGGCTGCAGTATCTTCCTTCTTCCTTGCATCTTGTGTTCAGACTGCATCCAACTCTTGCTGTTTCTTCCCTTGTAGAGTGTTCAGAATTCCTCTTGATATTTCTGTCCCAGTGTTTTCAAATCCTCTTAATGGCTTTGTTCTCTCCTTTACAATGATGGGACAGGCAAGACAATTAACGCTTCCAAGGTTTAGATTAAGGAGTCAACGCAGAGTATGGAGTGGAGGCAGGAACAAGATACATTAAAGCAAGAGGCAGGGATTCAACAGATCATAGAGCTGCCTCAGCTAGAGCAGAAAGCTGCTACAGCAGTGCTAGAGAAAACATGAGAGTAGTGGGAAACGAATGTCCCATTTAGGGGAAGCATTAGCAGTTATCTTCTGTGGTCACAGTTAAGTTTAAGTATCATGCTGCATGTAGGTCTTGCAGTCCCCTTCTACTGTGGTATGATGAAAGTCTGCAATGGCGTGTTATTAATGGGGCTATAGGTTGCACAGACTGAATTTATACCCCAGAGCATTTCAGAGCAAATAAAAGATCTCCAGCCACCATTTTATTAAATGTGTCAGGTAAATACCAACAGATTAAACATGTTTGTTTGTGTTTCCCTCTTCTCTTTTTAGGACAAATGGAAACCAAGTTTTATTGAAAGGGAACCTAATCTGTAGGTACATCTCTTTTACATTTCAAGGTAAGGATGGAGGCAATCAAGTTCAAAAAGTTATTTACTACCAGGTGTAATATACAAAACAAACATATAAATTTTATTAGAGGAATAATATAAAGTTTTTTGCTGGTAAAAATAGCAGTGTAAACAGATGTATTTAGTTGTATTTTACACGGGTTGATCCAAACCATCAATGTAAAGGTAGGCTGACTTTTTTTTTTTTAATATACTGTACAAATATAGAAAAAAAAAAAGTGATGCTTCTGTGTTCTAAAAAGCTATTCACAACTGTTTTAATTATATACACATTTGTGTATGTTTTAAGACACATTTATTTGTGCAATTAGTAACTTTTGGTGGATGCTTTTTCTGAAGACTTGTTCAGTCTTCCTTTAAACTCATATTAACTTTCATAATCCAGAACACACTGTGGCAAGGAAGAGCATAGCTCAAACATGTCATGCATGGTGTATGGTTGGCTTTGACCTCCGTCATTCTAGAAACATTTGATGCTCCCTTGTTGCTTGTAATAGAAGACAAAGTGAACAATTCAACCTCTGTGTCTGTGGCACTCATGAAATTGTAGACCTCTGGTATAATGTCCCGTATTTTTTTCCTGATTAAAGTTCTTCTTTGATCCTCGTGGTAAGAGTCCCTCCATACCTTTGACCAGCCTGGTTGTTTACCTCTAAATATTTTTTTTAAGTTTTACTTTGTCCTTTCTGAGATGAGAGAACCAAAATACAAACATGGTGTAAGTAAACTGAAGATTTGTAGGTGGCAGAACAGTAATTTGTGCTCTATAGCTTTCTTCTCTATTCCTTTCTACTAATTTCTAAAAATTGTTTTGGGTTTTCTCTGACTGCTTCTGCGCTCTGAACTGCAGTTTCATGAAGCTATTATTCACAACTCCAACATCTTACTCCTGAGTGTTAATTGTCAGCTCAGAACTTTATTTTATAAGCTAGAATTACTTTTCCCCACATGAATCATCATCCATTTATTTACAATGAACTTCATCTGCCATTCTGTCATACAGTCATGTAGCCCCTCTGCAGTTCTTCACAGTAACCCTCATCTTTGCCATCTTAGATAACTTGGTATAAATTAACTCAGATTTCCAGCTCACATACAACAGGAATAATAATGTTGCTTCTATTTCCAAGAAGAAATGTGAATGTAGTCATAATGGGGGCAGAAGCGACATTAAAGTCTCCTATACAATGCATATACCCGTTGACAAACACTCACTATATTCTACATCTTCACAGCAGCCATTTGTAGGCTGCCTTGGGTCTCTGACCTCACTCAGAAATATTTCACTGTAAGTGGGCATCTCCTATAGTGTCATCTTCACAGTCTTTAAAAGTGGTGATGTGGGACTTCAGAGACCTTGGATCAGTTTCTGTTGCTCCTATGGGCATAAGTAAACAAGCCATTTTATCTTTTTGTACCTCAGTGTCTCAACTGTAAAATAGAGATAGCAACATTTCCACCTTTTTTTTTTTTTGAGTGTCTTGTCTGTTTATATTGAGAAACCCTTCAGACAAGGTTTTGTTACCTACAAAAGGATCTAGTACAAAAGATCTCCTGCCTCACATAGGGAGTTCTTAATGCAACTAGAAAAAAATAATAATCCTTACTGGAAAACAGTTTTCTTGTATAGGAATACATTCACTGAATTAGGGAAAGTGGGAACATTCAAATCTTTCAACAAAGAAAGAACCAGGCATATTCTGCTTTCTGTAACATCTCTGGCTTCTAGATGAGCACGTGAGTGCAAATGCTGAAATAACATGAGCAAGTGTTTTGGTGATATTTCTGCTCTGAATGAAAAACCCACTCTATCAGCTGATGCATTACTGAGGCACATAGAGAAAATTACCATCTACATGTTTGTAATAATACAGTAGAAGCTTGGTGGGTGAGGAATGCCCGTTCATCCCTACCGTGATCTGTCTTAAAACCCCAGGATGTTCCCACCCTGAGACACTGTAACTGAAATTGGTAAATAGTTGTCCTCACATATTTATTGGTCAGTGTTAATCAGCATACTGCAGCTGAGATCTGGAGAACCTAGTCCTTTGAGTATAGGAGACTTTTGTGACTAGGGAAAATGTGCTGGATACAAATTCAGTCAGTGGTACTAGAAATTAAGTGGAAATTAAAATCTGACAGGGATCTGAAGCCATCACTATTTCCTCTAGGAAGTTAGGAGCTTAGCTCAAGGCTGGAAAGAGGGTATTTCTTGTGGTGCTCATATCCGTTTATGCTTATCCCGTAGCTAGGAAAACCTTCATGCAATCCAAATGGTGGCTGGCAAGAGAAGCGGGGGGATAAAAGGAGAAAATGAGTTAGTGACTTGGGAACTTTTTAGGGAAGGAAAGGAGTGGGCTCAGCCTCTGTTCCTGTGAATTTTCAGCTATACAGTTTGGAGCAGCTGAAAAATTTTGAAACTTTTTATAGCCAGGAGTTAGGGCATTCTCTTCAGAGATGTGGCCTGAATGGTTTTCAGGTAGAAAAGGAAGTTAGCTTGATTTTCTCCATTCTAGGTAAATTCGTAACCGCTGTGCTAGTGAGTAAAAATGTGCTGCCACTGTTGCTTCTCCTTTGAGGGGAGTGTGTATATAAATACTGACAGTTGCCTCAGCAAGGGAAGTCTTCATTTATTAATCTTGCTGATGCTTTGGTACAGTGCCGATGCCTGGCTGATCATCAAATATTTAGAAGACTCTATGGAAACAGAAGTGCCTTCAGACTACAGGTGGAACCATGATTGTAAGTGAAACCATGGTTATAAGATGGAACCATGACAGATAAGTGTAATATCTTGAGCATCTACAGTTTGGGTGTAGGTATTTAAAGCAGGAGTTAAATGCCTAAGTCCTTTAATGGATCTATGGTGATTATTCAATTAAAAGACTCCTGAAGACATGAGAAATGGTTGGGAAGGGTTCATTTTCCTTTAAGACAGTGGAAAGTAAATAACTAAAAGTGGCCATGGAAGTAGTTAAAATACAGTAAGTAGTTAACTCCTTTACCAAAGCTATGAGATGGTTTGATATGGACTGAAGTATGCTGGGGAATGCACAGCTGTCAGAGATAAGGTTTGACCTGAAGTCACCTTATGTCTTGGCAAGCTGTGCAAGTGTTGGAAGAGAAAGTTTTGAATGTGTTGCATATTTCACCATTTGCATACTCAGACCCTTCAAGGAGCTGGCTGATCTTTGTGAGGAGTGAACATGAATGTTTGCATGTTCTGAGTCACTCAAGAAAATACATCCACACTGCTGAGAGCTATGGAGGACTCAAGCATCTGGATCAGAAAAAGACTAAAAGTGACTTGGTGAAGATTTGCTTTTCTCTTCTGTTGCTTTCCTACTGTTAATGGTACAGCAATCCTAGCTGACTTCTGTATATGAGATATATTCAGAAGAAATTCTGAATATATCTCATATACCAGCGGAGGAGATTCTTTGCATGACCAGTAACACAAAACCATTTACAAGACAGTTTGCCATTCTCATCCCCCAAAGTTTATTGTCCATCAACTCTGCTTTTGAGTGTATCTTTCCAAAACAGCAATGACTGCCTGCTGAGTCACCCTTGGTAGCTGCCCATGAAGCATGAGATGTGTCAGAAAGCAGAGAGAGAAGGATGCAGAGAAGAGATGCCTACAAACCACGTAATGTATAGTAGCAAAGGAAGTACACCCATCTGTATGCCTCCTGAGAAGGATGAATATCTTCCTGGGAAGGCTTCAGTTCAGTAGGCAGACTTTTTTCAGTAGGAAACCAGGACATGGAACCGGTTTCAAAGCAGGCATCAAAAGAGATTTCCTTAATCCAAGGACTACCTGATATTGGAACTTCTAAAAGTAAGGCAATGTTCTGATTAAAAGCATGGTAATAATAACAATAACTCCGGGGTTTACAGAAGGATCCTCCTGAACACCTCCCCATATCCTGACACCTGACTTTTGTTCCACAATTTTTACTCCTTCAGGAAACTGAGTGATCACTGCCATCTATTGGCAACAAATAAGCTAACATTACTGTCTCACTAGGGTAATGCACTAGAAATTACATAATTTACCTGAAATCGAACCTACTGCACAGTTAAAGACGATGGTATATCTTCTCAGCCTACTGAGTCTCATCATGATTTTTTTTTTTAAATTACAGTATTACACCACATGAAATGTGCACCCTTTACACTAACTTTTCTTTATAATACTTAGATGTTTTTGTCTGTTACAATATAGCTCTCCATTTGTGATTCATATGAGACTGCACGCATCTTTTCAACAGAAAACACCTGGCTGGGAGAGCTCCAGGGGATTAGCAAATTGGAATTCCCAAGTATGAGATAACTTGGTTGCCTGAGGGATAAATTCCTTGCTCATGGCACAAATCTTGTGAGAAGAAGTACTGTGAGATCTTCTCAATGAAAGACACTAATTGCCACATTTTTGTTTATCATTATCATATTGGTCTTGATAGAAAAGAACATGGAAAACACTTGCTGTGTGACAGTTCTGCCTATTTAAATGTGTAAAGGAGAAGTGCCCTTACCAGCACCTATGAAATTTATCAAAGGTAAAGCAAAATAAGTGACTAACCTCTTATTAATGTCTAAAACATTTATCTCCAATGTGTGAATAGCTTTTAATGAAGGTATTAGGTGTACAGAACTAACAATGTGATAATGAATTAAGTAATTTTCTTCAACATCTTTATTTTGATTGTTCAGTGTTCAGGTGATCTGCATACCTACACATAAATAATTCAAAACTAACTTTAAGCACATCTTCGATGGCTTAATGTCACTAACTTTATTAGAAGTTGTAGCTATTTATTTTAAAATGATGAAAGCATATAGTAACCGTGAGTAATGTCATAATTACAGCTGTGCTATAACTAACACAGGAATAAAGTTTTTTACTGTGTGCAGCTTTATAGTTCAATTAGAATCGTAGAATCATGGAATAGCTTGGGTTGGAAGGGACCCTTTAAGGTCATCTAGTAATTGCCCTGCAAGGAGCAGGAACACCTTCAACTCGATCACATTGCTCAGAGCTCCGTCCAACCTGGCCTTGAATGTTTCCAGAGATGGGGAATATACCACCTCTCTGGGCAACCTGTTCCAGTGTTCCACCTCCCTCATTATAATATTTTTTTTCCTTATATCAAGTCTAAATCTACTTCCTTCTATTTTAAAACCATTACTCCTTGTCCTATCACAAGAGGCCCTGCTAAAGAGGTTCTTCTTATCTTTCTTTAAGTACTGGAAAGCCGCTATAAGGTCTCCCGGGAGCCTCCTCTTCTCCAGGCTGAACAGCCCCAACTCTCTCAGCCTGTCCTCATAGGAAAGGTGCTCCAGCCCTCTGATCATCTTCATGGCCCTCCTCTGGACTCTCTCTAACAGGTCCATGTCCTTCTTATGTTGGGGCTCCATAGCTCGATGCAGTACTCCAGATAGGGTCTCACCAGAGCAGAGTAGAGGGGCAGAATCAGCTCCTTTAACCTGCTGGTCACACTCCTTTTGATGCAGTCCAGGATGTGGTTGGCTTTCTGGGCTGCAAGTGTGCATTGCCAGTTCGTGTTGATCTTCTATCCACTAGCACACCCAAGTCCTTCTCCTCAGGGCTGGTCTCGACCCATTCTCTGCCCAGCCTGTATTTGTGCCTGGGATTGCCCTGACCCAGGTGCAGGACCTTGCACTTGGCCTGGTTGAACTTCATGAGGTTCTCATGGGCCCACCTCTCCAGCCTGTCAAGGTCCCTCTGGATGGCATCCCTTACTTCCAGCATGTTGATGGCACTACACAGCTTGGTGTCATCAGCAAACTTGCTTATCCCACAGTCCATGCTGCCAACAAAGATGTTAAACAGGGCCAATTGCAGTACCGACCCCTGAAGAATGCTACTCGTCACTGGTCTCCTCCTGGACATTGAGCTGTTGACCACAACTATTTGAGTGTGGCCATCCAGCCAACTCTTTATCCACCGAGTGGTCCATCCATCAAACCCATGTCTCTCCAGTTTAGTGAGAAGGATGTCATGTGGGACAGTGTCAAAAGCTTTGCACAAGTCCAGGTAGATGATATCAGTTGCTCGTCCCTTGTGCACCGATGCTGTTACCCCGTCATAGAAGGCCACCAAATTGGTGAGGCACGATCTGCCCTTGGTGAAGCCATGTTGGCTGTCACCAACCACCTCCTTGTTCTCCATGTGCCTTAGCATGGTTTCCAGGAGAATCTGCTCCATGACCTTGCCAGGCCCAGAGGTGAGACTGACCGGCCTGTAGTTCACTGGGTCTTCTTTGTTACATTATTTGTTACATTATTACATTATTTGGACACTAGCTTAAGGAATTAGGCATAAGAAATTTGGAAGAAATATTTTTTTCCATTTTTTTAGTAAATGGCTTATACACCTTCCTAAACACATTGAGAGAAGCTAGATCCTCTTAAAAATAAACTGAGGTATAGTTTTAGAAGTCTCCAATTTAATCCATGATACCAGTGTTGTGAATTGTAAATTGGGATTTTAATTACTCTAACTCACATCTTTTTTTTTTTCTGTAAATAATCACTGTATAACCTATATTCACCAAGGTAGATGAAAACTTCTTGATATTCTATATAAAAGCAGAATATTGATTCAAATAGATAGCCTAGAATCTATTTTTTTTTTTTTATTCATTAGAAGGAACATTTCTCAGGTTCTTGGAGCAGTAAACAAAACTTTGGAAACCTGGCATCCCCCCACCCCTCTCCCCACAAAATGGTAGGACCAATCATGAGAAATAAAATGTACTGATTTACAGCTCAAAAAACTAAATTGATTTAAAAAAAAATGTTTCTGGCAGTATTAAGCAGCTATATGCCATAGGAACATATAGGAAATTGCTAAGGAATATTTATTTTATTCTTTGTTATGTAGACAAATCTCTTCAAAAAAAAAAAAAAAAACAGGGTGCTTCCATGCATTTGAGGCATGTTTGACTCTTTTTTGTGTCCAGGTAGAAGCGTACTAAGCTCCTACCCTGACCCTGGGAACTGCTGTCAGACTGGGGCCACTTGTGAGAGCAATGGGCTTAGCAGGGTTTGCGCATC
>WHYT01017742.1:98441-112712 GCA_009806455.1 Tetrax tetrax | reverse complement strand
ACAAATAAAGAAAAAAAAAAAAAGTGATGCTTCTGTGTTCTAAGAAGCTATTCACAACTGTTTTAATTATATACACATTTGTGTATGTTTTAAGACACATTTATTTGTGCAATTAGTAACTTTTGATGGATGCTTTTTCTGAAGACTTGTTCAGTCTTCCTTTAAACTCATATTAACTTTCATAATCGAGAACACACTGTGTCAAGGAAGAGCATAGCTCAAACATGTCATGCATGGTGTATGGTTGGCTTTGACCTCCGTCATTCTAGAAACATTTGATGCTCCTTGGTTGCTTGTAATAGAAGACAAAGTGAACAATTCAACCTCTGTGTCTGTGGCACTCATGAAATTGTAGACCTCTGGTATAATGTCCCATATTTTTTTCCTGATTAAAGTTCTTCTTTGATCCTCCATACCTTTGACCAGCCTGGTTGTTTACCTCTAAATATTTTTTTTAAGTTTTACTTTGTCCTTTCTGAGATGAGAGAACCAAAATACAAACATGGTGTAAGTTAACTGAAGATTTGTAGGTGGCAGAACAGTAATTTGTGCTCTATAGCTTTCTTCTCTATTCCTTTCTACTAATTTCTAAAAATTGGTTTGGGTTTTCTCTGACTGCTTCTATGCTCTGAACTGCAGTTTCATGAAGCTATTATTCACAACTCCAACATCTTACTCCTGAGTGTTAATTGTCAGCTCAGAACTTTATTTTATAAGCTAGAATTACTTTTCCCCACATGAATCATCATCCATTTATTTACAATGAACTTCATCTGCCATTCTGTCATACAGTCATGTAGCCCCTCTGCAGTTCTTCACAGTGACCCTCATCTTTGCCATCTTAGATAACTTGGTATAAATTAACTCAGATTTCCAGCTCACATACAATAGGAATAATAATGTTGCTTCTATTTCCAAGAAGAAATGTGAATGTAGTCATAATGGGGGCAGAAGCGACATTAAAGTCTCCTATACAATGCATATACCCGTTGACAAACACTCACTATATTCTACATCTTCACAGCAGCCATTTGTAGGCTGCCTTGGGTCTCTGACCTCACTCAGAAATATCAATTGTGATTTGCAGAAAGTTTAGAGAAAATTAAAAAAAAAAAAAAAAACTAACAGGGTGCTTCCATGCATTTGAGGCATGTTTGACTCTTTTTTGTGTCCAGGTAGAAGCGTACTAAGCTCCTACCCTGACCCTGGGAACTGCTGTCAGACCGGGGCCGCTTGTGAGAGCAATGGGCTTAGCAGGGTTTGCGCATCCACAGCGGCTAAATGAGTGCAAGAGATGATGTCGTGCTCGTAGTTCAGCAGAGCAAGAGATTTTGGCATCATCTCGCAACCGGCCTCAGCTGTCCCCAGCAACTGCTACTCGCTTGCATCAGGAAGTCGCTCGGCACAGACCAAGGATTTCAGAGTCGTACACCATAGAAGTACAAGGGAAGCAAAGCTGCCTGACAAGATTTATGAATGTTTGTTTGAATTTTGTTAGAGAATATTTTCATAAAGTTGTAATCCTTTTATCTCAAAAAGACTGCTGCTTATATTACTGTTAACAAAATCAAGAGTAGAAGGCAACAGAGGCCTGCCAGCGTTAAGAAGATCAAAGCACGCTGGCATCAATAGTTATATGTATTTTGTAGGTTTACTGTATTAAATTATTTAGGTACTTTAGAAGAGAAGAAACATTTCACTATAAATACAAGAAATATTATATTGTTAACTTTAATTTAAACTTATTTCTTTTTGGGGGGCAGAAAGTCTTTCATTTGCCATTATCCAATAAATAAGATTTGAAAAATTATTTCTTTAAAAGAAAAAAAAAAAACCTATGTTTTCCTGTACTTGTTTAAGGCTTAGGGAAATTAGTGGTTTCCACTTCCAAGACAACCAAATCTTGAAATGAGGGGGCTTCCTGCTTCTTTTATACTTCGCTTTTTTCTTGTTATAATGTCTTATATACAAGGGGAGGAAACCAGTTTTTAAAAAGCATTGACTGTGGCTTTGTATTATTTGTCCTTTTGGTCACTCAGCTGTGCTTTCAAGATACCTATGTGTCTCTGCCTCTGTCTTCCCTCTCTCCTCTACTCCGTACATCAACCAGACAAAACTGAGAAGTTTGATCCAGCCAGCCAGGACTGCCTCCCTCTAAACACTACTTGAGCTTTCAACCAGATGAAAGCAACATCTGCAGCAGATTCATGTGGGTCCATGGGCCACCTCTGCCAGCTGCTGCCAAGACAGAGTTCGCTCCTCTCCCTGAAGTGGTGATGCCCATACTATATACAGACCACAGTGTTTCTGCCCTTTGCTATTCTTTCCTTAATCTTTCCCTTAATTTGCCCTTTGGATTAAACAACCAGGATCAGAAAGTCCTCAGAAAGAGCTCAAGATCCTCTCAGCTCATGTTTTATCTTTTTTTCTGAAGACTGCCAAACTGAGTATTTTTTTTTTTTTTACAAAGAATAAGAGCAGGAGAAATGTAAGAGCAAATATTGCTGACACAGAAGCCTTACTTGAAATACATCTATATCTGCAAATGTATTAGTTATATTTATTTCCTCCTTCCTTCCTATTTTCTTCATACTTAATAAAGATTTTAAAATCATTTAGTGATGACTGTTTAATGTAGGACTAAAAAAGCTACACTCTCTCAGTTTAACCCCATTCCCGTGCTCATATTTAATTGTAATAATGTGCAATGACAAAAATGTCATGGCATTTTCTTTAATCAGCTGGGCTCCCTGATATTAGGTTCCCTGATTTTGGCCTCTAGTTGCCTGCTTAGACACTTCATGGCAGAGGACAGCAAAAATTCATTGCAGCCAGCTGGAAAAAGGATTTAGTTTCTCACAAGAAACAGCATTTAAAAATAAGTGTACTTATACATAGGCATACATATACATTAGCTTTTTTTTTTTTACATATATATAGACACATGCACACATGTACATCTTTCCTCCTGAATCAGGATGAAAATTCAGAAACTTGACACTTTTAATGGGAATGAGATTCCTTTAATGTCTCTCTTGATTTGCCAGCTGCCAAACTCCTTTGCTTCCCACCTCTCTGATTGCTTTCCTGGATGCTCAGCTGCCCAGCTGCTGCTCTGACTTGTTGGCTGCCCGAGCAACCAGCTGCTCTGACAGGGAAGCGGAGGATCCCAGGGAGCTAGCAACCTGCCCACCACACTGCCAGCCAACTGGCTAGTGCCTTGTCAAGGCAGGCTGCCTAGAAACCTGTATTGTTTCTGTTGAATTTTTTGATGGACTTCTGCAGAATCCATATGTCCTGTTTAATCAGTACTCTCTGATGGAGCAGTATTCCTTCAGGGACAACAGCTAATGAGCTTCAGCATTTCCGTGGTATGTTAGAAGGGCTCTTCTCAAATATGTTCTTTAGCTACAACTGCATTAATGCAAGCTCAACCTACTTTCAAGACGTGCCGATGTATCAGAACAGTATTCAAATAGGGCTCAGGAAAAAAGAGAACCATGGAGGTACCAGAAGCTGATGACAGTGAAAGGCATTCAGATATTACAAAAAGGCAGCAAGTAGGGCACTTCAGAAGGATAGGAATGGTCTAAGAGAATGGGGGGAATTTTTTGCGGGAATTCCTGACTAGCCAATGTCTTCAAGTTTTAGATATTAGAAATCTATGGATGTGTCATGTTTCAGAAATTCTTAGAGACAATTTATAAAAGCTCAGGATGGTTTTATGAGTAGATATTAGCTAAAGAATATCATCTGTGGTTACGCAACAGCAAAGCAAAGTTCATGGTTTCACTTATCTCAGTAACAAGCCAAATGTCAATATAATGCCCTGTGCCATTGAAAATGTTTTGCTTTGGGATTTTTTTCAGCTAGCAAATAGCATAAAATCCAACAAGCATAGCAAACAAAACCTATTTAAGACAATTTGTGTTTGAGAAGAGTGTATGAAATGTAACAGACTTATATGTATACGTTGCAAGTATGTATTTTGTGACATTTTGACAATGGTCTTTCTCCATAAATTATTATATTTAAAGCAGTATTTCTCTTCTAAATGCCCCTCCCTCAGTTTAGAAAAGTGTGAAGGGTTTTTTTTTCACTTCCCTTTTCTGTTCTTCAACTCCAATTTAACTCCTCATGTGGAAAGACCCCTTAATTTTCTAAGAAAATGAGGGGAATATAATATTTAGACCAATATCTATATCCCTCAGCTTCTTCCTCTCCGTATACCATAGACAAATTTTTTACATTTTCTAATTTCCTCTCCTACCCCAGCTCACTATCCTTTTCTTCTCTACCTAGTCAATTCCAGTTCCTTCATTTCTTCATTTGCTTCATTTTCTTCACATTATAGAAAATGCATGGAGTACAACTTCCTTCCTTCAGCCTATTCAGGATTTTCTCTCTTTCCATTTCTTTCTCCTCACCCTTCAGATTTCACTGTAACAAAATTCTTCCTTCTTTTTAACATTCAAGTTTTTTATTTCTTCTTAATTACCTCCTCCTACTCTGCCTTGACTCAGACTTTCTTTTCCTCCTCTCTTAACCCTTCTGTGCCTTGCATCTTTCCTCCTCCCCACATCACTGCTTCTGCACTCACTCAACAGTCCTTTCAACGATTCTTCTACCTCCTCCACTCAGCTTATCTTTCCTAATTAAATTTTCTCCTTGACTCATTTAATGTTGTTATTGTTAATAATAATAGTAGAGAAGAAGCTTTCCACAGAGAGCAAATGAGAAGGTCTCTGCCAAAGAAGTTGACAATATAAAAACAAGTTACAAAGGTGAGGTGAACAGGACTGAAAAAGGCAATAGCACCTAATGGGACAATGAAGTCCTTGTTGTTTAGTTCTCCAGCATTTTGTTGTTTAAGTAATCTTCTACTAGAGGAAAATTGAGCTAGGGATTAAAGCACTGGTGAAGCTCATTTCAGATAGGTAGCTGCTTCGGATAACCGAGTGGGAGTGCTCCGACTGTGTCACTGGAGCAATTTGTCAAAGACTTTATATTCTTCTTTCTTTTCCAGCATTGTCTGCAGTATTTATTCTTCTGCCCTACAGAGCTCACACCGTGTCATACAGAAGAAAAAGGGGAGTTTGGTCTTCTTTTTCTTTTTTAATCTGAATTACTCTCCAAATATTTAGTAGGGCTTACATCCAAACAAGTTAAATCTGCTCAAATCAGATTTAGTAAAGGTCCATATGTTGCAGGCAGGCAGTGTGAGAGGCTATCCCTTTTAGTCTTCCTCCTCGAACAGCTAAGGGTCTTTGTCTGGGCCAAGAAGATCTGCTTATGTTAGATCCACTAGCTTTAGTAACGCATGTTTTCGCGGTGTTTTATAAACCTTCTAAAGCATCATCTCTAGTATCTGAACTCTATTTTATATTATTTTAATTTAGAAGTGGAGGGAAGAAAGGCCTTGGGAAATACAACCTTTGCCTAACCTTGAGCCAGGTTTTGCATGTCTTGGTGCTGCCCAGCAGGTGAGTGTCACAGCTGCTGCAGAGCTTTGTGCAGTTTGCTCAGCAACATATTCAAATTCTTGCAATGATAATTAAATGAGAATTGTGGAGGAGGGAAAACAGGAGATGAGGCAGGAGATGAAGTAATAACTAACACAGTATTGGGCTGACCTCCTGCTGAGTCAATTCTCTCTTGACCTCCTGGGAAGGAGGCCAGAAGAGCAGAGCACCTCTTGCAAAGATTTTTAGTTCCTTTCGCTACCCAGCAGCTTCACTTGGATAAGAAATTTGAAAACAAAGAAAAGGCAGGGGCAACCAAGAAGTCTTGTAACATCCAGAAATATTTCTGTGGCTTCATATCAAATTGCTCCAGAGGTTGGAGACCTGGGCTTTCTGGTGTGAGTAGGGCTGAACTTCTAATAGAATCATAGAATGGTTTGGGTTGGAAGGGACATTTAAAGGTCATCTAGTCCACACCCCCCTGCAAGGAGCAGGGACAACTCCAGCCAAATCAGGTTGCTCAGAGCCCCATCCAATCTGGCCTTTAATGTTTCCAGGGATGGGGCATCCACCACCTCCCTGGGCAACCTATTCCAGTGTTCTACCACCCGCATTGACTGCTGCTGTCACAGCTAATGCTGTCCTGTAAGGTCTCTCATATGTAGACATGTCTCCATGTAGAATTAAAACACTTTGCACACCTTGGCATGTCTCCTCCAGTGAAAGACTGCTGAGAAACAACTAGACTCAAGGAAAGCTTTGTGGATACCTCTCCTCAATTCTAATTTCTAAGAGTTTTGGGGAGTCAAACTGCCTTTCTTATCTACATGAGAATCTCACTGCCTCTGCTTCAGCTTAGCAGGTCCTCCCGCAATCGCAGTGTATCTCCCCTACTGGCCCCTGAGCTCCTTCAGAAAGTCAATTGTTCAGAGAGCAGAGGAGCCAACAGAGGCAGATTTCCTGTAGATTTGAATGGTGTGGTTAGAATCTTTTATACCTGTGAGGCTTCAAGCTCCACATGAATGAGTGTATGATTGCTATGTCTGGTAGAAAAGAGTAATCCTATGCAGATGTTTTCCCCCTAGCAGAAGTATTAATGAATTGCTCCCTCTGCCTTGGCTTTTATGTTCAGAGAAATATGAGGATATATTTATCTGTTATTACACATCTGTCAACATGGCTGAAATGGCCAGTGTACTCAAACGTTGTTAGGATGGGCAGAGGGTATCGCACTCTCATCTGCAGCCATATATTGGTTAACACTAAGTCATCATTACCTCTAGAAGATGCAGTCCTGCCTCTCCCTTGCTACCAGCTCCTCACTGGCATCTCCATGCTATCCACTTCTTCACATCTGCAAGAGGAGTTGTGTGCTATATAGTGGGCTGCGTGGGGAAACAAGCCATGAGGAACTAATTTCAGCTTGAATCAGTATCTTGATCCAGCTCAGCGTGCAACCACCTGAACTCCTGTGCCAGCCTAACAGAGGTGGCAGCTCAAGGGCAGAAATTTGGTGGCTAGAGGCCTGCAGCATATGGCATTGATCTTTTTGGCAGCCATTTCAAATTACATTGGTTTAAATTGCACATGAAGCTACAGACAAATAATATAATTGGGTGAGAATTCACTGCCTCAAGAAAATAGAGGCAAAGAAAGATTTTAACAAGGTATAATAAGTGTTCACATTTCTTTCCACTTATGAATAGTGGAATAGGGTTGAGAGGCAGAACTCAGCAGTGGGTAAATCACCACAGGTGGACTTTGTATACCGTTCTCTTTGTTCTTCAGGTCAGGCATATAACTGCCACAGCAATTCTGGTAAAAACACCTCTCCAAGTAGGTATCTATCATCCAAAAAGCAGTCACCACAACCTAAACCAATAAATTCCCTTCCCCAGTCTGCCTTGGGATGATCCCTTAGACAGGGCAAGCCTCCCCTGTCTCTGCGCCTTTGATTCATCATCTGAGAATCAGATGCCCTGGCCCCTTGCCAGCACCTGCATTTTGCTGTCTGTCAGGGTAGGGTCAGCAGCTTCCCTGAGTCTGAGGAGTGGCCAAGGGGTCCAAGCAGCAGAGTGACATCTTCAGGGCTGTCTTAACAACCTCTAGTGAAGCATCATGATGTGCCTTGTAGTAATCCTGTCAGTGATTCTGAAGGTTTGATAGATATTTTTATTTTTTAATTATTTTTTTTTCTGCTCCATTTGGTCCTCTCTATACCAGCAGAGTTTTTTTTTTTTTTTTGTTACAGGATCCCCAGTTTTAATGGAGAGATGACACTGATGTAAGGTGGGTTACCTGAACTGAGGAGTCTCTTCAGTGATGCACAGAAAGTAATCCAGTAGAAGCTATTAGACAAGCACAGCTTAGCTCCCATAGGGTCACACTACCAGGATTTGTGGCAAAAGATGCAATAATTCAGAGCAAGGAATGCACAACCTCAGCACAACTTCCAGTTTTAATACTGGTTTCAACTAAACTGAAAATAATCTCCCACAACAATACAGCACGGAATTAATACAGCTTGACTTTCTGTCAGTCAGTCTTTATTCCCTTAAAAATATCCAAGTCAATTTGAAAAAAGAACCCCACAGAAAGAAGATAAAATACCACCACCAACAATAAAAACAAACATTATTAAAATTGAAACATAAGAAAATACAAAAAAATGTTACTTACCATGTTTATTAAACTTTCATAGCTGAAGTTCCAAGAAACAAATGTTTCACAGAAATTTTGTGTGTTTAGTATGGTTTCTTCCTTTTTTCCTTGGTTACAAATAACTTAGTACATGGCTTTCTGTTTGTTAAAAATACAAGGGACAAGCAAACAACTGCAAGAGTGAACATGTTTAGTATTTTACTGCAGTGTCATGTGTCATTTTTAATTTAAAAGAGAAAGAACAGCATGGGGGATGGATGGCGGAAAAGAAGAAGGCAGGATCAACTAACATGTACCAAGGAGAAACTGAGGCAGCTGAAGGAAAGGTGAATATTTCAGATTTAGGAGTAAAATTGCAAAGAGTTAGGAAGATCTAATTCTTTTTGTTTGTTTGTTTTTCTTTTTTTTTTGGTATAATTTTGGAGCTGATTTCTGCAACAATCCAATCTTGCCATACAGAAGGGAAAACAAAATGAAATGCTCATTCTTTTCAAACTTATCTGAAAAGCACATTTAGACAATATGTAATTTATAAGTGCCACTCACAGTCATCAAAAGCTTCAGTTGGGGCCAAGGATATAGCAACGTCTTTAAAAGGATTTCAAATCTGATGTTAATTAAATTAAAATAGATTATTTTGTTTGTTTATAAGGCATTGATACAATTCACCATAAGGTGAATTTCTCCGACACTGCCTATGGATTTTTACAAATTAACTTTTATTAAAAGATGGACATCTTAAAAAATAGACAAAATCTACTATCAAATATTCCTTCAAATCATTATTTAATTTTGGAGAATTCATAAGAAAGCTGTGAGAAAAAAAAAAAAAAAAAAGAGAAAGCCATTGGTCCCACTGCCTCAGTTAACAGAACCGTGGGCACCTAGAATGAGTCTGTTAGAAATAACCAGCAGATCACTGCTCACCTATTCCATTTCCATTGCTTTAACCCTATGTTGTCACTAGTCACCTGACAAAAATCAGGGACCATTCCTTAGTGTCGTAGTTCAGCCCCGATTGGGACCAGACTACACAGTCAGTCTCTCTCTCTCTGTCCAGTAGGACAGAAGGGAGAACTGGTAAACAACAAAAAAGAAAACAACAGCAAAAACGTGGGTTGAGATGGAACAAAAAATAAATTTAACAGTAATAACAGAAGAAAACAAAACAGTGATGGAAAACAAATACAGCATAATGGCTTACAACAAATCTCCACACCTAGCTTCTTCCAAGTAACATGAGGCTCCCCTTAACACCCTCCTCACTTATATACTGAGCATGATGTCAGATGGGATGGAATAGCCCTTTGGCTAATTTGGGTAAATTAACCCCAGCTGTTAGCTAATTAGTTAACTATCCCAGCTGGGTGCCCCAGCTATAGGGGCCACCAGCTCCAGTTCTCCTCCCAGCTTGGGTGAATATTAACTCTATGCTAGCCAGAACCAGGACACACTTTGGCAGCTTTTTGATGTTTCATTTGCTTCAGGAGGGGGAGAGGAGGAAATAATTGTGATTTTTTCCCTTCCCTTGAGCCACTGGAGACTTTTACAGATGGAGACAGTATGTCAAAAAGATCCACAATTAATTCATAAATTCTCAGCTGCTTAGCTAGTGTATCATAATCACAGGCTCAGACATAAATCAATCACCAGGACTGGAGTCATTATGAAGCTTTTGCTCTAGGTCAGGTAGGCAGAAGCATTCTGACATTCATAGCAAGGGGATGACCTGCTTCCTCAGGTTGCTATATTTAAAAAATTCCCTACTTCTGTAGGGCCTTAAGGCTTTGGCATTGTTCTTGATTTTTTTCTCTGATGTTCCTTCAGACACTATAGATTTGTCTTTTGGCCTGTTGCAGGCATTTTAAATTTGCTCTAGACTATTTAAAAATATTGTGCCATTCGAAGTTTGTAAGGGCATGTGGAGTGCATGTTTCATACTCTGTTTGAAGTAGGCCTTTATTGTACTCTTCCTGGTAATTTCAGGTTTATAGACTGAATAACCATGACAGTCTTTTCCAGATTCATGTTCCGAAATGGAAGAGTTCCCCAACATCAAATTTCTGTTTTCTGAGTAGATATTTTTAGGCTAAGCTCAAGGTTGACTCTGATAAGCTTGAGTCTTTACTGTATTTTTTCCAAAATTAAAAGCAAATTCCTTATTTGTCCCAGTTTTCATTATTCTTCCTGAGTTGTGAATTGGTAATCCAAGTACAAGATCTGAGCAGTAGTCTTATCAGTGAGAAATAGTATTACCTGAGATTCTTCTTTCTGGACATCAACATCATTGCTTTGGCCTATTACGACTTTTTTTTTTTTTTTTTTTTTTTTTTTTCAGAGCAACGATTTTTCAGGTAGGAATCCACTCTCATATGGCTTCAGTCTCTGCATCTGGCTGCACCCTGATTGAGTACACCCTCTTGCTCCCAGCACCCATATTGGCCTGCAACAGAAACCAGTTTTCTTCATCACTTGCCAGTCTAAAAATTGATTCCTGTTGAAAATCTCTTCCCAAATGAATACTGATGTGTGTGCTATTCAGCTAAATGAGGATATCCCACCAACGAAGCTTCTCAGTGAACCAGTTGTTAATCCACTGAATTCAGGCCAAATTAACTTCCGAAGTTCTTGACTAAACTGTCACGTGGCGCAAAGTCAAATGCTTCTTAGAAATCTCTTGCACTGACATCATCAATGTGCAGCAGGTCTGGAAACTTTGCCAGCCTACTGAGAAATCAGACAAGAAATCAGAGGTTATCCACAAGAGACCACTGTGGAAATCTCTCCTCGATGTAATACATCATCAGAAAACATCTTTGCTGCAGGGAATGAGATTGAATGTCTGAACTTCCGCTCTGGAGGTGGCATGAACCCGAGCTGGTTGACTTTCCCATTTGGGGTGGCCTCTACAGTTCATCTTTCTAAAACTTTAAGCCTCTTTTTCATCACTGACAGCACATTTCCATCAAAATGTTCTTTCTTTTAACGATGATTACCTCAGCAGAGGGAGTCAGTGAGCTCTAGACTCAGGCCACTCTGATGCAGCACACCTGCAGTGACTCTCCATCTGCTGTGAAGGCTGCCATGGAACCTTTGCCTCCAAAAATCCCCAGGTCCAGGTTCCCCTGATTGAAGGCTCTCATTGTGAGAGAAAATGAAACATTTTTTTCTGAATCAGAGACTCCAGGATTTGAATGTAAGGTCTTCTGCTTGATATTGTCCTAGCTGCCAAGCCCTGAAAATGCCACTCCATTTTTGGTTTTGTTGAAAGGAAATGGATCTGTCTGTTTAGATGATGGTCCTCATGCTAGTCAGACAGAGCTCTACAAGGAACCCATGCCACATGCACAGTTATTCTGGTTACCAGTCAGCTTTTTGGTGGTATCATTAAGTTCCTGTCTGCTGTCATGAAAAGTACATGGTAAAGATGTCTTCTGTGTCAGGCAAGAGATTTATTTTTGACCCACTGCATCTGTGAATTACTTCTTTTAACAGCTGTAATCACAGATGTAATAAGCTGTCATTACCTTAGAAACAGAACTTTGTCTTCTGCAGTACATCCGACACAGCTGAGAATCCAGGATTAGGTTCAAAAGAGAAAGACTCAAACGAGTGGGAATATTTGGTACCTATTTTTGATTTGATGATGGGGTAAGGTAAGAGCAGGTGCCTGCTGTAGGACTCTTCGGGGAGGGGTGTCTGTAACTTCCTTCTTAAATGTAATTCTGGTCAAAATCAGAAGCTGACAATAAATCAACAACGATTAGAGATTTTCTAAGACAAACGTGAGTCTTCAGAGTCATGGTAATACAAAAAATTGTTTTCAAATCTTCCATGTCACAAAGTTTGTGAAGGAGTGCAAGCAATTGAAAAGGGTCCTTTGGTCAGACTGGTTATTGCTCGGCCCCTGAGACCTGTCCTCAGTAGACCACTCTTAGGTCCTCCAAAATCTGTTGGAGTCTTAATGTCTTTCAATTTATCTTTTTTTGGAAAGTTTGCAGAAGGTCTTCTCCAGGGAACAATTTAAAAGGCAAGCAATGTTGATGTTCATATCTTGCTCTTAAATTCCCAATGCCAAATGGCCTAAAAGATAAACTATGTGGATTAAATTCTTGTAAAATAATATCTATACACTCGGAATATACTTTTGAATGCGACAGTTTATCTCATATGCCTCCTTCAGCTGAACAGTCACAGCTGCAGACAGTCAGTTGGATGATGCAGGAACAAAACCTTCACTACTGAGACTGTTTTGGGAAAAAAAAAAAGGGAGAAGAAGGTCTTATTTCACAGTTCTACCAGACTCTGGCCCTTCCAGCTTTCTCCCCATCTTCTCTTTGCTTCCTGCTGACCAACTTACAGGTCAGTTTTTGAGTTTTAGCTTGAAAGATCCCAGTCAGAAGCTGCTTCATGTTTCCAGCTGAGCCTTCCAGAGCACTGGAGAGCCACAGGTCCTTCAAAAATTACTCATTATGTCTTAATTGCAATTGTGAAAGGCACTCCAAACCCAAATAGTAGTGACTTCAGGGTAGAATTTCTTAATGATAACGATAGCAATAGTCATTATATTTCTGTAGTAAAAAATGTTTAGATATGTTTGTAATAATAAAACTAATTTGCTATTTTTTTAATTGGAAAGATGATGACCTTTATTTTATGGAATAAGTATTTGAAGCCACTACCTAAAATCCACTTAAGAACATCCCACAATTCTCTGCTGTGGTATTTCTAAAAAAGTGCCGAAAAAATAGCATCAAGTTATGAGATTCACTGAGTTTCAAGTTATGATATATATGTATGGCACACTGATTCTCACATCTCTTTTAGTAATACTGTTTCACTTCTTTAACTGTATGGCCTTCCACTGTCAGCCAGTTCATTTGCACGTCCTGTGCCTTAAAAGCTGCTTGCAAAAAATCTATAGATTTATAGAAATAAAGGACCGAAAAAAGTATTCAAAGATCATTCAATCAAGTCCTCTGCACTGAGGCAGGATCCAGTATATTTATATCTGCCTCAACAGGCATATATATACGGCTGTTTAAAAACTCTGATTTTAAGGAAATACTGTGATCTGAAAACCAGCTGGAATTCTCTGTTTCTTATCAGAATTTACAGCAGCCATCTATAAATTACTGCCTTGGCTAATACATTCATATTTTTGAGGTAATTTTTCACTTCCACACCTCTCCTTTAGTAACAACCCTGCATTAAATCCCAGCTCAACAAAGTCAACAGGAAAATTCCCATGGACTTCAACAGAACCCGGCTTTCCCTCTGTTTTTCTTCGTGATTTAGATGAGTGGCCATGGAAATCTTTGGCTGACAGATTTATTTAGAAAAAGTGAGACACCTAAATTTTAAATCTTTGCATTAGCCTGTCTTTTATTTGAGTGTGTGCTTTGGGAATACATTTAGATAATTTTTATCTTTCAGTGTAAATCCTGAGGTAAAATGTCACTACTAAACCAACATTTACCAATTGTTCATTTAATGGATTTGGGTTGAAGTGTTGAGCTTGACGGGAAAAATTAAAAGTTAGGTTTCTTACTGAGCCCTGATGACATAGGTACAGTTGGCTCTGCCTTGGGCAATGGAAAGCACTAGATCATCTCTCCAACTCCCTGTCAGCACTATGATACTTTGATTTAACTAGTTTGCTTTTAACTTCAATCAGACATAGATTGTGGCTAAGACAGATCAGAAAATAAAAAGAACACGCCACAGGAAACAAATGCAATGCACTTGTTTAAATCCATTGGTTACAAGAAGCAAATAACCAGACTTATTTAGGCTCACTAGGAACAGGTTTTCAGCTCCTAAATAAGATACTGAGCACAGTCTTAAGATGCTCTCTTTGATGTAAATCTCATGCTGAGGTTCTTTCCCCATATAATGGTGAAGAGGCACATTAGAGCTACTAACAAAAGAGCCAGTGTAACTGTGACCTGAGAATGGGTTTTCAACCTGCAAGTATTGCCTGGGATTAGCAAAACAGTCATCATCTTCTGGTTGCTCTTTGATTGCCACTCTTTCAAATGCTCTCCGAAGAATTCAAATATCAAAATAATTTAAAAAGAGACAAGGCTTTGGACAATCATAGAAAACAAATCTTTTTTTTTTTTTTTTTTTTTTAAATAATTTTTTA
>WHYT01017742.1:64608-92314 GCA_009806455.1 Tetrax tetrax | reverse complement strand
CCGCCGCGCCGCCCCGCGCAGGGAGCCCGGGGATGCAGCCGTCTCCGTGTCCCGTCCCCGAGCCCAGAGCGGAGCGGGGACGGTGCAGGGAGGTCCCCACCTCCGGCGTGGCAGCCTCCCCCAGGGAGGTTTCTGCCTTTGCTGTGGTCGAACCCCGGTCCCCTGCGGGATCCGGCGTCCCAGGGGACGTGGAGGGGGCAGCAGCGTGATGCCCCGGCCCTGCTGCCTGGCAGGAGTTCAGCTTTGGGGGGTACTCGGGACAGGAGGGAGGAGAGGGTCACTCGGGGTTCAGCAGCTTCTGCTGGGAGGTCAGTTGTCGCCACAGCTGATCTACAGCCGCTCACTGCAGCCCCCACGTCCCTGTGTTACAGTGCAGCCAGCCCCGAGGAAGCCGCGTTTCTCCCCAAACTTAGAACTGCTCCTCTGATTTGCACCAAAAGGAGAAATGACAGATCTGAGAGACAGATGTCGTTCCTTTTAAACCAGCCTTCCTTTTAAACCAGCCTTCACCTCGGCTGGTTCCCGTGTGATGCATTTTTCTAGGTTTGCTGGGGCAGGTGTGGGAGATCCGGGCTGTGCTGGGCAAGGGGACTCGTTTCACCTTCTGGAGGATGCTGGGGCAAGGAGCCATCTCTCCAGCGCTGGCACAGGTCAGGCCTGGCAGTGACAAGTGAGGGCAGTTCAGGGCCAAGCACAGCTGCCTGGCGAATATTCACAGGTTGTACTTGGCCAGGAGACCGGGCAGCAGATCACCTCTGCCGCAACTGGATTTGATGCAGAACCACGCAAAACGTTTCCTACTGGAGTGGAGATGCCCGAGGGGTTTGTGTGGATTAGTTAGGGTGGTGCCGTTCTGCAAGAAGGAGATTATAGTGACTATCTCTTGGCTGTAGCCCACTAACATTTTTCTCTTGTTACCTGTGAGAGACCTACTGGAGAGAAACCAAGATGAGGGGAACTAGGGAAGTTTGGTTTCGTGGGGATTTGTGTCCCTGGAGAGCACCCTTGTGGCTGATGGCTGGTAACAGGTGAAGTCGAGATGCAGCCCTCCCCAAGTCGCACTGGTAGAGTTGCTCTTCTCTGTCCAGTGGCCTATTTTAAAGGAAATCAAACTCCTCATTTTGGAAAATCTTGGAAGCTGGGTGAGAAGTTTGGAAATTAGTAGGAACTGATTGGTAGGGCAGGCAGTTGAGCAGTACAATCACTGCACAGCCTAAGGAAACTAGACTGAAAAAAAAGACAAATCAAGCAGAAAGTAATTGAAGTCCTGGCATTCAAAGCTTCTGCTGAGGGTGATCCACCCCAGTGGTCCATAGAGGGTTGTGGTGTCTCAATGAGCTTCCCAATATTCTTGCTTTTTCAGATTCTGTGGTGGTTAAGGGAAAGCCAGCCCAAACCAGATTGCCACTGATTTGTATGCTGACTAGAAAAGATGCTGCTGGTTATCAACATGACTGGTCATGAGTGATTACTTAGTGTGGCTTGAATTTTGTGTGCTGTGAGCAAATGCTCAGTGTACACTTTTCCAGGGGAAAAAAAAGTAAAAAGTAAAAAGGCCTTTTCAAAGAAGAATATGTGAAGTCTTACATATGTCTTCCTTTCAAGAGAATGAAGGATAGAAAAATATAAACATGAGGCCAATAGTTACTAGTATCAGGTGGCTTGAGGGAAAAGTCCATTGTGGATAACAGTATCTCCCATTTGAGATGTTTAGTCCTAACTAAATAATTGCATTGAGCTATAGAATATAAAGCATAAACATTTCATAATATTTATATAACTTTGAAGGAGAATTTTCTTTAATTCATCACTATTATACACAGTAAGGCTTTGTTTTTTTATTAATTGTTAGCTTTAATAACTATATTGGATACAAAAGAAGTGGAACTGCTGAACATACTTAGAAAAGTTCTCCAGTTGTCCCCGGTGTAGGTGCAGGGTCCTATGGGCAGCCACAAAGGCAGCTTTCTTTCCAGTGTAGAAAGGGCAGATCTATAGTTTAATTAATAGTCAAGTTTTCATAGTCGTTCCGTTTTTTTATAACAAACAGCAAGGATGCAAATTAGTACCTGTCGTGATGGTGCCTGTTTGTTTTTCGGGGCAGAGAACTGTGACAAGGCTTTTCTTACAAGTCATCAACCCTTTTCTCCTGTCACCAGCACATGAACTGCAGCTTTTTGCTCCAGCTGGTGGTACCTGAGTGTCAGCCGAAGAGAATGGCTCATCTCCCCATCAGTCAGGAAAGGTGGTGTATTCAGCTCAGCACTCAGCCAAGCATTTAAAAATGGAGTTGTGTGTTTGGATTATCTGTTCTTGCTGAAAATCAAACCCAAGTATTTAAAAGAAAATTGGACAGGCCAGTTGCTTCTTTTGTTTGAAACAAAAGCATCCAGAACAGTGCCGTACACAGAACGGAACATGCAAGAAGCATCCGTTCTGTGTGTTTTCTCTTTTTTATCTTCTTTTCTGAGGATGCTACTCCATATTATCAAGCTGAATAGCAGGTGGGCTGAAACTTGCTTCCCCTCCCATTCTTCTCTCTTTCCCCCACTCTCAGGACTCATTCCAGCTTTAGTCTAATCACATGATGAGCTAATTCAACTCACAGAGCCGCATCTCCCCACACACCTTTTCTTTTTTTTTTAACTTTATTTCATTGTGGGGTCCTGGTTAGCTGTTTGCATAGTGAGGAGAGCTGGCCTGGCGTGCCACCAGGTGAATTTTAGGAACAGCATAAAGCAAATGTCTGGGATACATGACCAAGGACAAGAGTTGAGAGGGGATGGGAGCTCCTCCTTACTGCGATGGGGACCTTTAGCTCACGCCATAACGGAAAAGCACAACTTCATAGGGTGTCTTCAGTGAAGCTGGAAAAAGAAAGATGAGACACTAACTGTCAGACATCCTACACGTACCATTCAGTTACAGATACACAAGTAAGATGTAAAAGCGAGAGTGGTTGGTCTGTCGTGCTCCATCTGGAGGTGACTTGCAGGTGGTTCAAGCACACGTCTTGGGCTAGAGCTATGTCATGGCAATAACAGCTGTGGTCTACTTCAGGTGGGTTCCTTGTGGGGCAAAGGGGCACGACAGCCTGAGCAGCCACTACTGACAGCACTGAAATAGGGTGGACACTCAAACCTGTCCTCCCAAGGCAGTGAGCTGCTGTGATCTCCTGCCTGAAAATAACTCTTTAGGTCTTTTTTTCCCCTTGTTAATCAGGGATATATTCCATGTCGTGTGCTTCTTGGCCATATGAAGAGGTGTATCCTGTATCTTGTAGGACCCAGGAGGAAACCCACATAAACAATAAAGACACCAGTTTCACCATCACTTAGCTGTCCTATCTTCCTAGCTCTTTTATCCCTACATGTTTAAAAGTCTTATCTCACATGGATCTGTCCCTGTTTTTCTTGGTGACCTGATTAATGAGAGTGAGTACTTACTCTGAAGAGTATATTCAGAAAAAATGATATATTTCAACTAATCAAAAAGCAATCTTCATCTTTTGCTAGGATTTCTGGTAGGATGTCACTAAAAATACAAGTTGTTCATTTGAATTATGATAACTGGTGGGATTACATTTTCTGTCACAACATCCTTTACTTGCCTGATTTCCATGAAGTTTCTATGCTTGAGTGTGGGATTTTTTTTTTCACTAAGAAGCGTTTCATAAAGTTTTTAATCTGAGTTATGAAAGCTCCTCAATGGGCTATCTTTTTCATAACTATCTCCCGTTTCTGATGCATAACTGCAATCAGTTTTTTTTTTTTTAATGAAGAATCCAAATATATATTTTCACAAACAGAGGATTTAGCATCAGATTCTTTTTGAATGTCAGATTAGGGGAACTAAAATAGTTCATCATTCTTCTCAGATTTTGTTACCTTTATCCAAACATTTTCCGCAGAAGCAAAATAGCTTCCATCTAATTAGATATAAAGAAATATTGTGAAATAAAAAAAGTTCGCATTAACTATTCTTTCCTTACACATTCTCCAACACAGTGGAGAAATGAGATGTCTAAACTTACAAGGGATAGGTGCTGAAATTTGTGTTTGTGCTGGGAGACCAGCAAGACATTTTAAAACATTTTGATTAGTTGTTTTTCAAGCATGAAGGAATGAAGATAAATAGTGCTCTCAGTTTACCAGTATGTTCAAATTAGCCTCCTGAGCATATCTACTTCAGATTTGGAATAACATATCGGAGAAGAGAATTTGGCCCTCTAACTATTTAAACTTTGAGGTTAAACTTAAGAGTTCAGCTTTACGCCAAAATTTCTTATACATCAGCAGAAGAAAACTGTAAGTTGTCCCATGACATGGTGCTAATTTAACCATTATTCATAATGAGTTAGATTTGAAAGATATGTTTAAGGTTTATTTTAGTCTTCGGTTGAATCAAAAACATGTAACCTTATGTAAGGCCTAAGAAAAGTTGTGTTCTTTTTACTCACTTAAAATAATCTCCTGTAAGTCTAGTGATAGTTCCAGCTGGAAGTCTCTAATTCTGCAAGACCTGCTGTGCCTAATACTAAACTACTTCTGTGAATGTAATTACAGATCTGGAATAAAAAAGGAGGCCATTGAGGAATGTAAACCTTGTCTCTAGGAAATTAAAATGTATGGTACAGCATAACACAGGGTTCTTTGTAATACTTATGTCTTGTCCAATTATTATTTCTATCAATAAAATAAGGGTTTTCTTAAATACATTGTGTTAACAGCAATTGCTGGGCATTCAGGAGGCTTAAAAGAAGATGAGGGTTAATAAAAATGACATTATCCAAAATGACATATTTACTACAACAGACATTCCCTTAGAAATTAGCAAAAAGTGGATGAAATTGCTTTATCTAACTGTCGCATTAAAAAAAAAATCAAAATACATTTTGTTCTCTTATAGTAATTGTTCCTGATTCCATATCCAAAGTTTTAAAATATTTTTTTTTTAACACTGAAATTGGTGGGTAGGCTTTTCTGGAACAGAACTAGGCAAATATATTCTACTTTCAGAGGTTTAATGCAATCCCTATTCCAAATGGTTAAGGAACTTATTTTTTCTTTATTTTTATTGAGATGGACTTGATAGGCAAATAATTGTAACTCTGCCTATTCAAGATCTGGTAGTGAAAAGAAAATATATTCTGATAAACTAACAAACTGAATGAATCGTCAGATATTATTCTTCTCAGCAGAACATCTACATGGCAGTCTCCATGGGAGCGTGCTGCTCGCTTGGGTGCTGGAAGCAGTAGAGGTGCCACAGGACAATGTGCTGCCAAGGCCAGTGGTTACTGTGGCAGAATCAGAGGGGATGCAAATACCTCACCACACCATGATGCAGAAATATGAACAGTCCCAATGAGTTCAGTGGAAGTAACCATCATCTCTGCTTGTATCAAGATAGTGTCAGTTCTACCCCCAAAATACAAGTACATGGGTTTTTTTGTTACATAGTATTTCATTTGGGTGAGGAGGAAGAATTACTTTTCATTAAATTTGTTGACAGTGTTTTGATCTCAAAGCCAGCCTCAAATTTTCCATGATAAAATCTCCTAAACAAGTCGATATTGGCCACTAATAACTCATTACTTACTGTTTCCTGTAATAAATACATAGTTCTGCACACCAATAGGTTTAATTCTGAGAAGTGCATATTTGCAACTGTATTTGTATTCATAAGCATTATTTGCTTTTTCCACCGTTTTTACTATTTTTAATGCAATGAGCCTTGACTTTACTGCCTTTCATTCCGATCAGCTGTTATTTATCATCAGCATTTCATTCCAGAAAGTGTTACTTTTGTATTAATTCCCCAAATGATCTCAGGGATGTCCGTGATCTCACTGCCTCTAGTTTACATGCTGGCTTTCTTAGTTTTAATTTGATTAAGTCCCAAATGCTGCAGAGAATGCATATTCCTTCAACCTTCAGTTCCATTCAGGTGCTTGGATATACCATTGTATCTACCTCCTTCGTGGTTATGATGCCTTTACAACCTGTCACCCTGCTGCTACATTTCTTTCCTTGGCTGCTTGGGTTTTTAGGTGTATTGTGCCTTGTAATAGCAATATTCTGTGTCTGGCAAACACTGCTAGGCAGTAGAGCTAGGCCACAGAAGACATTTGAAATCTAGGATAAGCCAGAAATCTTCCTCATCTCAGTGGAGAATGTCAAGCCCGTGGACCAACCCTGACAGCTGATGAGTGAGTGAGCAAAGACAAAACATAGTTGTTATGTACATGGAGGTTTAAAATGTAATGAAGTCTATCAGAGTAGTCCTTCAAATAAAATTATGACACTGGCTCTCCAAGGGGCTCTACTCTTCATTAATCACAGTGCAGACTGATTCCAAGAGCGAGATAGGATGTCAGCATATGGAAAATATTTTTTTTTTTTTTTGTTGAGCTATTGCATATGAAAAGTCAGTGACTTTTTCTTTATTCAATATGAGGAGATCTTCTGGGTTTTGTTTTAGGTCTATTTCATATTTTAATAGAAATTGTATTTAGCATTACAAGATACACAATTACTAATGTGTACAGTTCTAACCCCAGGAAAGTGAATGTCAGAATTTTCACTGAATTACATCAGGATTGGGCCTGAAGTACACTAAGACTCCTCCAATATGCAGGGAAGTGAAAAACAAATAAAATAGAAGTTTCATTTCAAAGTAGATCCAAGTGCATAACTGTAAGTCAGGAACTATAACATGCATTTGGAATTAGTCGAGCTTGGCCCTGAGCCTGTGAACTAACTGAGGTGTCGATATATTTTGTATTTTTTTTTCAAATCATGTAGACACAATTTGATTTTTCAATCAAGAAAGAGTGGTGGGTCTCTGTGTTTTGCTGGTTTGTTATTTCAGGTGTTAATCTGCTAGGGAAATCCTGTGAGAGGTGGGAGAATGGTAGTGCAAAGGTGTAAGGCTTTGCAATACATTTATTGTTTGGTAGACAGGCTTTAGCCTTGAAAATACACTGCTTCATGTCTGGAGATTACTTTGATTTTTAAATATGTATGTATTACGAGGAGAAAGATTTAAAAATATGAGAAGTGTAACTATACATACATACATATATATATAGACACACATACGCATCCTTTAATTAATGGATTTGGGGGACAATTTGAGGGAGAAGGATGCAGTATTTCACACCTACACATGATATAAAAATTACAAAGGTGGTGTATAAATGTAGACTGTATTTTCCGAAGTGCTTGAAGCTGCATAAAAGTCATTGCATAGTAGGAGTCATTGTGCAAAACTATAAGCAAAACCTCATCATCAATGAGGAAGATGCACCAGCTAGGAAAATAGCCACCGGGAGGCTACAGAGAGAAAGGGGAGCTTGGTTCCATGTTTGAAGCACATGTGCACTTTGGGATTGTTTTATTCTTAAAGGGGATCTCTCCAAATGACCTGAAAGTAGTTTACAGAAGGGGAGAAATATCCTCCTTATTAATATTTACTGGTTTTCAAGAAGATTAAAATTTTCACTGGTATTTATCTAGTAACTTTTCACTAAAGTGAAAAAAAACATCCTTAAAGGTGAGCAACTCTTTATTTTGTGAGACTTGTTTTAAAACGTAGCAAATCAGCGCGCTTTAATACCCATACTAAATGTATGTTCAGTAAAAGCTTTCAGCTGATATTGCATTGAAAAAGAATAATTTTTTGAAAAATTGTTGATTACATTTGGTTTTGATGATGAGGGAGAACTTTAAAGCAGACTGTTAGAAAAGAATATAATGTACACACGCATGAGCAGTGTTACACAGAAAGAGATACTTTTTTTTTGTTGGAAAAAAATGTATTCTCTGGTACATTTTTTCATTTGTTTTGACACTTAAGCAATTGCATATACTCCCTGCCCATGAAACCACAACTGAAACTCTGGTGAAGAAACAAAACTTGCAAAATGACTAGAAATCAGGAAAAGATACATGATGGAAAGCATTTTGCTGGAAAGAGTGCAGCTGATCTCCTGAGTTACCCTCAGTGGATGATTTGTCTTTTCTATTCAATTTAAGAATGGATGCTTCATTTTGTCATTTGTGAATTAGAGGTTCCTACTTTAATGGAAGTCCTATGGGCTATTCATTCGTGTTTTGGACATTTTTAATGTCGGTCAATTGGAAAACAGTTGCTCCAGTGAGGGAATTGATTGAATATTGATTACATACTGAGGGTGCAACTCTTTATCTGTAGAGTATAAACAAGATTTAACACATGAAGGATCCGAGCATTTGGTTGGTTAGTGGCCATTTTTATATTATCCTATGTTTCATCATGTCTGCTGGACAAAAAACCATTGATGTCCTGTGCTTCACTGATTTTACTAAAATGGTGCATAAAAATCTGTTTGTTTAATACAGTCTTTAACACCAATGGAAAATACTGTTTGGAGTTATATATTATTGCTACTTTTTAATCCTAATATTTTGTTTTAAAAAATACAATTTAAATGGTTATACAATAAAACCAAAACCACTTACAATTAAGGCACAACTTTGCATACTAAGAATATTTAAACTTTTTTTGTAAGGTTTTTTTTTCAAAGTTTATTAGGTTTTTCTCTGTCAATTCAAGCAAATTGCATTTTAGTACATGTTCTCTTACTGCATGATTTGAAATCTGTGTCTTTAGCTTGAAGAAAAACATTTAAGGTTCCATCAGTAAAGCATCTATTGTCATGTTACCCTTATGATATCAAGCTGTATGTGATGTGTTTCAGTAGAAGCATTAGGAAGTGCATCCTCATCAGTGTATGTGGCAGTACTGGATATACGCACTAGATTAGTAAAACCCTTAAATCCTATTGGATTAAAATAGCTGAAGAGCTAGCTGAGATGGTATTACTGTAATCATGATAGAGTAATTACTTCTTCCTTGTCTCTTAATGGCATAGGATGCCTAACACATGAGAGACTGCTATTTTGTCACTGACATTTAAACTTAGGAAATTTAGGCAAAATATCTTCAGAACTCATCTTTTACACAATGGACAAATACTTATAGCCAAAGCATACCAATATGAGGATTTCCTGTGGTCTCCGGAGAAATCTTCTGGGTCAAGAGACAATCTAGAGTAGGCTAATCACTTTCATTTCATACTGTGGGCCTAAAGTTTGAATGGACCTGTTGGTCAGTACTAATTTAGCAGGATACCCCATACAATTTCTGCTTCCCATTATTATATGATCAAATTCCAAGTTTGCATGTAAAGTTAACATACACAGATTTCCCTCCTCTGTTCAGTAACAAGCCGCTTTTCCAGATGTCAGTCAATTTTCAGACTTTCAGAAAAGGGATTACTGTAAAAGAAATCATTTGTGTGGATAAGACCTGCACAAGTACAGCAAATTTAACACCTAGATGTACTGCTCATGAGCAGAATAACTCTACATCAGCTGCGTGGTGGAGTCACTCCATGTGTACGTTTGTGATTCAGCTGCCAGGGACTATAGAGGATCCCTTATCTAAGGTGCAGTCAGGGCTTTCAAAATCCTTAACGTGGGTCCAAACTGCACATTTTTACTGAAGTCCACTGTTCCAGAACTGAGCAGGATCTCCAGAAAAGCTTTGCTTCTCCTTCTTTACTTTTGTCTGGGATAGCTGTTCCTTTCCTGTCAGAGCAGGGAGTGAAACAAAGAGTAAATCTGGAGATTAAATAACACTAACAAGATAACTGTTAACTTACAATAGATGTAAAACCTCTTAAATATTGAGGGGAATAGTTCCTTTTCTCTGCAGTTACAGTCTCCATCTCAGAGTACCAGAATATTATAACAGTGAGAGTAGTATTAAAAAGCAGAGAAACATTAAACTTGCTCAGTCCCAGGATACAGAAACTGTTTTCTGGTTTTTATGTAAGGCCAGCACTTTCTGTTCAGTGCATTCTGGCCCACTGAAATATATAGTTTGCATGCGTTTTACACCTGCTTACGATCCTCAAATATAAGACCTCCACTGTCAGTATGTCTAAATAGCTGACTACATTTAGTGCATTTATATGTAACACTAAAATAAAATATTTTGATCCCAGTTATAATGTATAAGATGTCTCCATATATAACTGCGATAAGGTAGAATGACTTTAAGCCTTAGTATAAACATGGCATATGTTCACTGGGAACACCTTTAAGATAGCAGTTTAGAATAAAGTACTTATAAGGGAAAAACTGTGGATTATTAATCTATTATGATAGTTCTGAATCTGCTCTAATTCAGAATGAAATAGAAACATTTCTAAAATAAGCACAGGAAATGTACAGTTAAACATTACCATTTGCACAGCAATCAACCTGGAGCCTATTCATATTTCAAAAAGAGCAGGGTCTAATTAAGCTCTGGCAAACTCAATTCTATTTCTTTTCACTCCAATAGAGTTTGCCTGTTTGTCAGTGCTGAGTTTGGCTTGTATGCAGTTAAGCACATGTCATCAGCTTTCATTCAGATGATTCAACTAGTTCATATATTGCTTTTGATGTATTGCAGCTGTTCTTGTGTTTAATTTATGCAAATATTCTAGAATCTACATTTATTAGCAGCCATGATAGCTAAAACAGAATACTTGCATACAATGCTGCAGAATTGCAAGAAGTGAATCTCCTCTTCATATTTATTAATGTGTAGTCACTATATCTCATTCTAAGAGTGGTTCTGCCTTCAGTTGAGAGCTCTGCAATGACTTTCTAAGCATAATTTGGAGTCTCTGGATTCAGCTGAAATGTCTGCCTTGGTAGTTTAGTAATTTCAGATAGTCAACAGATGAATGAATGGAAATTGTTATCAGTTACAGAAAAAAAATATGAATGGGAAAAGATAGCTTCGGTAAATTAGTGCTTGAATAGTTTGACCAGTCTTATCTATGTATCTCATTATTTTTAGTGAATTATCCTTTTATAGTTTAATGAACAATTAGTAGTGTAATATGTCTTTGCTCTTGGAAAGAGTGAAATACATATTCACAGTTTTGTATTCAAAATAGTGAGGGTTTCATAATGCCATACATTTTCCCATTTGAACTGCTCAAGGCATATCCTAACCTGTTTATTAGAATCTCATAGAAAAAAAAAAAGAAAGCTCTTTTCTGTAAAATCATACATCAGATCTGTAATTGTTTTGAGATTTTTTTTTTCCTTTTCAAAATAGATATGTATTTCAGTGTTTTCCATGTTCACATCTCAGACAGACGAAAAAAGAGGGAAAAGGATGCTTTTGAATTATGCATGTAGTGCTTATCTGTCTGTGTGTGGTGCTGTTCAAGAGGCTCACAATGCAAAGTATAGTTGCTAAGTTCTTTTTTACATTTCTTTTTCAAGTGTTAAATTTTTCAGAATATATTAATCTAGATCTGTATGCATTCCAGTTCTGTTTCCTAGAGCTATCGCTAATAGTAATAGCAGAAAAGTGATCGCATACACTACGTTTGGCTTATTTCTTGATCTCACAGCATTTTCTCATAGAAACATGGATTTATGGAGAGGAAAAAAAAAAGAAATCCATGCTTCTTAATGTTCTTTTGCTAAGCATATATAAAGGTTTCCACAGGCAAGGATTAACTAATACAAATATGCTCTCTGAGCAGCTACCGAAGAATTACTAATAAACATAATTATAGCTGAGTTCAAGATATTCAACCTTGTAAATAGATCCTGTTATAATTTCATTACAGTTGGCTGAAGCCCTAGGAGAAGCCAATGTTTCAACCACTTTGTTCAAGTCTTAATGAATTATTGGAAAGTGACTGATTAGAAGGCATTGAATCACAAGGGGCTGCTGCATTCTTTGATGTTGTTTACCTCCCAAGCTGACTCACTTCCTTGGCTAAAAACCTTGGTAGCTTTGGGCCTACTTTGCTGGGCCGTTATATCCCAGTGCCTGTCTGGAAGTCAGATGTGGTAGGTAGTTATTTAGTGAATGTTGTAAATGTTCATTGAAGCTCACACCTTAGAATAGGATTCTGCCCAGAAGTGGGGCACAACTGTATTGTAGCTAAAGGGGATACAATGAAAGAAGTGGGATGCCCTCAGAGAGGTTTAGTTTCTCTTTATACTAGACACTTTCCATATTTACTCCCCTACATTTTTTTTTTCTCTTTGATGGATCTGCTTGCTTCCTGCTTCCAGTTACTTCTGAACTTAATGCCTCTTCAGCTGTCCAAGGCAGAGACTACACTGTGTTGTGAAAATATCTCTTTGTGACACTCAGACCACTGCACGTTGCTGGGTAAGAGCTTGGGCCTGCACTATGTATCAGCATATACTTGAGCTTTCTCATATGGAGAGCTCCAGATTTTAGGTAATGAAGCACGAAGACAGGCATAAGGGACTAGGATGTGAGTACATTGGGTCTTAAGACTGGAGTCACATCCTTGACTAATTCCTTGACAATGTAAACATATTCAAAGAGTTGGATGAAGTTTGAGTAACTGGTGCTGTCTTCACCATGGTTTAGCGATGTTCCATGGCTTCCCACAGCACACTTATAGGGCAGTACCTCTGTGAAGATTCACATTTTCCAGCAGATCAGTTCCACGCTAGGACTTTGCCTAAAGTAAACTCAAATAAGAGCAGTGATAACCTACAATGGCAATGGTCAAGGCAATGGTCAACAAACACTCTAATCAATCTGTGTGGTTTTTTTAAAGTTGAACCTGTCTTTGGGGTACCCATTAACACAGCCTCTGCTCTCTTACGGTGGAGAGGTGGGGTTTAAAAGTTGGCTTGTTTGGATTGAGTGTCTTTTCTTTAAGGATGACCTTGAAATATGATTAAATTCTTAAGCATGGCCTGCACACGTAAGAGTGACCTATAATTTAAGGTTCAGAGCTTTTGAGATGTCTCATTGGTAAAGCGCCTTGGACAGATCCTCAGTCTTCTGAAATACTGCAGAAGGAGCACCATACCATATTATGTTTTCACTTTAGTTACAATAGTATCTGGATTATTTAAAAATAATGAGATAGCTTTAATTTAAAGAGGCAAGTGTGCAAGCTGAGAATATTTGAAGCATGGTAATGAGGGCTGTAGCTGGGCCTCTTACTCTTGCGTGTAAGAAGATGGTGAAGGTTCAGAGGTTGCAAAGGAGGAGGAAATAACATGAAAGCTGTTTTTGCCAAACAGGTGAAGACTTATTCACGCTGGGAGAATGTCCAGCTGGGAAAATCCACTGTGGTTATAGCCTTTGTGCCACCAGAATAGAAAAAAGGGTTGGCTCAAAGAAGAGAATCTGGCTCAAAGAACTTAAAATAAATATCAGATGTCAGAGCTGTGACTTAATTGTTTAGCTAAGTAAATCATGTGAATTACACATAGATTGAGAACCTGGTTTTGCTTCTATTGAAATCAAGGAGAATGGAATCAGGCCATACTCTCCTTCCAGTGTCTTTCAGCCCTCAAAACTGTGTTACCTGAGTCTACAACAGCTCCTAGAATCATTTCTTGTACCAGTCAGGAATCCAGAAAGCTGCTGGTACACAACAGGTTTATGTTTTATTACTGTAGAAATGAGCTAAGACTCTTAAGCAGAATGCATTTCCTTAATTGCTGTTGGTTTTTATTTAAAATTTTGATGTTCAAACAATGGCTTCTGTGACTCTGAACATGGAAATTGGAACTCCAGATTCAGATGATTTCAAAGAGATCCCTTGAGATGTACATGTATTTTCCTCCTTTTAATGTAGTCTCAGACTATAGCTCGGGCAGTCTCAGAATTAGACCTATGCCCCAACTCAAAGACATTAGCTTATAAATATCCCCTTGAGAAACTAGTTCTGAAAGCCTTATAACTTTATAGTGAAAATTTATTTTCTTCCCTAATGAAGAAGATAATAATAAGAGATGTTTGTTACCTTTATGAATAAAAGCAAATAAAATATTTTATTCTCTTATCATTACACTATTGCATGTTTCCTTTAGCATTTAAAAATTCTCTATTAAATAAAAAAAAAAAACATATTTAATCATGAAGGCTTTGCGGGAGTGAGGAAACTATCAGAAGAAAGACAGTGACAGCTGAAAACTTGAAAGAATTGTTTAGTTGTAACCAAAAATAAATTACCTGGAGCTGACTGACAAATTTAGGAAGAAGCGAAAGATTTTGGGAGAAGACTTCACAGGTGCAATTGAAAGTACACTTCCATTATCTGGCTAAGAACCTTCACATAGTTCTACTGACAGAGTGAAATATCAGTAGACAGGTGACAGAAAGAAAAATGTTTGGGAAGATCTACAGCCAATTTGCAGACTGACATGTATTTCTGCACATTCCGGCTGGATGATGAATGACTGTTGGGACAGCATGTAACTGATGACATTATAAATGAATGGAACACAGAGAAATTACTTAGTGTCATATTTCTGGACATACTCTGAAGATACTGTGGGAAATATTCTGATGTAGATAGGGCAATTTTTAGGTGCTGGTTTCTGCATACGCACTGCAGAAGGCATCAGAGGCTGGCAAGCACCTGTGTCCCCTGGCCAGACAAGGTTCAGCCTCTCCAAGATGATAACGATTATAACACCATTACCACAGTCTTTTAACCATCAACAAAGTGTGATTTCTTTTTTTCCAAAAAAAAGTGCCTGAGCACTTAGTGAGAAATTACTTTCCCTTCACAAATGATGCATTAAACAAACAAAAATCAAAGTTGGGGAGGGGAGGTGAGGAGAAATATCATATTTGCAATGTTGAAAACCCTGAATAGTTCACAGCAGGCAAAACTATCCTCCCCATCTAGCAGCCATCTATCCTGAGATTTCAGACGTGATTAAATGTGTCTTCTGTAGCTCAAGTGAGTTAGCTCCCTTCAGCCTTAGGTTATTGCCCTTCCCACAGTTCAGTGCCCAGGCTCAAAGAAGCCGACTCTAGGGATAATCCTTTGCCCTTAAGAAAGTGTTGAACTGGAGGTTGGCAACCCTTTTCAGACTGTAAATAGTCATTGCTCTGTTGAGGTAGGAAGGTCTCCTTGGAATTACTGTTTATGCCATTAGTTGTCTTCATAACAACGATTGCTGCTAACTATTCCTGTCACTCCACTTGCAGCTCAGCAGAGACCAGCCAAGGCCAAGACCAGTGCAGGGTAGGGAGAAGGCAAAGTGCAATGGCTGGGCAAGAGTAGGGCATGAGTGGAGAAGAGTAGGGGCAGCATCTAGCAGGGTTGTTTCTGTGGATGTGAACAGGTCTTTATCACCCTCCCGTGACTGCAAGTTAACCTTTTCTGCTGCTAAGACTACTGGAGGGACTTAGTTAAAAATAGTTTTCCTCCATAGCTTCTGAAGAATTGACCCAGCTATGGGTGAAGGTAAGAATGATAACTAGGTGTCCTTCTCCTGTGCCTTGTATCCTGTGTAGGTGCTCCAAGCAATACAAGATGAATGCTAAATGCTTCCATGCCTGTCTCCTACTTTTGTTCTCTTACTTCTGGATGTATTTTCCAGCCTCCTCCCTTGTACTGTCACAAGTTCTTTCACTTTTGTACGGTACAGTAATGTGGATCACAGGGGATCTGAAACTGGGATGACAACATGAGCGGTTGTGGTGTCTCAAAGATGATCCTGTAAGTTCAAGTTTGAAAGCTGGGTTACAAATGAAAGAATTTCTGTATCCTCCCCAAGTAGCAGCATAATAAAGTGAAAAAGAGCAAACTCAAGTAAAATTTGTATCTATTTGTTTTTTTTTTTCTCTCTTCCTGTTTTGATTTTCTGAAAGTTTCTGTTGAAGGACTGATTTCACCTGAAGAATAAAAAAAAACAAGAGGCAAAAGTTTGTCTCAGAGGACTTTGTGTCACTTCATTTCCCTTTGCTTGCATGAAAGAAGTCAGATTTCCCACAAATTGTGCTTGGGAGAGACTGTGTTGGCAAGAGTGTCATGATACAAAGCACGGGGGCTTTGACCTGCACACTGTTTTCATTATTGTCCTGTGAGATGGCATGGGGAGGTATAAGGATTACGGGACTAAAGTTCTCACTTTCCTAAAAAAGAGGAGAAACTTCACTTTCATTAGTTTTCTGCTACAGATGAACGGAGAGGAAACTGCAGCAGTGAAGAAAGTTTAAAATTTTAACTTTCCTTGGTGGAATGGAATATGAGGTGCAGTTTCTCATTCAATGAATATATAACATTTTCTTAGGCAGTATCACAGTTGTACTCCTGGCATTTTGAAAAGAGAACCTTGAAAAAAACAAGCTGTTTTTAAAGTTATCTGTCTAATGATCTACACTAAAGTTTAATTACTTTTTGTAAAAACAGCAGTTTTACAATCTGAAACATTCAAAAAGGAGCTAGATAATGGCCATTCTTTTCATAAGAACTAGCTGACTCAGTAAGATGGTACTTACAGATTTACTCTGTGCTAGAAATGTGGCAAGGAGCTTGAGATATTTAATTTCTAATCCTATGTACCCCTTTGTGTTGTAGTAATAAATAAATTCAATTAATTCAGAAACTAACTCAATTTTATGGTTTATATTCAACAAAGAATGAGGGAGTTACCAGTAAAATACTATAGCAAACAATTGTATTTCTTCTCAGGGTAAGAGAGCATGTTTTGCAGGGCTGCTCATCATATATTTACAAACTTGCATAGTCTTTATGCATTTAATCCAAAGCACTCTGTGGGAATGGGAGTAGTAGGGATTCCAGGAGAAGTTCCTCCCTCTTAGGTGCTCATAGGCCATGAACTCGTGGGGATAATAGCACATAAAACATAAATGAGATAGCTATTTGTTGCATTAAAGCTAGTATTCCACACTTAGAATCGTATGACTAGAACTTATTTGATTTATTAAATCCAGCCATCTGCTATTTCAGGCAACACATCCTAGAATCTTGTTCATAACCTTTTCGAAGAATTGGAATGTGCCTAGCTAATGTAAGACTTGCCTTGCCCGTTTATCAGTCGGCAGAGATAAATAAATAAATATCCCTTTCTTCCTGAAGAAAGTTCCAAGTCAACTTAGCCTTGCTTTTTTGAGTTACTATTTGTATTATAGTATGTACAGAGTCTTCCATACTATTTATAACAGCATTACTAAAGCTTACTGCCCCATTGCTCAAATACAGGCTATACATCCAACAGAAATCAAGCATCTGAAGTTAGCCATCTGTTTTCTTGATACTCACCTGAAAGTCTCTGTAACAACTATAGAGCTGAAAAACAAATTTGAGTCCAAAACCCCTTCTGTAATTGCCTTGCAATTACATTAGTGAGATGTTGATAAATGAGGGGGACTAAGTTGCCATTAGTGTGAGTGGAATTTGACCCTGGTCACTATAAAAAGGCAGCACGTCAAACTTTTTCAAGACTATTTTTAGAAATCTTAATTTTTTTAAAAAATATTCCATTGCAAACAAAGGAGGGAAAAATAGAAATTTGAAATACTTCGAATCTACACCAAACTGTAGTGCACAGATGTCAATTCATTGAATATGTTACGAGAACATGTAACCTTATAGTGCTACAGACAAAACCAAGGCATTCTGAATTAGGAAAGCAGCATGCCTTTGCTCTTTATATGTTTTTTAATGTGTTTATTTTCTCACTTTACTGCGGTTTGGTGAAGGTGTCCTTATCTGTTTTTATCGTCAGTTTTAGGAATCCCTTTGTACAATGCTTTGTGTATTTTTTAAAACATTCAGCATTTGCAATACTACAGTTTTGGTAGAACCAAATAGTTACTCCCTTGTGAATGGCCTGTGAATATTAATCTCCCTGGGTTTAAGGGAGCAACTGACATAGATAAAGCACCTGAGAGAGATGACAGGTGAGTAGAGACTCTGAGATAAGAGTGAGTGGTTGGCACTGCATGGGATGGATTGGCAGAGACAAGAGAGGAAACTAACAGAAATTGTAACTAAATGCCAGACCGAGTTTTTAGAAGGTGCTTCCTTTTATGCTCGACTTTAGCACATTTAAGATTTATGCTTATTTATTTTTTAATGTAGTGCTCTTGCCAGTGGTGACTGATATGGTAAACTTTATCAGCTGCAATGAAAGCAGACCCTGTTAGGCTTTCTTTTGGGGTCATGCTATTGTACTTCTAAACTGACTGATGTCACAGTCCACTTTGTTGCTCAACGTGCTGACGAATGTTACAAAATAAACCCTTTTAATTTTATACATGTAACACCAGATATTGTATTCATAACTAAAACTGGGAGAATTTGAAGATATATCAATTACTCAGCTTTTACAAAAGAGTATTATTTGCCATGCTCACATCAGGAAAATATTACTGGAATTAATATTAGGGAAAGTAAACATTCAGTCACTAGTTTAAGTATCCTTAGAAGCATCGTTTCAAACCTGGACAAGTAAATAAGCATGGAAGCATTGATTTGACATGGGAGCAGAACTAGCATTTTAGTACTTGTCTAATGAGGTACAATCATCTATCACAATGTGCATTGCAAATATTGTCTATAAATAAAGTTGAAATACAGAACAAAGATTTTATGGACAACAAATAAATCCAAACAGATTAGGATACTGTTTATGTCTGCTCTTGGAGAAGCAGAAGATAAATTGACCAAGTAATTCATTATGAATTCTTAATTGCACTCTGTTTGTAACCCTTAAGCTCTAGAGTACACTTCGCATTGTGAGAGCTGAAAGGGCTCCCATTAGATGGAGTAAATGGGAAGTCTAGTAAACTCCACTCTCAGAGCAGAAAGGTATGCATGAGTACATTCAGCATATTCTACATTCAGTAGATGGCAGTGGTATGCAGTTGTAGATTAATTCAGGATTTTCTCTTGAGGAGACTCTTATCTCTGTGAATCCAAATAATGTTGATTTTTCCCCAGAAAATACTGAGATACCAGATAATTTTTCACCTGCTAGAGCAGACTGATAGAAAATGCAAAAAATTTTGCTAATTTGTAGTAATCTTAATTACATAGCGCTTGGAAGAATCTGCTAAGTTTTGAATTTCAAAGAGCAGTATTACATACAGAAAGAAATGTGTGTGTCTGGAGCATTGACTCATTTTCCATCTATGCTGCATGGAACTTAGTATGTACACATCAAAGTCTCAAAATAAAAGTATTTAGTAAGTGGGAACTGTGTGTGTTTCTTAACAGAAGTAGTAACACAGTGACGTCTTGGAATACTGTGCACAGAAATAGATATTTTCCTTGTCTAAAGGAATGAATTGCATATCTAATGGAGGAAAGGGGTATGTGCATGTGTGTATAAGCAAACAAATTACTAAGACAATTAGAAATTATTATAAAGCCTTTAGTTATAGAAAATGGGAAGAAAAGAAGAAAACAAAAGCAGAAAGACAGTTTTTGTGTAGAAGCCACAGATGACGAGGCTAAAATAATTAAATTACATCATTTAAGTAGATATTTTCTCATATGGCAGTTATTTCTAACATAAATAGGAGAAAATGTTTAATGATTTATGATTGTTAATGATGGAAGGAGTTGCCCTCTGTTGCACAAAGCAATGTTTTTTCTTGTCTCCCTATGGGAAACTGCAAAAAAAAAAAAAAAAAAAAAAAAAGCATTAAATACATCAGTCTGTGAACTGAATTGTAACATAAGCACAAATTGTCCTAAGGATTTTGAGTGCTCTTGGACAGACCCCAGAATCAATTGGTGGTCCTTGAGTAGGGAATACAAATATCACACATTTTCAACAAGAACTGCATGCTCTCTTCCTCTGCTGTATCAGACACCAGATGAGGGTCCAGAGAAACATTTAGATTTATATTAATATGGCTATTGTTTGCAGAACAAAAAGTAATACCATTCTGGTAGCAATGGAATAGCAGCATTAAAAGAGTCAAAGCTGCTGAAAATCCTGTTTTGCGTGTAAGACCTTTGTCCAGCCTTGGGCCCAGAAGTAAGAGTTTTGTGCAATCTGGTCACAGCCAAAGTATAATAATAAAAGTAGGAAATTAATGCTAATTGATTCAACTCTACTTAACGCCATCTGCTGCTGAGGGTTGTGTTAGGAGCCATTCTCCTGAGCACCGTGAAACCACAGTGGGCAATTACACTAGCCAGGGAGTGGGATTGACTCCCTGTGACAGCTACCCACAGTGTTGACCACATATTTCTGTCTATGTCTAGCAGGAATATCTGGATCAGGTGTCTAGGTGCATCAGGTCTCTTCTTCCTGTCTATTTTCATCTCTGTTGCTTAAAGTTCTTCTGACACCTTATCAATTTCTTCATGAGTTTACATTTGAAAGATTTTACGTTCACTTTTATCATCATACAGTTTATTTTTTCATAAACTAAATCCATCTTGACATTGCTGAATGTATGCAAACCTACTGCTACTGGTGTTTCACCTTGTGGTATTGCTGCAGGAGGCAAGAATTGCCATCGTTAGGAAATATGGAGAGTTTCTAGTAAAGAAAAGCTCCATCCAAATAAATGGGACTTGTCTATTTTAACAAGTACTTGAGACAGTTTTGCTGACAGTGTTCCAATATTTGTAGAAGCGTGATATTTCAACCACTGCAAGATTTATTCCTCTACTATGAACAAATACAGCCTTTGTTTAAGTTGAAGCTTTGGAGAGTCCTGCCCTTCTAAATGTCACTTTTAATTAAAACCGTATTATAACATAGTTTATTAAAATATATTTATCACAACATACCGGTTGTGAGCAGGTTCATAACATGAAATAGTCTTTAAAAAAATAATAATTACATGCTATTTTCATGCCAAAACAACATTTTTAGAAGCCTTCATGTGAGTTTATATTAGAAGAGTCAGTTGCTTCTCACTGCTGATGATTTTCTTCTGCCATTTTGCAGGCAGAAAGAAGGAAATAAGCAATAAAACATTTGTTTTCTAAATGCAATAGTTATAAAATAAACAAAATATGTGGGAATTGAGTTTTTAATAAGATTGTATGTGTGATGGTTGTGCAAAATCTAGATTAATCTATATTAGACTAGGAACAATTGATTGTAAGGTTGGTAATGCAAGATATTCTGAAATGTTTTGCTTCATATTAAAATAAATTTGGCTTGAAAAGGACTATAAAGTAAAAGAAAATATGATTAGGAAACAAGAATAAAAAGCAAAGAAAGAAGAGTAATTCTAAAGCATTGCCCTTTCTAAAGAACAGACAATTGCATTAACTCAAAATGGCTTTACCAGAATGAATAAAAAACAGATCAAGGTCATATAAACATTATATGATATAATAAGATGTATTACCATTGCTATTGACTATATCTTTGGAGGATGCAAAAAAAAAAAAAAAAAAATTTGTGAGGTTATAATCATTTAACTACCTAACTCTGTTAAGTAACTTGAAGTCCAGAACAACATAAAAATGAGAAAAGCCTATTACTCCATCATGTGACATGTTGTTTTAAGGAATGTTGTACAAAATAACAGTGGATATTTTGAATTAACAATGGATATTCTGGAAAATGAATTATTATTAAACCTGACTAAGGATACTAAGATTTAAATACTGTAACTGAAGTGTGTTGTGGAGAGCACTTTAGCACCTGCATATAAATCTGACATACTGTTTAGATGGCAGAGAAAGGTATAGTGATAACTAATGTCATTTCTGGTTTTATGTTCTGTTGGATATGCTCACTTTTTCCTGAAACCTGGGAGACATTTTCCATTGATGGTTTAAGAGCTGATTTTTTTAATTTTTTTTTTCTAGTATTGGAGGAAAAATTGCTTTGCATGAATATTCTTACAAAAAGAGAAGATTATGGTTCTTGATAAAGACTTTTTTTTCTTACATAGAAAGATTAAGAGACTTATCCAACAAAACAGTGATTGAGCTCTGATACTTCACATTTTCTGTGCCTGCCTACAGTACAGCCTGCAGTGAGACTTTGTAGAACCTCCTGGTGTAGACCCAGACTAGGCCAAGATCAGGAGTAATTTTTGCTGTCTGATTTACACCGCTTCTCTCAATAAGTTAAAATAAGCAAAGGCTGCCTGTGGGGAGCATAAACAAATTGAGATCTTGATTTTTTTCTTCCAAGGTGATATCACCTGAGGATGTGGAGCCTTCATGCCCCAACCCAACAAACTTTTGTGTGGATTGGGCTTATTTCAGTGCTGTGAGCACAACTGTTCTGATATTTACACTACAGCAGGACATGAATTTTCTATGCATGAGTATGGCAACGTGATGCTGAATACAGTGCAAACACAGGGTAAAAGTCAGCACCTGCTGTCATAGCTTTGCAATCTGAACAGACAAAACAGAGAAAGATCGAAGACACAGAAAAATAAAAAGCCTCATCCAAAGTGATTCAATGATGTCTTGCATTGCAGGTTGAGCATGTGCCTGAGCCGCCTATTTAGTCTTCTACCTCTGTGTAATTGCGTCCAAATTAGTGAAAAAATTAAACATTCCTGTCAGCTGCCAGGTGCTGAATAATGACTGAAAAGTGAGCAGAATAATTTTCTAAGGAATTAGCTTAACAACAGTGGTTTAAATCAGCTTTGGAAAGTTTACAACAAAATGTAGAAGTGGGGAGCTGGAGCAGCTGTTCCTCACTGTTCCTTAGCTCACATCTTGCTAACTCTCTCCCCATCATCCCATGGGATAAAACTCAGGCAGATACAGTCATCTTTTACCTGAAGCCACAGGACCTTCTGTGAAGTGTCACAACTTGAGAAAATTAACAGTATGGGTGGTTTAGAACCAAATTTGCAGTATAAACTTAACCGTTCTGTCTGTGAAGCAAAGCTGGAAAACCCTCTAAATTTGTCTTGTCCCTAGATTTTTACCATGAGTATTCTTACTATTTCAGACAGAAGATCCAGTAGCAAATCTGCTCTAGCACCATTTAATAGTTGTCTGTGCCATTGCTGTCTGTGGAGGGGGTATAGGATGGGCAGCATTTTGCCTCAGATGAGTTATTATCTAAGGATATATATAGAGGTCCTAATGTAAATAAAGAAATCCTTGAACTAAGATTATTCTGATTACTTATGATTATAAACTGGTATTATATCCAGGATGAACGCAGGGTCAATAGCACGAGTGCCTTTTTACTCAGATGTACTCTTTCTGGTGAGCACTGCAGATTTTGTAAGCCTGGGTACAAGAAAGCCACAGTCCAAATATTCTCCCACCTGATTAAAAACAATCAGTTACTATGTCCCATGGGATATATACTGCCTGTATTTTACTAGTTTATATAACGTGCTTTTGAGGCAAGAATGGATTGAATAAACTTTCTCCACTCAATATTTCGTGTTCAGGTGGGTTTCACACTTAAAGCATTTTATTCTTTCATTTTCCTGTTTCTTTTGTGGTTTTGCCCAGTGTGGCTCTCAAGTGTTTTGATTTTAGTAATGGTTTGCCAGTCTATCTTATTATATTATCTGTTGCTGCTTTTTCTTTCTGAAATCAGTGTGTCAAAAGAATTTAACTTGCATTGTGAGGATGTGAGTGCACATTGTGAGAACGGATATTAAGCTATCTGTCTTAATGGATGATAAATGCCACATGAAATATGACTGGAGTAACTAAAAGCTTGTTAGAAGCCAGGAAAAGCTAGTTTAGAGGTTTTATTTTGACGATTTTTCACTGCTTTATAAAAGCATCCTGTATGGACTTGACATCCTGCTTCTTGTTACAGTGTGATCTGCTCAGAAGTCAGTGATACATATTCTATTCCAAAAAGATGCTCATTAGTTTGATTGAAATACCAAGTCCTTTGAGACCTAAGCTTCACAGTTGTGTCCAGCCAGGAGGGCTTGGGTATGCTGCTGGAAGACAGAAGAAAATTGCTCTGCTTGTGTTGGGCAATGCATCGTTCAGGCGGAGTTGCCCTTGCCATTAGAGCCAACGGACAGAAGTGTTCCAGTAACCTGTGCTGCCTGTGATTTTTATACAAATGAGCTTAGGTTATCTTTGTGGAGGGCTAGAGGCTCACTAATTGCATTTTACCAAGCAAATGCACTGTATTATTAAGAAAATGAACATATGAAGAAAGCTGAGACATGGGCACATGTTGAAAAGCTGATTGCTGCCCGGAGGGACGGCAGCCACAGCTGCGGGGGGGGAGCCGGCACGCAGTCAAGATCATTCAGCCACTTTCCAACACACGACTGACCTAATTTTCCCCACTGGGACAGGCATAGCTGGGCTTGTACAAACCTTGGGCTGATGTGGGTTACTTGTGAGAAGCAGACCCTGCAGCGGTCCCTCTCAGGCTTACTGACACAGATACAGCTGCAATTTTATGCTTGTGATACCTAGCTCCTTGCCTGAGCATCAAAACCTTTATCCTCTTTTACCTTCTGTGAATTTAGGGACAGGGGTTTGGCTGTATAAAGTATTACGGACTTTTCCTAAAGAATTTTATAGGGCAAAAGGCAGTTACTGTTCCTGTAGTTAATTCTACAGACTCTGAAAGGACTTGGGTCTGAATGTTCTTTGTCAAAGCAAGAATGGCCTGTTCTTAGCTCAGCCTTTACCAGGCTTTGGTTATTCCTCAGTACTGGTCCACTTGAGGCATTTCATTTAAAACTTACAGGGATTGTTTCACTATTTTAGCTTTTCATATGCTTCATTCTGAGTAATTTTAAACTATCTGACATTTCTTGTAAGTAAAATTCTAAGTTTAATGGAGAAGGGGTGATATTTCATTTGCAATAAAGAAACAAGTTAGTTAAAACTGTGATTTTCAAGGAATCTTAAGTTAATTAGTTGCCCTAACTTTGTTGAGTTGCACTAAGACTTATGTATTTTACCTTAAAATTCCAGCCTAAAAATACACTCATGTGACCTCTGAGAAACTGCCTAAAGCCGGTGGTAAGAATTCATTTTGGCAGAAAACCACCAACTTCCTGTAGTATGAAAGTAAACTTACTGTATTCTGAGCTAAATATTAATTCAGACTGGGAAATGAAAAAAAAAAAGGTAGGAGAATACAAAGATTTAAAATTACGTAAGTGGTACGAAAATATTTTTAGTGAATAAATGTGTTTAGCTGCAGGTCCTAAGGCTGAGAATTAATCATGTTCCTTGTATTGATGGTAAGAACAGCATTTCTTTTGAATTTATCCTGACGTGCAGCTGTTATATACAGCTATTGTCTGCAGTAATAAATACAGTTACCCAAGATTTTTTTAATATAGTTTTTTTCAGTGGAAAATTTATGAGTCTGAGGGGAAGTTTACTAGTTTTAAGGATATTTACTTGCATCAAAAGTTTCTGCTGTAAGCCAGAGGCAGCATCCCGCTGCAAAAAAAGAAAAAAAAAAGTAAGTAGAATTTTTGTGTTAGCTCCAATTTCTGTTCTGCCTGATTCCTTTGGCTGTTCTGAGACTTGTATTTTCTCTTATACTTTTTGGAAAAAATACCATATATGGAAACGGAATATTTTAAAACCCACAGCAATTTTCAGAGGAGAGGAGTACTATTTTTTGACTAAGAGTGCAATGAAAATATGCATGGCCCAAATCTATCTTAGATGATCTGTAGGACACTTTTCTCTTCAGGTACCTTTTATTTCAAACCACAAAGTACAGTATTCCCTTTGTATTTATCTAGGTATTTTACATAATTTGTTCAAGTAGTCAAATACTTGTTATAACATCCTAACTTATTTATATTATTTATATAAATATTTATAAAATTATAGCTCGACTTGGGCCTAAGATGTGTAGAAATGATTGTCAGAAAATCTGATAGAGTGTGTTGTAGGATGACCATTTGATATTCACATTCACAATATTTGCGCGCACACACATACACGCAGAACTGTGAAAATTAATTTCATAGTTAATTTGGGAAGCTATTTGGTCTTTTTACAGCAGACATCTTGGCATATTATACTTTCAGAGCTTTTATTATACTTTCTATATGACTTTTTTTTTTTTTTCCTCAGAAATTTTTCCGAGAGATTCCAGTCTAAAAGACAAGTTCATCAAACATTTTACAGGTAAGGCAGATGCTTGCTTCTAGTTTACCTACATTTGCATGTTCTAAGTAGCCACAGGACTCACACCTTTAGCTTTTTTGAGGTTCTGCACCAAGTTTAACATTTGTGAAGTTAAATTTGCATTGTTTAGGACTAGAAGTTTTTTACAGAATTCTGATTACATTTAGGTTTGAGTCTCTCTTTGAATAATCTAGCCTAAAATAACTTTCAAAACATGGTAAGTTAAAACATTCAGGATTTAAAACCTATTGTTTCATTTCTATCATCCTATTGTTGCTTGATGATTTGCAGCCACATTACGAGTTTAATAGTTGTAGGTACTGAATGTATACATGTCTGTATGCTATAGATACTGCACTGTATATCTACATGCAGACAATGTGCAGTATGGTGTTGAAAATATGATATGTGTGAGGACCTATCTGCTATCTCTAGCAAGTAATATTTTAATGAGAGAATTTGGTACATTTTATTTTTAAATATATGTATTTTTTCCATATTTTTTTGTCAGTTTTACTGTATCTATTTTCAAGTTCACTAATTTTAAAACTCACTGGACTGCATATATCTTTCAGAATCAGGCCTGTGTGGCCATGTAAGTTTTCACTATATCAGGGAAACACATTTTGTCTTCTGTCTCATGATGTATACATCTGGATGGTTATTTTAACAAGGCAAACAAATAGAAAAAGGAAGGATTAAACAGTGTCAATAAATCAGAAAGATCATTTGCTATTTCAAATATGAAAGTTTAATATGATTACAGTCAAGTACTTGTGCTTGAAAAGTGAGATGGAGTTGTATAATACACTTGCCTTTGGGACTCTTATTTTGTAACTACTAGGAAAAATATTGTACCCTCTGAATATATGCAAAAAGAGTTGCCAACAGCAAGGTGCTTGCACTGATTCTTTATTCTCCTGTTCCAAATGTTCTGTAATTCAGAAAAGTGAGAGTCTCAGAGTACAAAACTGCAAATCTGTTGGTGATTTTCAACATTATTTGAATAAGTGAAACTAAAAACTAGAGAAATAGTTGGCGATTGGAGCATGTAAAAGACAATTTGTAATAATTATGCATTTCCTTTTTGCTAGAAATTTCAGATAGTCCTTGGCAAGAAAGGACAGAATCTGTTGTATCTTTTGTATGGGGGAAGTGTCCTCAGACCTTTAGGATAAGCACAACTTCAAGGATCTTTCTGCCAACTGCTAGCTGCAGGAAACGTGCTACACACAGCTGACCCTTCACTCTTACAGGAAATAAGAGTGATTATGAACCTTACCATTTTCAGTTCATATGAGAAAGAAATGAAAAGAACATGCAAATTCCAACTATTCTATTTTATGTAGCACAGGAATACTGAAAATTCCTCTCCTGTGGAGGACAGACAAGAAAGATTTGCTTATATTAATACTTAATCCATTTCCTTTTCATTTTTGGAACTTTGGAAACTGCTCAGCTACCATAAAAAACTCAACATAAGAATCTGGAGAAGCTAAATAATGACTACAGAACAAGTTTCATTACTTAAAAACAACAGTGAAAAACAACCATGAGTTTTATGGAAGATATTTTGAGAATACTAAATCACAGAAAAGAAAAAGGGCAAAAAATACTTGAGGGCCTGTTTCTGGAGCCATTCATTAAATTAATAGTGCTTTTCTACATGAGTAGTTGCTGTCAAAATTGCTGAAATTATTTGACTAACATTAGCTGGAGTGAATATGGACAGCAACTTCATTCCAAAATTCTTGAAGTTTGTTTCTTTGTTGGCTCAGAATATCTGCC
>WHYT01017742.1:12109-64588 GCA_009806455.1 Tetrax tetrax | reverse complement strand
TTTTTTTTTTTTTTTTTTTCATTTCCACAGCTTTATTAGATCCTATAATCCACAGGCATTCTCTTAAAATACAACCTAACTTTGGTTTTCCCGATTCTGTTAAAATTGCAGTCCTTTTTCTATCAACCTCAGTTAAGTAAACAGTTCGGATATACCCCTTTCTAGTTCAAGAGTTAGAACATCCTAAACTAATGAAGCTACGAAAAGAGGAGAGAGGGGGAAATCAATATTATCTTTAGAGTTGATTATCTTTGCATTTTCAGGGTTAAAAAAATTATTGTACACTTCTATTATGCCAAGAATAGAAGACACAATTTAAAGCCCAATAAGAATTGTATGTAATAATCCTCAACTACAGGAAAGATCATAAATAATCTTGAGAGTCATAAAGCTAGCTATCAAGTCAACTTGAAAAACCAGCTGACACAGAATGCTCTGTAAGGCACAAATAAAATTAACAACCTATTTTTCATGACAAGGAAGAGAGCTAGGAAACCATATATTATCTGAAGGGATATAGAATTTATTTAGTGACAAAAGCTGGTGTTATCTCCATATATCTTGGATAATTTCAGATTACATACTTTCTCTTGAGCCTAATTACTCACTCAGATAAAAAATGGCAAGTCTTCCAGTTCAAAGTTGCAAAGGCTGCTTTGTCAGTTTATTGAAAAGCTTATTTGTGGCTGAAAAATCTCATGAAATCTACATATTACTGTAAAATATATCTAACCTTCAAGTCTGTTCACTGTCATAGAGAGGAATCTTCTCTCAAGCTTCTGGTAGTTTGGCTCCACTATCCAGCCAGAATTGGCTTGGTATGTTTTAGCAGGCTAGTAAGCCGCCTTTCAAGTTGTGAAATAAATAATGTTTGCCCAGAAATGCTTCCTATCTTCCTTTGACAGGAAAGTTAGTCAAGCAGTGTGCTTCATATGGATCCTTTTGTAGCATTGCTTGAAATAAGCTATTCTTGTTCAGAGTTCCTATTTGTGCTGAATTTAGAGGATGCAAGTTGAATTTCATCTTCTTCGGTTAGTGTCAATTTATGTCAGTGTTTTCTGTCCAAATCACAGGAAACTTGTCCCCAGTGGTCAGTATTGCTAAGCAGGTTACATGGTGCAAATGCTACATTTTTGCTCTCCTTCTCAGCTTGGATGCCATCCGTAATACCTTCCTGGGACCATCAGCAATTATCGAAGGGCTCTTTGGCAACTTGTTATCTTTAAGCCCTGTTTTAGAGCCCGGTAGCTATAGAATCATAGAATAATAGAATCATAGAATGGTTAGAGTTGGAAGGGACCTACAAACGTCATCTAGTCCAACCCCCCTGCAAGGAGCAGGGACATCCCTGACTAGATCAGGTTGCTCAGAGCCTCATCGAGCCTGACCTTGAATGTTTCCAGGGATGGGGCATCCACCACCTCTCTGGGCAATCTCATCCAGTGTTATACAACTCGCATTGTGAAAATTTTTTTCCTAATATCCAATCTAAATCTGCCTCCCTCTAATTTAAAAACATTACCCCTCTATCACAACAGGCCCTACTGAACAGCCTCTCCCCATCTTTCTTGTAGGTCCCCTTGAGGTACTGGAAGACCGCTATAAGGTCTCCCCAGAGCCTCCTCTTCTCCAGGCTGAACAGCCCCAACTCTCTCAGCCTGTCCTCATAGGAAAGGTGCTCCAGCTCTCTGATCATCTTTGTGGCTTCCTCTGGACCCTCTCCAACTGGTCCATGTCCTTCTTATGTTGGGGCTCCAGAACTGGACACGGTACTCCAAGTGGGGTCCCACCAGGGCAGAGTAGAGGGGGAGAATCACCTCCCTCGACCTGCTGGCCACGCTTCTCTTGATGCAGCCCAGGATGCAGTTGGCCTTCTGGACTGCAAGGGCACATTCCTGGCTCATGTTGAGCTTCTCGTCCACCATCACTCCCAAGTCCTTCTCCTCAGGGCTGCTCTCGATCCTTTATCAGCCCAGCCTGTATTTGTGGCTGGGATTGCCATGACTCAGGTGTAGGACCTTGCACTTGGCCTGGTTGAACTTCATGAGGTTGGCACAGGCCTACCTCTCCAGCCTGTCCAGGTCCCTCTGGATGGCATCCCTTTCTTCCAGTGTATCGACGGCACAACACAGCTTGGTATCATCGGCGAACTTGCTGAGGGTGCACTCTATCCCACTGTCCATATCGCCGACAAAGATGTTGAACAGGGCTGGGCCCAACATGGACCCCTGAGGGATACCACTCATCACCGGTCTCCACTTGGACATTGAGCCGTTGACCACCACTCTCTGAGTGCGGCCATCCAGCCAACTCCTTATCCACCGAGTGGTCCATCCATCAAACCCATGCCTCTTTAGTTTAGAGAGAAGGATGTCGTGCGAGACAGCGTCAAAAGCTTTGCACAAGTCCAGGTAGATGATATCCGTTGCTCGTTCCTTGTCCACCAATGCTGTCACCCCGTCATAGAAGGCCACCAAATTGGTGAGGCACGATCTGCCCTTGGTGAAGCCATGTTGGCTGCCACCAACCACCTCCTTGCTCTCCATGTGCCTTAGCATGGTTTCCAGGAGAATCTGCTCCATGACCTTGCCAGGCACAGAGGTGAGGTGACCGGCCTGTAGTTGCCCGAGTCTTCCTTTTCCCCCTTTTTAAAAATGGGGGTTATGTTCCCTCTCTTCCAGTCATCGGGAACCTCACCAGACTGCCACGATTTCTCAAATATGATGGCCAGTGGCTTGGCAACTTCATCTGCCAGTTCCCTCAGGACGGGCGGATGCATCTCATCAGGCTCCATGGACTTGTGTACCTTCAAGTTCCTTAGATAATCCCAAACCTGCTCTTTGAGCACAGTGGGCGGTTCTTCATCCTCTCAGTCCCTGCCTGTGCCTTCTACAGCTTGGGTGGAGAGACAAGAGCCCTTGTTAGTGAAGACTGAAGCAAAAAAGTCATTGAGTACCTCAGCCTCCTCCATGTCCCGGGTAACCACGACACCCGTTTCCTTCTGGAGGGGGCCTATATATTCTTATCAAATACTAACACAAGCAGATGGCACTGTATCCAGAAATGAGAGCACAGGCTGGAAGAACAAAGACACAGCACACTATACCCTGGCCACACCGGGATTTTCCTCATCCAAACACTGAAACACATGCTGTCCTCTGCACGTCTGCACCCTTTCTTGCTAGGACTATTTTAACAGGAGATGAGGTTCCTAGATGTTATTCAGCTGTCCTTTTTTTTTTCCTCAACACCCACATTGTATATTAAGAACTATGTGCAAATGTCGTAGTTTAGCCCCGATCCGAACCAGACTACGCAGTCTCTCTCTCACTCCCCCCACCCTCCGAGAGAATAGGGAGAGATAATTTAAGAAAAGAGAGATAATTTAAGAAAAACGACTCGAGGTTTGAGATAAGGACAGGGAGAAATCCTTATCGTCACGGGCAAAAACAGACTCGACTTGGGGAAAACTATTCATTTATTACTACAACTAGCAGGATAATGAGACAGAGAAACAAGATAAACCTCCTCCACCCCTCCCACTTCCCGAACTTAACATTATCTACCTTCCCCCCCCGAGCAGCACAGGGGGGAAGAGAGAATGGGGGTCGCGGTCAGTCCATTATGCGTTGTTTTACGCCGCTGCTTCACATTTGGGGGAAGAACTCCTCACATCCCTCCCCTGCTCCAGTGTGGGGTCCCACCCATACGCCACAGTCCTTCATTAAACTGCTCCGGCGTGGGTTATCTCTTCCACGGAGTGCAGTCTCTCCAGAACGGCTGTCCCAGCGGGCCCTCCACGGGCCACAGCCGCATTCAGGCATCCACCTCCCCCGGTGTGGGTCTTTCACGGGCTCCAAGCTCCAAGTGGATCTCTGCTCCTCCGTGGTCCTCCATGGGCTGCAGGGGGACAACCTGCTCCACCATGGTCATCACCACAGGCTGCAGGGGAATCTTGGCCAGGAGCCACATTACTCCTCCCCCTCCTTCTTCACTGACCTTGGTGTCTACAGCTGTTTGTCTCACAAGAAAAGTTCATTCTTCACAACAGGCTGGCAGAAGCCTCTCAGGATCTCTTCACGTTATTCATCCCATTTCATCTCCTCTCCACCTCTTGCAGCCAGACTGGGCTGAGTCGGGCCCAGTCGGCCGCCTGGCGAGAGGCCAGAGGGTGAGGCCTGCAAGGCCCATGAGGCCTGCACCTCCCCCTCTGGGCCTTGCAACTGTCTACCATGGACTTTTTTCATAGTACCTGTAAACTCAATGAAGATTAAGTTCTGATATTAAACATGAGATCTCTATTCTTAATAAAGTTACCATCATGGGCAAAACAGATTCGACTTGGGGAAAAATATTTATTATTAAAAACAGCAGGAGAATGAGACAGGGAACAAGATAACCTTCGCCCCACCCCTCCCTCTTCCCTGGCTTAACCTTATTTCTACTACCTTCCCCCCTCCCCAAGCAGCGCAGTGGGAAGAGGGAATAGGGGTTGCGGTCAGTTCACCAGGTGTTGTTTCACACCGCGGCTTCATTGTCGGGGGAAGACATTCCTCCCCTGCTCCAGTGGGGGGTCCCACCCATACGCCACAGTCCTTCATTAAACTGCTCTGGCGTGGGTCATTTCTTCCACAGGGTGCAGTCCCTCCAGAAGAGCTGCCCTAACAGGCCCTCCACGGGCCACAGCCTCCTTCAGGTATCTGCCTACCTTGGCATGGGGTCCTCCACAGGCTGCAGGTGGATCTCTGCTCCTCCATGGACCTCCATGGGCTGCAGGGCAACAACCTGCTCCACCATGGTCATCACCACAGGCTGCAGGGGAATCTTGGCCAGGAGCCACATTACTCCTCCCCCTCCTTCTTCACCGACCTTGGCGTTTGCAGCTGTTTCTCTCACAAGAAAAGTTCATTCTTCACAACGGGCTGGCAGAAGCCTCTCAGGATCTCTTCACGTTATTCATCCCATCTCATCTCCTCTCCACCTTTTGCAGTCGGACTGGGCTGAGTTGGGCCCAGTCGGCCGCCTGGCGAGAGGCCAGAGGGTGAGGCCTGCAAGGCCCCGGAGACCTGCGCCTCCCCCTCTGGGCCTCTGCCCTTGCTCAGCTTCGTCACATCTTCTCTTCTCTTTTTTTTTCTGGTTTTCCCCTTCTTGAATACGTTATCGCAGAGGCGCTATCACGGGACATTCTGCTCCCAATCGGCTTGTCCTTGGCCAGCAGTGGGTCCGCCCTAGGCCCGGTTGAGTCCACTGAACAAAGGGGAGCGACTTCTAGCAGTTTCCTACAGAAGCTGCCACCTTAGACCCTCCTCACTAAGCAAAACCACAACAGCAAATTAGAAGCATTAGCACCTAAAAGTGCTTCAACTCTTATTTGCTTAAAATGTTGCTTTTATTTATCTTTAGAAATAATATCTGCATTCCATCTACATTATTCCTTCTACATTAGACTACTGATGACTATGAGCAAAGTAAGTTCTGTTGTAGTTGCACCATTCTATTTTTCACCATACAAGAAATTTTACTACTAATTTTTAATTACTGGAATTTCAAGGTTAAGCCAGTCCATCAATTCCAAGGGTCATTTTTCTGTTATTCAGATTATGAGCATAATAGTGCAGCAATAGTATTTATTTCTGTTATTTCAGTAGCATCGTTATACTTGTGTGGTACCATAACTGTTTAAGGCGTAGTAAAAGACTAAAGGTAATTTTAGTCCCCCAAAATTTAACTTAATTCTATGCGTTGACGTCATTCATTGAATCTGCAAAGCTGCAAAGCAGCTGAACGCGTGTGGTTGACTCCTGCTTACTTTCAAACAGGGCCAGTCACATTTTCATCAGAGTGTAGCAAGCACTTTCATCGACTGTACCACAACACAAGGGACTGCTCAACGCCAGCCTGTAAGTAGTAATTGAAGTACCTTATAATGCTAGCTGTGATACTTGTTTAAAAGCAACCTACTTCTCCTACTAAGTGTTTGATGCTAGTCCTTTTTAACTGTTGCTCTTTAGTACTATACTACAAAATATACCCATAGTCTTCTAATATACAAAGATCTTCTATTAATGCACTTGCAGTCAGCTGCATATAATTGAGTTCCTTCAAAGTGAGACTAACATAAATTAAATGAAAACTACACTGAAAAAACAGTCAGGTGTGCCTCTGCAGAGGGCAGATATGAAGCCATATTCTCCTTACTGCTCCCTTTAGCTCTACTTACTAACTTGTGCAATAAGTTAAAACCTGAACCATTTTCTGCCTTCTCTTAATGCTCAGTAGTATGATTATATCTTGAGGTTTTAGTATATTTCAGTTTATGATGATAATTTTCTATTATATGCCCATTGTTAAATAATATAAAATCAATTAATTCATAATTTTTGTTGTTGATACTTGCAGTTCATATTCCAGTATGAGATTCACAGAAGTTTTGCTTTGACATAGCCTGAATGTAATTTTGTCAGAGAGACTGAAAAATAAAACTGTCCTAAGATGTTAAATGGACAAAGCAACCCACCAAAGCAAGTAAACAAAATTGAAATCCCTTAAAAAGAAGTTACTTGAGCATTCTGTAGTGCAGTGTAGTACAAAATAAGCAGTATCATTTAATTAGAAAAGGTCAATCTGGTTACTGATGTGTAAACATGAACTATGGACCAGGGTACTTTGGAAGTTTTTCAGGATTTAACATGAAAAAATAATGACACTTCCTGTCTGCATCATGTAGAAAGATGGCAAACATTTCTTGTGAACAGCTAAGAGGCTCTTTCACCAAGCTCAGCACCTTGGAGGATCTAGCTTTTGAAAGGTAGTGGAGCAGCCCTTGTCTCCATCTGCCCTTATGCTTATAAGATGTTTGTCTGTTGAAATCCATGGCTGATCCTCAAAAGATATACATATAGCTTTGTAAGCAGAGATATGAGTAGGCTAGACATATATCTATTACATGCTACGTAACGAAAATACCATGCATGTTGCATATTGCATACCTTGATACATGACTCTAGAGTATATGAATATTATTTGGACTCCTCTGTATTGCCTGAATGCTTCACTTTATTTATGAAGAAACACAGTCATAATATTTCTCTTCTAAATAAATAGCTTTTCTTAAAGTTAAAAACAAGATTGTGGTTAGGACTGTGTGAAGAACTGATTTTTAAATTCAACTACCAAAACAAAGTGTAACATAAAAAAACTTTATTAAAACCAAAGCAATTTTTTTTTCTCCTTTACATCAACCAAACCCAAGGCAGACAATGAGTTTCATTCAACCTGAATGCCTGCTGATCTAAAAAGGAGATCTAAATCCTCAGAACTGTCTCCACCTTATCCAGCACTCAGGATTTAGAATAGCTGTCAAGGCTGATAGAATCACAGAATGGTTTGAATTGGAAGGAACATTAAAGATCATCTAGTTCCAACCCCCCCCTGCCATGGGCAGGAAGACCTTGCGCTAGATCAGGTTGCTCAAAGCCCTGTCCAACCTGACCTTGAACACTTCCAGGGATGGGGCATCTGCAACTTCTCTGGGCATCTTGATACTGATCATAGCCAAGATTTTTCCTGTCTCTTTAGAGAGGTTTGATATTTTCTTTCAGGGACACCTTAGCCACCATAGGATGTCTGAGGATGAGTTACTTCCTCTGCTGCTGACATGGTTATATTCTATACAAACATTTTCTGAAGAACTGAACCCAGGTTAGGATTCAGTCTCTTGCTGTTGGGCACAATTTTTATAAGGTTTTATAAAATACTTATTGAACAAGAAAAGATAAATGCACCAAAGTATTTCTTGTTACCAATTAATTAGATCTTTTCATCAGAAAGGACAGCAGTGACTCAGGGGCCACTTGAATCAAGTGTTCATTTGAACCAAGGACACCAGGGAGAGAGATGGCAAGTAGGACACTAGTATCTCTGGTCTGATGATTCGGAGATGTATCTAGACATGGAAAATACAGATTTCCATCTATGTTAATACTAAGTCTGACCTCAAACTACCTCATAGTCTGCTAGTTAGAATAGCTTCCCAGTTAATGAGTTAAATTCCTTCAAGTAAAGTTGAGAGTTGAACCTGGACTTCTGCATCTTAGGAGGAAACTACCTGGTAGAAAATGAATTGCTGCTATCATAACAGCCTTGGCTAGGATAAGGTACAATCTAATTTTGCATCTTGCACACATAATTTCACAGATTTCCATCAGAGAATGTTTTCACTGTGTAGAGTGAAATTCTAGTACAAATTCTACATTTAATTTTATGCAATTTTTGAGGGTATCTGGCAACTGAGATTCATTATTGCTGTGGGTAATTTTGTCTTACAGATTACAAAAGGTGTGCAAGGTTGCTAACAAGATTAGCAATGAGCCCTTTGTGTACACAGTCCTAGGATGTTTGCTATGTAAGTATCATTTTTTCCCACTCATTTTCTTGTTTGTTGAATGGTCTAGTGATTTACTTCACACTTGTACCTGTTAGTAGATGTGCATACAGAAATGTGGTATTAACAGAGGGCATCAACATGCAGTTCTGGCATTGCTGTAAGGGCTGACTGGTTCCTCATGGAAATACATAGAAGCATAGATACCTCTGATAGACCCCAATGTAATTTCCTACAAGTCACTTGTGGCATCATAGTACATAATTATGCATGGGTGACCTCTTACTGTTCAAAATTTTAAGAAGGAGTCTGGTTAGTGAAAGAAAAATGCCTGAGGACTGTGCCATCAACACATTTAGTTCAGGCTTTCAGAAGAAGACTTTGTTGTTAATCCATGGAAGAAGCAGAATGTCTTGGTCTCAAGTCTGACAATGCAATCTTCATAGATACCCTTTATTCAACTTTGGGACCACTATTAATTCCCAGATCATCTCCTGAGAATTTCTTTAAGGTTAGTACCACTTCATGGTGATGGAAGTAAACTGAACATAAAGATGTGACAAAGCTAAGGGCTTCAAGGAACAGGCTGTGGAAGGATCCAGTCCATTCTTGTTTATGAATAGCATGTTAAATGTGTTAATTAAACAGCATTGTCACTGATAAAAGGAACATCTTCAAGTGAGCTGTTTTCTCCAGTTGTTTGAATGTCAATAAGATAATTACACTTCCAACAGTACTTTGAAAAACTGCACTGGTTGTTATTGACCCATAAAATATTTAAAATCAGTGAATTTAATTTATTTAAGTTTCTTCAATGATGGTTTCCTTTCACTACCTCCTCCTGACAAATACCACAAGCTTGGAGTTTGAGGGAGTTGTGTATGTCACTTCTTCCTGAATCAAGACTTCAATTCATACTAATCAAGAATAAGAAAGGAAGAGTAGGATATGAGTCAGTGTTAGCTGATTTGATTTCCAAGTGGAGGTGGGATTAATTTTGGTGACTGTGAGAAGATGCTTTGAAAGAATACGGCAATATTTCAGTGCTGAGAAGAAATGATGTCATTTCTTTCTCTTCTTCTTTACTTTTCTTTTCTCTTCTTAACTATTTTCAGTCTGTTTGGCCTCTTGCTTTCCAGATCTTGCAGATGGTTTTGAATATATCAGGGACACTGAACCAGAGATTGACTAGGGATCTCATCACTTTGCCAGGATCTCTTTTTCATGACTAAGTGCAGGAATCCTTTTCTGAATGCACATTTTAAATTTTTTTTTGAGGTGCCTAAATTCCTATTTGTTTGTTAGTGTTCTCTTTCAAATTTCAACTTTCAAAAACACCCTAGCACCTTCTTGTTTTCTATACTTTCACCTATATAGTCTCTGGTTTCCCTCATCTGTATTCCTTTACACCTTTGGCTTCACGGCTCAGGGCTTCCCAAAATACTTCTGAGTGTTTCAATACTTTTTTTTTTCCTTTTCTCTCAAGAGAATGAGTCAAAGATCTGCCTCCATATCCATCATACAGAGGCATCTTATCCTATTTCCATCTTTGAAATACAAAAGAATCAAAAGTTGCTATGATCTACAAATTCAGTGTTCTAATTTGCCTGCCAAAAATACACTTAAAAAGACGACATGGGGAGAAGGGAGGGTTTAAATGGTAAGCAATGTTAGCAGCTCATGTGCGCTGTGTTCACTTCAAGTTTTATCTAGGCTATCTTTCTCTCTACTTTGTTAAAAATAGAGAAAACATTATAGGAAAAAGTAGAGCTATGCTCTGAGTGTTTCCCAGCTGCCTCTGTGCTCCCTCACCCTGTTCCTCCACTAAGTAAAGTGGCTGGTTTCCACTAGAGGTAAGACAGACTCAGGTCTTCATGTGTACTCATATCTAGTATCTCTTTGGAATGGAAACATTTTCCTGAGCAGGAAGAGTGACAGGAATCACTCTCTCTTCCCTCCAAATAAACAGGGCAGCACAGGAGTTATGTATGTTCATCCTTCAATAACAGTGCATTTCTAGCATGATTTTGTGATTGCTTCTACTCCGTCTTTTGGCACAGAGGATCTGTTTTCTTCATCACCCTCACACTAGCTTAGAGAGGACAAGCTTATAGTTCCTGTTTGCTGTAAGGGAATTTCCTTTGCTTTAACACCTGAGAGAGTCTTGGAGATTTGCAGTTGCCTTGAAGAAGGAGGCTCTCCCACTTGAAGGATTAACGACTATTTTTAAGCATTTCTCCTGCATATACTAGAATAAGCTGTGTTTTCCTCATAAAAAAAAAGAATTGCAGTGCTATTACGCGAATATTTTCCTCCTTCTCATGTGAGTCCCCGGGTACTAAAAGGAGATACAGTCTTTTCCTGTTAGAAATGAAGTTTTGCCTGGGAAAGCCAATCTTCCCGCGGGAGTTGGTAGCGCAGGCTGTAGTGGGAGGTGCAGGGGAGCGGCCGCGGGCCGTTTCAGGACCATGGACAGGGCCAGGGGGGGGGCTCCGCATCCAGTGTGCAGGGCGCACGCCTGGTAGCGGTTACTGGTCGTTGCGGCTTTTAGAGGGGGTTTTGTGTGTGTTTTGTTTTGTTTTGTTTTGTTTTTCCTAATTCAGATCTTTGCAAATGGAAGTAAAGCATTTGATGAAACGCAGAGTCTAGAAATGCACAAGATCATCTGCATGGGAAACTTAAACTTCTTTGAGAGATGCAGCAGCATGGACCACTATGTGTTAAACCTCTTAGCATCAATGCTGAGGATTTGCCACAGCAAAACTCATTAGTGTTCACAGGAGGGCAAGACCCACTGGCATTCTGGAGTTAATCTTAAGATTTATGCAATCCACAGGGAACTGTGAATTATAAACAGAATTATATGAAGCGATCTTCCTCTGTTTTGAAAGTAGTTATGAAATAACATGTCCTTTTCTCATGCAGGCTTTCTACTAAGGAGAGAATTCTGATTTGCCAAGAAAGTGCCTTGAAATCTTCCAAGACAGAGAAGACATCTTTTACCTTTTTGATTTACAATGTTTTGTTACTAGATGCATTTTATTTTCATATATTTGTTGGACATTCCATATTTGTTTGAAACATTATTTTATTTTAATTTGTAAATTTGTTGCCTATAGTTCAGGCAAGGCAATTATTTAAATACATTGTATATAAAGAATACTAATAATATACTGATTAAATGTTACAGCCGTATGCAGGGAGTTGGTAAAATTTTGCTGTTTCTCTCGTTCCATTGTATTTACATCATTCTGCTCAGGCTCTTACTTTCATTATTTGCACTAACTTGAAATGCAGAAGTCTATGTAACTGAAATCTGAATAAGCTGTAAGTGGGGCAGTTTTACTTGCCATGGAAGATATTTTATATAATGAAGCTTTGTTAATATATACATATATATTATTGCGCGTCAGAAAAAAATTGCTCAGAAATGCACCTTGCTTTCAGGAACATTTGTATGACTATTCTGGATTTTCATCAGTTACATTTGTACTGGCACTTATGGAAAGAGTTGCAAATAATGTAAATATAAAGACTGGAAAACTGCAATGCAGTTTTTGTGGAATAAAGAACATAAAAATAAACTATTTTTCAGGAGGTATTATTTAAATTTATTAAGAGGCTACTTATTTAATACATAAATTTAATTTATCTAGTGGACTTGAAATAATTTTCCACTGAGAACTTCAAACTTGTTGGTTTAGTCTTTTACAGCATTTCATTTTCAAGTGGTAAATTTTACTCAGATATTTATTTTTCAACTGAGTGGGGTGCAAACAAAAATGCATTCTGCACCCACTGTGAACAACAGAAACCTCCTGTGAGGATGAAGAGCAGGTAATAAAATAGCCTAGTAGAAGAGAAAATACTTTAAAGTACAATATCATCAAACCAAGGGGTACAATTAATGAATTTGGCAGGTTACACATCAAACTTAACTATTTGGAAAGAATCCAAAGCACAATTGCTGCATCTTTCTTATTTAAAATCAAATTGTGATTATAACATTTGCTACGCATTTGTCTCAGCTCTTTTATTGCAACCTTATATGATGGCTTTACAAAGAACCTAGTATGAAGTGAGGCTTTTATGGTCAGGCCTGGAGTAAATGACAACACACATTGATTACTGTGCCCAAATTGCAATTCTTGTGATTAACTAACTATTCAAACTAGTCCCCTCAGATTAGATGTTGTCTTTCTCCTTTTCCTCAGCATGTGCTTCGTTGGCCCCTTAACTTCTACGGCCAGCGCTTTTCCCATTACATAACAGCAGGGAAGCTCTGCCCTGAGGTTCCTTGTCAAATAAGAAACAACTGCCTTATTATCCAAAATGATTTTGTTTCTTCTTTCTATGTTGTTCAGTGTATTTCAGCACCAAAGTTGCGCAGTGTCCTGTGATGCACCAGTCAGTCCAGCCCACAGCTTCGGCAGGTGCTATCAGGTTCTGTCTGGACAACAACATATTACAGCAGCTGTTTCTAACCAGCTCCTTAGTCACATCTGTTGAAGTAAATACTCCTTCGGTAGTCCTGTCTAGAAGGTTGTCCTGTTCTGTTTGTGTTTATGCTTAACACAATTGTTTCTCAAGCTTTTTGCCATCATGTTCTTTTGATAAGAGCAGTTGTCAAGCCTTAGTCTAATCCATGTTGGAGGCAGTATTCATACTGAAGATACGGTAGCATGTGGGAAATCCTAGCGGCTGAATGGTGAGGTGGATAAACTTGGTTCTCTGTGAGCAACTTATTTGATAGAAGGATTATTGGCCAAAACAAAAGCTCTGCTGCCAGAGGAGAAAGGATGAGGCCCAGAATAGAGATCAGAGGCTCCGACAATAGCTTCTGTCTTCAGTATTGCTTTTGTATTTCCACTCTGATTTGTTTTCTTTTTTTTTTTTTTTTTAAATGTCCCTCCTTTCTTTCCTCAAGGACTGAGAAAAATGAAAAGAGAAGTGAAAAAAAAAAGGTTTTTTCTGACAATGACTTTTCGTGAAATGTGAATTCAAATGAAAAAAACTAATTGGGGGGTTTTAATGTAGTTTTGGGGCTCAGATCTAATATGCTAAATCAAGAGCTTCACCTTACTTTGTAAGAATAAAGGCATCCTCTTCCTATTAAGCAGACAATAGTCTAAAAGTGGTTAACTCCCCATCTTTGGGAAGATTCACAGATGTTATGAAGACACTAAGCGGAGATAAGAATGGTGAGTTAAAATGTTGATGAAGGAAAAGAAATGTGTAAAATGAGTATGAAGCTAAAAAACCACAGTTCTAATTTCCTAGAAGTCATAGGGCTTAGTTTTTTTTTTCTGGAGGCAAGTTATACTTTGAGACAGTTGTGGCATTGATTCCTTCTTTCTACTTGGCCCTACAGACTTTTTGAAGCTCAGGAGGCTCTGCATGGTTGAAATTAAAACCAGCTTTTCTGTACCCTCTCTTTATATGTTCATCTGTCACCACTCTTCATCATAACTTTTAGATGTAAAGCTAATAAAGTGGTATAAAAATCCCAAAGCAACATAGCATAGTCACTTTAAGCAGAAACATACCATGTATTCCTTCTGTTCTAAAATTTGTTAATGGGCTTACATTTTAGGAATCAAGTCTAGAGGGTAGTTACTTGGAAAAACAGTAAAGGATCAAGTGCCATAAAGCTGAGAGAGAAGCTTTTAAGCTGTGTTTTTTTTTTTTTCTGAGTTAAAATTACTTCAAACATGATTGCTTTATCTTCCAGGTTTCTTTTAATTATTTCCTTATGAATAAATCTAATATAATATTTTGGCTTCAGAAATAAGATCTGCTTACAGCTTTTCCTATAACCATGTTGTCATTCAATGTTCAAAAGGTTCTGTCCAATTTCTATCCTGATGAAGAACATTGGGTAGGGACAGGGCCAGCAGCTACAGTAGCACCTCATCCAGATCTTTCACTCCAGTTAACTGATCACCAGACTTCAGCATTTGTAAAGAAAACTACTATAGGCAAATAATATTGATCCTCTGGCATATTGCAGAGGGATTCACAAGGCCACCAGCAATTTAACTTGGATCTAAGTGAAAGGAGATTATAAAGCAAAGTTCAATTTTCTCTCTTTATTGCTGAGGCCATCTTATTTTTTTATCACCACGCTATAGAAGGTGTCCTAGTCTGTGTTTTGGGTGTTAGGCAAATAACAGACTAAAGATCCTATTGTCTTCTCAGAGGTTAAAGTGTAAAACAGTGTGAGGAAAATGTATATGGAAACAATGACCTTGCAATGATCGGTGAGGTGGAAAATAACTTCATTGTGAGCCGTCTAAAGGCATCACTCAAAGAGAGATTTTACAGCAGACAGCACGCCAGACAGCCAAGCAGAGTTTTATAGGGAACTGTTCCCATGGTGAGGGCTGTGATCAGAGAGGGGATTCTTGTAACCTTTTCTAAAACACAAAAAAACCCAACTCTAAAGCCACAGAGGCAGTAAGTAATGGTATAAAAACTTTGTAAGGGTCAGAAATTGAACTTTTAAGATGGAATGAGACATTAATTTATTTTTTTTTTTTAAAAAGAAAGACCTTGAAGATCAGGACAAACAAAAATAGATAAAGCAGAATCTTACAGAATCACCTTGGCCGCAAACACCTCGTCACCTTTTGTAAAGACCAGTAAAACTGACAATGGAGTAAGTGAGATGTAAAATAGCAACATGAATATATGCTCAGGTCATTCCTTAAGATTATGTATATGGCTATAGTGTTTATCAGCTGCGAGGAAAAAATTAACTCCATCCCTGCCAAAACCAGGACAGCGGGGAAGGATGAAGTTGAGGCTTGGTGACCAGATGGATTAAGGCACAGGAGACCCCTTCTGTAGAGACCCTAATTATTTCAACCTGACTAGAGAACCCAGCATCTCATAGACTTCCTTTTAGATCCCACCTGACCTCCTGCCCCACCATGGGATCCTTAACTCACCTGGGTCAGAAGCATGAATTGGTCACCAGAAATGAAGACATTTTTCCCAGACATGTCAGAACAATCGAGCACAGGGTGGTTTAGCTTGAGAGACTGTGAGCTGTGACATCTGGTTGGTGCAGATGACTAATAGGAATGGCTGCTGTGCTGAGAAAGCAAATATCTGCCTGACATATGCTGCATCGCTCTCACCATCCGAAGGCCAAGTGCTACTTGCACCAGACCAGAGCTGGGAAAGATTGCTAAGTTAAGGGGAAATAAAGGAGAGATGCAAATAAAAGGAGTAAGGATAGGCAACACTTTTTGCACTAGAGTATATTGAACTGTCTATACTAATATTTGCTGCTGGCCTGCATTTTATCACTTTCCTCCTCCATTAACCGTATTAACAGCTGAGCTCACCACCCAGGCTTGGACATTATCTCTTCCTTGTTCCCATGAATACAAAAGCCTTATCACCTGCTCACAGACAGGTGTTCAAAAATCAGATATAAGCTATCATTATTAAAAATCTATCAGATCGAGATTTATGAGGGCATAAAAAAGATTATTTCAGAGGAAAAATGGGATACAAAAAAACTGAGAAGCTTTCAGGTAGCTTCACTGTGAGATAATAATGCTTAAATACTTTGACAGACAAGTTTATAACATTTGATAGAAGGCATTTTTCTTTTTGACCCAAGGATTTGTATTATTTTCAACCATATCAGCATTACTTTACTATCCATGCAGAGTGTTATTGATGTAATTATATTACATAATGTAATGAGTATAATTAGTTACTCTTTGATGCTCATTTGTCCTTATCACTCCCATAATTCTATGCAAGTGTTGTAATTCTGCCCTTTGCTTTTTACTTGATACATTTGCTTACTTGCAGTATCAGAAAATTTCTGTGCCCTTTTATTGAAGACATTTCTGCTAAGAACTTTATTGGGGGGGGGTAGGGTCTTAAATTTCACCTGCTCTTGAGGAGTTCCTCCCTCCTTTCGCACCTCCCTCTTTTCACACTCTATTACATGGATTGTGCTGCTACCAGGGCACATTAAGCACGCACATGGTGTATTTACAAGTGATAATCAGGCATAAAGCATGAAAACACTGGTTCTGAACACCAGAGGTTTGAACATGCCTTATCATGCACAGACCCTGGCTACATAGCAGACTGGCACAGCACAAAAGTCATTGGTGTTGGGGATTAAAATAAGGTTACTTATAAAATTTTAAAATTAAATGTGTGATTACTTAGAGGTAAGCTAAATTAGAATCAAGTGTGGTTGAATTGTAGCTCGCTTACAGCTTAGCAAGACTGGATTTTGCATAGCTTAGCCTGAGTAGGTCTTGTTTAAAACTTAGCGTAAGTGAATTTTAAATGAACTCTGTTCATTATCATGGATGACTATGCAGAGGAGAATATATAGTATGGGATATCTAATCTACAAGATAAGGGGAACCAAACCCCTGACTCCCGGAGAAAGAAGACCATCAACACAGGTAGCAGATAACAAAGACCTTGATAACTAAAGGCCCCTGGGGGCTGGCCCAAGCCAGGGGACAAGGAAATCAGAAATCAATTGCAAACTTGGAAGATAAGGAGATGGCCTTTCTAGAGGTAAGGAGACAACCTGATGAGGAGCATGAGAACACCCAAGCCATGAAATACCATTGGACTAACTGTTACATGGACAGTGCATGAAGAAAGCACGGGGAGTGAAGGACTGATTGTGAAGGGTATAATTGCTCAGGGGTTTCTTTGTTCGGGGTCCCTCGTGGGAGAGGCCCAGCTTGAGCTGAAATAAACTGACTCTGTGACAGACCTAGGGTCCTAACTCTTGATTTCAGTCAAGGCTAAGTCTGGATCCAGCCTTACCTAGGCTCCTTCCTGTGAAGGAATTTAGAAAGCAAGTCCAGTCCGAATCCTGCTACTCAGCACAAGGGTCTTCCTGGACACTTCTTTAACAACTGCCTTATATTTAGTTGCCATTTGAATAACAGGAACATGTTTTTAAGTTTAAATGGGGCTGAACTGTTCTTGGTGAGACTGGATTTTGTCCGTTTATAGAATCATAGAATGGTTAGAGTTGGAAGGGACCTTCAAAGGTCATCTCAATATGTGTAACTATGATATTGCTTGAATTCTTGCAGTTAATCCATACACAGGCTCATGAGTTCTGAGCAAACTAGCTTTTTCTCCACCATCTGGTATCTTTGAACCAGGATGGATAGCAGTTCTTCCCAATGCAAATTTAATGGAGAGTGGGAGAGGCGTTGTCACTGCTTTGCTCAAAGAAGTCTTTGAATTGAAACATTTTTATTAAGACTTGAAGGCATCACTAATGGTGACAATCTGTGAGAATTTTCTTTTCAATTTTAATTGTAATCCACTTTGAATAATAACAAGAAGTACTGATTGAGTCACATTCTTTATCTTTTCATTGAAATACAGATTTTCTGGAGAAGAAGCAAGGAACTCAGAGTCTTATTAGCATGAGACAAAGCAGTGTATTTCAAGTATGGCTTCTATTTTATTAGACTGGAATTGGACTAGAATCTCCTTGGACCCGAGAGGTCCTGGAGACCTCGGAGTATGGTGAATAAGAATATGCTTTGAAAGAGAAGTAATATTTGTTTTCACATGTTTAAATTATTATTGAAAAGAATAAAGATTAATTTCAGACTACTTTATATTCGAAAGAAGGAAAGGATGCTTAGAACTCCCAAAATTAAATTATATGCCTTTAAAGTTGTAAACTGCAATGAAATGTAGATGACAGTGGAAAGAGTTCTCTGAATAAGTCAGAGATGAGGAAAGAAACCTATATTCTCGACAGAACAAGTGATCATGGAAATGACAAAAGGTCCTGGAGATGACTAAAATGTAAAATCTAAATAGAAGTCATCCTGGAGCTCTGGAGGGAGAAATACAACGAAAATTACATTAAATCAAAAAACAGAGAGGCCAAGATGGAACAAATAAGTGACAAAATGTATCATGAAGTATGAAAATACACAATTTATATATACACTTATCTCTTTTGTAATTAAAAAAATTTAAATAAAAAAGACTGTAAAAGCTTTTCCACACATTTAAGGCAAGCCCACATAGGAGCTATCAGAAACTTGCTGTCTCAGGTGTGAGCTCGGTAACATGCACCCTCTTTCAGTGAATAAAACAGTCTTTTTGATTTGTTTTAATTTTAACTTTTCCAGCATAAAATAGTGAACTACTTTAATATTTAACATTGTTAATACATGTGGTGGCAGCACAGGGAAGAGCAGAGAAAAAGGTATGTGTTGTTTTCAGTAGACTTTCTGGTGGACTAGAGAGTGCATATTCCAAGGCATCTTTCCAGTTGGTGCTTTGCCCAGAATAGAAAACCCTAAACCAGAACCACAATATGTGAGCTGCTTCAATAAATCTGACTTACAAAAGTGTTTAAGTTTATTAAGACTTCACCGTCTGAAAGCTACTTGGAATTATTGCTACAGCTGCATTATAACATTCTCTCACTAGTGCAGTATTCTTTCATCCATGGAAATCTCATAACTTATGTCTACTTCATCATGATGATTGCTAGCTTTAAGCCAGAGGAGGCACATGTATGATAATAGTTTTGTCATGTGGAATTTTTATTTTTAAATCATCATAAGGTCTAATAATAGCTTGCAACATAGCATTTGCAAAATATCTCAAAGAAGATGAGATCCAGTCAAAACTTTCACTATAAGAAGCTGTCTGTATACTAAATCTGTTATTCCTAAAGAGAATTCATGTCACTTGTTAACTAAAGAAAATGCAATGGTAAGAAAAAGACCTGGAGGTAACCTTGAGGCTCTCTACAAGATGTAGCACTCTCCATCGCTGATAAAAGATAGATTAATTTATTTACCTTCTGACATCGAATCATAGGAAAAAAGGAAAATGATGAGACTTACGTAAGCACAACAAACTCAGTGACATCACAGCTTTTAACCAAGTTATTTCAGTCCAACTACATGCCTTGGAAAGTGCATTCTGGTATTAGGCTGCATTGTGTTTCTGTGGCTGTAGTCTTTGTTAAAAAATATATGATATCTACTTTTTTACCATCTTCCGGTGCAAACTTGAGTATATGAACAAAGAGAGAAGTGACGCTTGTTTTAATAGGCTGCCGTTCTGGAAAAACAGAAGATTAGAAGTGGGAGGAGAGCATATCTATTCACTTCATTGCCTCACAGTCTATGAGATCCTAACTGACAATGACTCTATTAGGGGCACAACATGAAATAAAGACTCTTACTCTTTTTTTTTTTTTCCCCTAAATTCTAGATGCGTTTATCCATATGAGTTTTATGGGCTAGATTGAGTGAATTCAAACAGCTATTCTTGAATAAGGCAGTATGTGCTCTTTTCTCATTTTAATAAACTTTATTGTCACTTATAGTTTTTCTTCTGTGTGCTATATATTCTATATTTTGTCTATGTAGAATCCAAAAGCACATTTAGACACATTACAAATAGCTAACAGACTGATCTTGAAGGAATTGTCAATGACAACTCAATCATTGGAAGAGTTGTTGACAAGGGGCTAGGCAGAAATTAATGCTTTTAAAGCCTATTAAATATTTTTGATTTATGATTTGCAAGTATGAAGTTATTGTTGGTAATAGTCATGTTAAGTAATCACAAAAATGTGGTAATTGTATAGATTATTTGACGACCAGACTGATTTATAAGACAGACCTGCTTTAATGTTGCTTTAATACTAGCAAAACTAAGGCTACACATCCAGAAATAAGTAATACAGACCATATATACAGAATGAAGGATTACATCCTGAAAACTCTGGGAAGACTTCTAGGTTCATATTAGGTGTTCTAAGAAGCTTCTTACTGAGAGACAGAAGTGGCATGGCCTTTGCAATGTGTTGCATCACATAGTTTATCTTATCTTCATAGCTCCATATTTGTATTTTATCTGTACAGCTCCCAGTTATGTAGATTTGTTGCATAAGTGGAGAGACAGCAGTGAAGGAAAATAAATTTCTAGGAGCTGGAAAGTGTATGTTAGAATGACAGAATTAAAGGGCTCAGTCTGCCTAGTTGATTTTTAAAGGCTACCAAGTAGTGAATAGATTTCCATGTTTAATTACTTTCCCAAGGGAAAAGCACAAAGGGACTTCATAAATTTGTATGGAGTGGTACAATAAAGACCAGAAGCTGAAAGCTGGTGTTATGCAGATTCAAATTTGGAATGGCCCTAAATCACTAGTCATCTGTTCAAAAAGTTAATCTATCAAGGTATGTTGGGTTCTCTGGAAATATCAGGAAAGAATTAAAAATTGAGATTATTCTAAAAAATGTACTAGGTTAATTCAAAAATCATTAGCCTTAGTAAGTAGCTAAACATATTAAGGTATTTTGGCCTGCAACACATAAAGAGTTGGATAACGTAATGATCCTTTCTGGCCTTAAACCCTATGCTTTTCACTCTGCCTCCTTCTTTCTAAAGAGGACTTCAGGAGGGGCTGGCAACGGCTGTGCTCTATAATTAGGTAGTCCTGTAAAATGTGATAGGCCTGCCCCTTTCTACAAGAAAATGCAGTTTTATTGATACTGTACTTAAATTGTACAAATAACCTGTATCTGAAATCTCAGATGGAAAAGCACTTCGGTCAGAAACCACTTCATCATTCTGGGGTAAAGGATAAACACTATTTCGATTGACACTTCTTCCCTGTTCCCTAAACTATCAAAATTAAGGCTCTTTCTTGACAATTTTTTTTTTCCAGGCATCAAACAAACATGAATAAGCCAAATATCCCTGTTATATGACTGAATTAATAGGCAATGACATGTACAGTTTTGGCTTTACCTCTTAGTGGCTGTGTATATGATGGGAGATCAGATAGAGGAAACTGTTCTGTGTAACTTAACTTTTTCTGAAGTTGACAGAACACAGTGAATGTTTCTTTTTTTTTATTTAAAAGTATTTAAAACGTTTCCCTTCTTTCCCAACATTTTTCTGATTCTATACTTGATATGTGTGTTTTGTGATTGACTATGAGCAGCTATGTGAGCCCTGTACAATTGCTGTGGAGAGAGAAATGGAAAAGACAATATCTCTCCGGAGTGATCCAAACCACAAAACACCCAGGAATTCTTGCTTTACTGCAACATTAAGTTGTCTGAGGATGAAAACCAGGCTATAATTAAAAATGTCAACCCAATAAATTTATAAAAATTAAAATATTCTGATATTTAAGGGTTTTCTGAATTTTTTTTTTCCTCTCTGCCTGCCTTTCCCTAATATGACATATCAAAAAAAAAAAGAAATATGCAGTAGTCTTTGGCCTGACTGGGCCCTACAGGAAAGGATCACTGGCAACATTAAAGTATTGCCAATGGAGAGCAAGGTGGTATTTTGTGCACTGAATTTATATATGTCACCATTACATGGGCAAATGTTTCTGATATCTAGTACAAAAATAGAGAAATAAGGGAGTCCTACAAGCACTATTTACTTTGGCTGTCATGGAATAGACTGTGTATCTTCTTCCATGCTGGATGACTTCTACATAAAGGTCTGCTAATGTCTAGAACAGTTCCCACAGTCTTGGCTTGTGATGAAAGTAACTTTCTCTCTGTGTCCTGCATGGCTTGGTTCCCATTTGGCCAGATCTGAGTCCCTGCATGCCAGAGATATGCGCCATATATCCTTTGTATAACTGAATCATGACAAGGATCAGCTGACAGAAAACATGAGGAAAGACATGAAGGCCATGTTTGCAAGAGCCATGTGACTGCAGGGGTCAGATTTGCACTAATTCACATCAGTGGTATGTGTCTTCAAAGAATGTGAAGTTACGGTTCTGTGCAGAAGAAGAATATCACATCAGCATTACGTTTATGCCATCTGGCACTCAGCAGCACTTGTCCATGTCGTTCACTGTGCCAGACCTATTCTGCAATAGTAACACATATATATCAACCCTTTGATTTTACAGATAATTATCTAGATCATCACTTAGGAAAACATTTTATTCTGTAGCACAGACGTGATTAGAAAACCAATTACTTCAGCTATATAGACTACTCCAGTGCTCTGGATCATCAGGGTTGTCTGCATTGCCTTATGAAAGATATTCTGACATGTCAGAAAACTGCAAGAGCAGGTAGATAGTCTGAAAAAAATAGCACAGTGTGGATTTTAGCATACCATTAAACAACCTTGTGTGTGATATATGAATAGTTCCACACACCTCTTTTGGTAAGCTGCACAGAACTCGTGTCTTTCTGTTGTACTTGTGTCTTATTGTGTGCTGTTGTCAACGAGAACTATCTGAGCATACTGTGCAGTGATACTCTCCTGTAAGGATCACCATGGCCTTTGGCTACTGACAGTTCATACGATGTAAATTGTTTACATCCTCAGATTAGATCAATGAAATGTTAGTGAGCTGGTATGTATGCTAGAAAGAATACATAGTACATAAATTGAAGTCTGTGTTTGCTTAGCTACTCCCTCTTATTTTTGTAGGAAGGATTTTCTTCTTCTGGAGTGACCAGGCAATGCTAAGTGCTTTAGCTGCTATTTCCAAATAAAATTCTGTCATCAGACACCACTTGTCTTTCAAAACAGTCTGAACTTACCTGGTTAGCTCAGAGTACTTTCCTGCTATACCTTAGCAAGAATCGAAAGATTAAAGTCTACTTTGAAAATGGTAAGGAAGTTTAGGAAATTAACTTGTACAACAGATAAATCTTAACATCCCAGGACTTTTTTTCCAGGTGTCTTTAACTACATATAGGAGAACTGAGTCCTGTATCTGTGTAGGAGAGTTACTGTTCAGTACCAAAAAGGTACAGGAACATGGTTCAAAAATGTCTTTAATTTGTCAATGTACCTAGAAATTATTGCAAGTGTAATCACATTGTGAATGTGCAAAAGAAAGACAGTTATTTTATAATTGATTTTTTGGACAATCCTTTGTATTCTTGTGAAAAAAAAAAGTGATCACATTTGTTTCTTGTATTTCTGTTACTTTGTATCCTTCATTTTATCTGTTTGATGGTTCTCTAGCTATAGACAATCTTTGAAATCACAACTTACTTTTTCTGTGCTCTGGACTACAGTAATAAAAAGCTTATGCAATTTGAGTGCTTTTTCTTATTCTCTTACATGTTACTTATTGAATAACTCAGGATGGTTTGTAAGGCAGCAAAATTACTGTTTCCAAAGTCTCTAGATGGTTTAGATGAAACTTTCAATAGCATCACAGAAGTTGTTGCTCATCATGAGAAAGCTGTAAATTCTGACAGCACTTAGTTAGTTTTGTAACTAACTGTTTTGCCCAGAAACAATTAGCAAGGCTTGAAAAATAATGTGGGCAGTGCTTCTTTTGTTTATATATCTATCTTCAAAAGCAATGCTTCAAATTCTTTTAACTCATAAATATTCTCTAAGTAGCAGCATTGCTAGTTAATGTTGATTTCTAGGATTTGATCATGTGTTTATGCATCCCATCTAAATGAAGAGTTAATTTGTCATATTTCCCTACATAGTAAAAAAAGGGAAAGAGGTGGAGACATTCCACGAGTCCACATAAAATCAAAATCCATAATCTAACTCTAACTGGAGAAGCTTGTTCTTTCCATTGATATGGAGGGAGTTTACAATGAAAACACTGTTATATCAAACTGATGAAGTTGGATAGATAAATCCTGGTGTTAATGTGTAAAAAGATATGCAAGATTACTGGTATCGTGAGGAAGATAAAAAACAAGAAGGAAGGAGGATAAAGGATTCTGCAGTTTGCTGTGAAAGTGCTCCCTCCTGAGTGAAGAAAGTAGGGGACAATATCAAATGTTGTAAAATACGGAGCAACGGAGCAAATTGTTTCAATTTGTAAGGAGCAGGTTATGTTAATGATGCCACTTGATACAGTGGATGTGTGTGTGGGAGTGATGTGAGAGTCATCTAAACCTACAGACAAAGCAAGGGGACCACTGGGGACCTGCTGGTGACAGCAACTGGCAAGGCCACCAGCAGCCAATCCCATCCTACTGCCCTGTCCTGTCTCAGCTTACAGTGAGGCTACAGAAATGTCCCTCTGTGACACCGACGGACGTTCCTCCTCACCAGGCCAATGATTCGCCTGCACAGGAACTGCATGGGAAATAGATGAAAAACCAATCATGGCATTTCATTGCAGCGACAGCCTTTCAGGTTAGTTGCACCTACACACTTACTTTGTGCCCTTAGCATCCCTCATATCCGACTCCTTTCTCCTCTACTCGCTTTCTACATATATATCCATTGGTAATCTTGCAGATATACATACAAATGTATATGCATATATTCACACCCTTCTGCGGTCTAGAGCTGACCTCTGTATTTACAGACCTGATTTAGCAATGGCAATAGCCAAGATCTGGGAAACTGGACTAGACCTGTAGAAGTTCCTTCCAGCTAACACCTCTGTGATTTTTACATTGTCATATGTATATCACTATACTCAGTTTTCATCCCACAGATATAACTTTGTAATGTATTTCCTGGCAGAAAGTTCAGCTGCTTACACAAAAGTACAGTTAATGTTTTTCAGGTGAACAATTCCATTTTCTTGCTCAAGGTGCTTATCCTTTCCTGATTTTACAAATCAAGTTAAATGGGGAAGACAAAACTGAATCTATTTGCAGTACATTTAAACATTTTTTTTTTACTGTGGCACCTGAGTACTTCTCAGTTTTCAATTTAATCATTGTCACAATTAAACGTTGGACATAGGAAATCTGTATTAACTGTATTATTCCTCTGAGAAATGGAAATGCAGAGATAATGAGGACTTAGGTCCTATATTTGATCTTTAGATCTTCGAAGTCACTTTTTAGCTGCTACCAACCCTGGAAATTAGTATATTTCTGAGGTACACCTTATAATATTTCCATAGCCACCCTGTAACATCTGTCTATTGAACATGCTACTTATAATGAATCTGCTAAGCCTGGAAAAGGCCAAAATCCTAATGCAATACATGTAACAAGCAATGATACTACTGCTCCCTTATGCTGTATGCCCATAGTTCAAACAACGAGCTGATCTGGAAAACAGATCTGAAAGGAACTCTCCCATGTCCCTGAAACGTGCTTTTGTCTCTAAGCTCTACTGTACTTCATATATGAAATTATCATTAATGGGAAGACTAACCTCTGTTGTGTACCCAATGTAAGAGTCTGCCTGGACTCTTGATTATTCTCGTAGTCGCCTTCCTGTACCGTGAGGAACTATTTCACTTTATTGTATAGAGAAATAACTTCAAACAGAGAGAGAAAACAACCCACAGTGAAGGATCCCTGTGAGCAGTAGGTATGGATTCAACTCTAGTAAGAAAAGGTGAAGTTGTAATATAGATTTTTGGGGGGGGCTGTGTGTAAGATAAAGCATTTTATCTACAGGAGCTTGATATAATTGCATCCTTTTCTTACCACCTTGTACTTCGTAATGGAAAGCAATGAGCTGATGGCAAAATCTGACTCCAGGAAATGGCTTGCGTTTTTGAGTCACAATTGCATGGCAGCACCTAAATGTGCTGGTTTTGTGTAGTTGTGGGGGAGCTCCAGCAAGAAGCTGCTAGAAGTTTCCCCTTTGTCCGATGGACTCAGCCTGGTTTAGGATGGACCCGCTGCTGTCCAGAGCCAAGACAATTGGTGACATTTATAATGTATCTGTGACAATGTATTTAAGAAGGGGAAAACAAAAAAAAAAAAAAAAAGGGAAGAAGCTGAAATAGGGGCAGAGAGGGGGAGGCACGAACCTTGTGGCCCTTGAGGCCCTCACCCTCTGTCTTCCTGCCGTGTGGCCGTTGAGGCCCTACTTGGCCCAGCCCAGCTGCAAGAAGTGATGAGAGAAGTTGTGAAGAGAACTTGAGAGGCATCTGCCTGAGCCTGACTGTGAAGAATTTTTTGTGAGAGGAATGGCTGCAAATGCCAAGGCCAGTGAAGAAGGAGGGGGACGAGTAATGCTGCTCCTGACAGAGATTCCCCTGTCAGGAACTGAGTAGTCACTGATTTTGAGATGCTTTGTCTTCAGGACCTGGGCCAGGGAAATGATCTCCTTTGGGAGGTGGGAAAGCGTACAGAGGGAGACTGCCACTGAGAGCATGCCTTCTACATGAAGGGACTGTAAGGTACCTTGGTATGGCATAGATCTCAAAAAGGGAAATGCTGAGGCTCTTGTATTTTTGTACGCCAACATTAGCATAGGTAAGGTGCACTCTCAGTAGATGGATACCTAAAGCTTAAATAATTCCTTGCTAAATAAGAATGGTTTGACTGCATCATCAGAGAACAACTCAGTGAAATTTCTTATTTTGGGGGATGAAAAGATATTGTTTTGGTCTAAATTTAAAATTTCAGTACTGAAAGAATGTTCAAAAGTGTTGCTTTTTTTTTTAACTTTGAGCTTTGAGAATGAAACTGAAGCCTAAGGAAATAATACATGAATACACAATTTTAAAATTTATACAGAGGAAAACAATATAGATCTTGATGCAAAATATAATGCATACATCTTAAGACTGATTTAAATCACAAGTCGTTGGCTGTCTTCTCTTCAAATTCAGGCATGGAAAACAGACTTTGAATTAAAATTGTTGCGATTACTTTGGCAAGGATATAAATCTGCCTAAGTGCTGCAGGCTTTACTTCTTTCTCAGGGGATTCATTACATCACAATAAACATTTTACTATGGAATAAGTTAATAGATTAAAATAGGATAACAGTAATATTTTAAAACATATGAAACATATGAAATATTTTAAAACAATGAAAAAACCATAAAAGTATGGTTTTTTTTCATTTTCTTTCAGGGAAAAGGTTTTAAAACATTCAAAATACATAAAATATAATTCAAAACAAATACAGTAAATCTGAGCAAATCATCACATGGGGAGGCAACAGTCTATCTTTCATTTTCCATCTCTTCTATGAATGTTTACCCATCAGTGGGTTTGGGTTTTTTTTAATTTTTTGTCTTCAATATTGTGTCACCAGTTAATATGCAGTGCTTTAAATAGAATCTTCTAAATAGGCTTTTGTACATGGCTGATGTGGAGTTTTTAATATGAAAATTTCCAAAACAATTTGAAAATACTGACTATGATGAACAGTAGAAAAATACTTGCCAGCATCTTTGGTAATGGTCATCTTTGCAGAATAAGCTATGTTTGCCACCAAAAGAAAGCTCAGGGACTGGGGAAAACGGCTGAAATTGCAACATTTCTGGGTGAAATTATTATTGCTGGTAAAGCAGGGAGAGAATTACAGTGAGTTTACTCTTCCTTTTCTGTTTTTATGTAGCTATCTTTTTGCTTACACTGTCATGGAGATGATAAGTGGGCACATATGCTAGAAAAGACATACTTGCTTCACTGTGAGTAAGGAGGATGCAACATGGGTGTTTTTCCATAGGGAGTGAATATAAATATTTGGGTACATTCTGCCAAGGCCAACCTTTATTCTGGCCTTTTATTTCAGACTTTTTACAGCTTCCTAGCTTCTCCACTTGTTCTATATCCTTTCTACTCTACGGTATCTACTTTGTTTCTCCTATCTTATGCAAATGTGTGTACCCCTACATGTGTATCTGCACAGGGAATATAACCATGTCAGAAGCAGACTTTCTAGGAAAAGTCAGGTGCTAAATCTGGCCTTAGAAGTGTTGAGAAGAAGGTATAAAGAGGCCAAGAGAATTTGCTCTGTTTGGCATTCTTCAGCCTCTTTTTTTTCCCCTGCTTTCTCCTCTCTTCAGAAGCTGGCTTGGAACAACAGTAGAAGGTGAAGTATTTTTTAAAAAATATAATGTTAAAACCATTAAGTGATACAGCTGTGTCCTAATTTTTTTTTTTAGCATTTGTATGGGCATCTTTTGTTTCAAACTGGGGAAAGAGGAAAAATGTGAAAACTAAAGAAAAATAATGAACTGAGTTAATTCAAGTTTTCATTATGCAGAGATTTCTGTAGAATAATTTCCCAAGCAATACAGTGGAAGCTTTAGTACTTGAATATTTAAATGTTAATTGAACAAATATTTAGAAAAATATATTGTAGGGAACACTCATACTATCAAAAAACGGATACCATGACCTAAAAGCCATTGCTTCTGGATTAGGTTCTGTTCTCAGAAGCTCTCACGACAGACAAAATCCTGCAGAGTTTATCTATTTGCTGCACCTGGTCTGTGCAGTGGACCTGAGCTGGGTATGAGTCTATGATCTGAGTGTTATTCAAAATACTGGGGTATCAGTACAATGTGTTATATACAAAAAAAAAAAGTCTATATGTAAATTTTTAAGAGGTTCAATGAACTGTGCATTCATTTTCTGTGTGACAGTCCAACAGCAGTAGCTGATGGGTGGATGACATGCAATGTCAAAAAATAATCAAAGATAACACAGAGACCAGTGAGCTTAGGCCATTAGAACTTGAAAGGATAAATGTTATTAGTATATTTATGATATAAAGACAGATGGTGCAGAGTTGAGCTGAGGGAGATTGGAAAAACACAGTTGGCTAGCAATGCCTCTCTTTATTTTGGTTAATAAGATATTCAAGATTGCACATGCTATTGCAGAGCTCATTTTGATTGTATAAGAAATGTAGAAGACAGATAAGGTTAAGCTTTTGCACACATGGGACTCATTCCTCAGCTGGAGAGGATGGAGATGGACGACAGATAGAGATAGATGCCCTACTCTCTTCCCTGGCTGAAGACTTCTTCACAGTCCCTCTCTCAATCCTGTTTCCCAATCTCTGTTGCAATCTCCTCCAGTTCCTCTTCCCAATCTGCAGCAAATGATAGAGCTAAAGAGTGATTGCACTTGCATTCCTTTGCCCAAGGGTAGGCTAATGCGATCCCAGAACTTTCCCAAGATTTCCTGGCCATACCTTCTTCCCTGCCCGAACTGCAAACCCATAGAGGCAATTTGGAGAGTGATAGCAGAAAGGAGAAACTGCTGCTAGCTGCTCCAGGATCTTGTTTCAGTCTTTGGAGCACTTTGTTTGGTTTCTGTTCTGTAATAAAATCCATGCTTTGCCCACAGTTGTAGTCACAGCTTTTGTTCTAGACCCACAACCATCATCTCTACAGTGCCCAGTAGTAGAACAAACACTTAAAATATCTCTATATTTTTATCTTTCAAAATTTATCTTTTTAAGCTCATAATAGCATGGGAACATAAGAAACAGTAGGAGAACAATGCTTTCTGTGGTTGAGTAGGAATCTGTTCTTTAAGATATTAAATGCTCAATATTCTGTTTCATTCTCTAAACCACCTCACCTAGGGTTATGTTCCCGAGTCTGAGTAGCAGTTTATTTTCAGTTGTATCTCACTACTACTCCTGTCCTGTAAACTCATTGTCATATTTACCTTCTTAGACTGCCGATCGACTCGTTCATTTCAGTATTTCAAAGTCCAGCAATCAAATCCCTGGGACTAGATATAAGAGTAGCTTTTGGCCAGCTTAATAAAATGTTGGAACTGTATCTGTATGCACAAATGTTTATATTGTATTAAGCTTATTTGGCCAGAATAAAACAATCTGTACTTCAGAAACTTGAAGACTAATGTGAGAGAAATGTGATGGTAGAGTAGCAGTGGCAAAATGCCAGTGGAAATTAAGGTATATTATTATGTTTGGGTATATGTTGCTGGAAGGACACCAATCGGTTAGAAGGCTGGGGGAGAATAATATGTTTGTGTTACCTGCAGCATATCTAAAATTAAGGATTAATAAAAAAAAAAAAGAATTAATATATGCTTTGAGATTATGACAGAGACTTAAACACAAACAGTGCCAAAATTGAAGTTAAGTAATCACAAATTGGTCTAAAGTTTCCTGATTAAAGTGCGTTTTCCTGCATATGATCAGGGGCAGAAAAATATTCACTCACTTCTATATATAAGGAAAGCAGAAAGCAATGATGCCTAAAAAGAACTCTGGGAGGGATTGTGTGAATTTTTTCTACTGAAGCAAAGGAAAATTCCTATGGATTTTGTTTGTATTTCATTAGTTTGTTTTTCAAATGATATTTTACCAAACCTAGAGATGTAACTTAAGAGCAACTGGTATGTTCTAACTAGCTTTTCAATTTTTATTTCATAAATATTATTGAAGTATTTGGAGGAATCTCTTCAATATTGAGATACGGTGGTTTCTATACTGATGTATTTAAGCATGATTCTTCTTGCAGACCACGAAGGAGGTGACTCAAAGATAGGAATCTCGCATCATTCTAGATGTCATTGATTATCCTACCTGGTCTTAAATCCAGAAACATGAGATTCCTCTTAAGTCCTCTTTTATATATGTAGCCCAATGCACATCAAATACCTGTAGGCGTCTAAAATGGTACTACTCCTCCTATTGTTAAAACACTTCCTTGTTAATGGTTCCAAGTTGGATCAAAATCTGATTCACTTACACAGATTTAGTTTAGTGAATATCTTCAGATGATCGAGATGAGTTTTGGCCCACTATATAGACTGCAGCTTGTCAAGTTCTAATGAAATTATGTTACATAGCTAAAACAAAACTATATTTATTCTCCAGTTATTCAAAACTATTTTATAAACAGAAATAATATTTCATATTTGAGTTAATTACTAGTAGAATAGTACTGACTTTTATGTTTTTATTGGTTTTGCATGTGTATAGAATTGGAATCTCAGGTGTCTACTTACATTGCTATGGTTAAATTAATCCATATTAGCTATCAACAAAATGAAAACATCTTTTTAAAAATTTAACAAAATTCCTTTGCACAGAAAATTTGGTTGTTGTCAGTTGACTAGTCATGTTTGAACATTTAATTAGACATTTAATTTGTATGTTTAATCATTTTGTATTCAGTGAATGAAGAAATTATTATGAGTGGTAATATTTTCTTCTCACTTGGTAGTGTAAGGAAAACTGCAACATAGCATTCCAGCAGTAACCTAAGGTCTGTATGAAATGCTTATGATCTACTAAGCAATTGCACTATCATTCAAGTGTTTTGAGGCATTGTTGTTTTTTTACATTAATTCACCTAAATTGTGAACAAATGAATTACTGCTTAATCTGGTCACTGTGTAACTGTCCCAGTCAGAAAATGGAACATTTAATTCTTGCCAGTCATGTGGCCAGAATAGTGTGTAATTTTTCATGCAATTTTTTTTTTTTAATCAATTTTTTTAAAGCAAATAAGTATCCCCCCCTATTATTCACATAGTGTATTGGAAATGCCAGTTTTCTTGTTTGGGAAGATTCTGAAAACCAAGAACATTTCTGCCATTTGCAGTCTCTGAAGTATGTACAGTAGTTGTGCACAAACTGGATGGAAATAAAACTGTTTTTGTTTTGTCTAACAATATGACATTTTCTCTAAATAATATTATTCATCATTAATAACCTAATTAGGCTGAGTAGAATAGTAGTTTATACACTGTACAAACAGAATATCTAGTCTAAATGCTATTCAAGGTTATGAGGCATTAATGTGCCTTCCATCTAAGGTCATTCAGCTGCTTCGCAAGTCTATGGACTAGACACACAAAGGAGGCAAACATGCTCTTGTCCTAAGCACTTTCTTGGCACCCAAAACCTTTCCTATGCCTAGGGAAGACTACATTTCTCAAGATATTAGAGTTTTCAGTAGACAATTCCCAGGGCTGCCTGCCATCTAGTGCTTTGCATATACAGCACTGTTGAAATCGTGACACAACTGGTGAACTCCATTAGCCTAAGGAGCTGAAGGACTTGCAAGCAGAAGTATGTCTCAAGGAAACACACGGGCAAGTGACCTTGTGCTGCCCATACTGCAACTGGACATATTTACCAGCTGCAGTCCAGAAGCCATCTAGGAATTAACACAGCTCTGCTGAGGCAAGATGTTTTAGTTTGGGCACAGGGCCATGCTAAAATGGATCTATAGCTTCCAGGCCACAGCTGGCTTGTGTCTGTGAGCTCAGAGAGCTGGCAGAGGAACTCTCAGATGTCTTAGGCAAATGTGTGGGGTAGATTTACGTATGTTTCTCCAGACCCTGTGGAGAAGAGAGGCTTTCTGTTAGATAAGCATGTAATGCTTATCCCCAAATAAAACTCAGCAGGGAAGAAAAATATAACTTCTTAGATCAGTTCTGATCACTTGAAGACCCAGTCTGAAATCCCTCAGTTTCTTGGGATGGTTCATGCCCCTCATTGCCAAATTCACACTCTTCAATGCCAAGTCAGAGGGTGAAGTTTTATGTGGACAGAGTCACTCAGCTCTTTTACTTGAAAACGTTCACTTTAGGGGTAGCCTGATTGCCCAGAGAAAAATCAAATTCATTCTGTGATGTAATATCTAGAGTACTGGTGTGGTGTGTTAGGTGTTTCACATGAAGTGGGACAGCTTCACTTAGGGGTAATGAATAAGCCCCAACCTGGAATAACTTGTAGCTGTTAATAATCTGCACATTTCTTCACATGACATGCAAGAGATGCAAACAGGAATTTAAAAGAAAAAGATGCTAGAAAACCACCTGTAATTTTCTGTGTTACTATGCAGGATATCCAGCTTTCTTTTTATTTTAATGCAACAAAATACTACATAAGATTTCAGGAAAAATATTAAGAAGAAGAGAAGTTCAGTACAGGTTTATATAGCTGAGTGGTAAATCTGTTTCTTTCCATTATGCCAACTTTAGTTAATTACCCAGGTTTAAATCCTGTAATAGATGTTTTAACTTATATCAGCTTCGCATTTTGCCCCAAGGCTTTAATGCAAATTTTCAGTATTTTGAGAACATTACAGGGCTTAACTAAGAGCTCAATGTGGTCTTTATTAAACAATTTAATAGCAAGTACCTACAAGAATGTTTGCCTTAAAACACTTCAATACAAAGAGCTCTCTAGCAGCCAACATGACAGGCCCAGTTCTATACAGTCTTTAAACTGGTAACCATGTCATTCCTGTTGCCCTTCAAAACAGAAGGACAGCACGATCAACTCCTTTGTGGAATTGTCCGCGAATATAAAGCACCTAACACTTCTGACATGTGCAAACTTCTATGGAGCTTAATACCCTGCAGCACTGCAGCACCACTTAAATCTTGAGAGCTGTCATTCTTTTAATCTCTTTCCCACCATCAGGAAACCATCCTTCACACAATAGTGCGGCTAATTCACAAGTTTCAAATGCAGCTTTGAAAGGCACAACAGATTGGACCTAAATAGAAGAGTGAATGTTGAACGTGTTTGGAGAAAAAGAAATATTTCCTTTTGTTTCCTGTGTTGAAAAAGAAAAAAAAAAAAGAACCATAGTTTTGCATGAAATATGTTCTCAGGTGCCATTTGATCACAGACTTAAGGTACTGTTGCAAAGTGATGTAGAAGTATCTCAGACAAAAGGATTTATCTGCCCCTAGTTTCACACTTAGATCTGAAGGAAGGGGAAGTGTTATTAAAACAAAAATGGTATAGCTTCACATTATGAAGCTTGATTAAAAATTCTTTTTCCACTGGCATGAATCCACGCAGTCCTTTTCGCCTATGACATGCATTTATAGCTTTTTAGACATGAGACAGCCATCTATTTATGCTAAGCAGACATGACTCTGCAAGACCACCATACAGTGTTTATAAAATGTATTGTGAATTAAGCATCTGTTAAAGCAGGAAATCAGCAAGAAGAACTTGAGGAGTCCTGGTTAGAAGAAAGTGAGTTTTTCTTTTCTTTCACAGTGTGTGGTGACTGTCTGCTCTTGAAGGATCAAGGACATCTAGCCAGCACATTCCAATAAAACAGATTTCTGAAAAACATACTGATTCCTGGAACCCCCCAAAGCCACATTCTAAACTTCTTGTTGTAAAGCAAGAGCTGCAATTAAGTCTTCCTGGCAAGTTTAATTGATGGCAAAGGGAAAATAGAAACTATCTGGGTCAAGCTCCATATCTGCAGCCCTCAGTAACACAGTTGGCACTAGGGGCAATCCAGTCACCCATAAAAACAGAGACTTCATGTTTCTTCACGTAGACTTGAGCTGTGTCTTCTTGATGTGGGGAATGAGTAAACACATGTTTCAGTGCTGCAACTTATAACTGACTTTCATAAAAGGCTGAGGATATAGTTCAGGGGAAATGGATGTGCATAAAGGTGAAATTGGCACAGTAGTCCCAGATAGTGCAAGCATGCTGAATAAATAAAATAAAACTTTAGCTGGATGTTCATATTTAGAGAGAACAAACAGTTAATAAGTAGATTTTTAATGGTGGAAAAAATCTAGAATATGTACTATACTGTAGAAAAAAAATTCTTTTACTGTTTACTCAAAGTGTGAAGCTGCATGTATTTTTGGACAATATTTTTATGAGCATACAGTTTGGCTGCATGATTGCTACATAGGAAAGATAGGATTACTAAATTGTAGGAGGAAAAGAGCACTGTGCCACATACCGAGAACAATTTTTGTCTAAGGGTCAAATATAGCCTGGCTACAAAATTCATACATAGAGGAAATACGTAATTGCATTTTCCTAGGGATAGAAGAATAAGCTGGTTTGATTCAGTTATAATCCACTTTTGATTTTCTGTTTGCTCAGGCAAACAAACTGGAGAGGAGATGTAGGTGTTCATGGGGGCAGATGAAATTTGGGATGATCTGCATATCCATAAATGAAATAAGCCAGTCCTTGGTGGGTTTGGTAAACAAGATGCTTTCCAGACTTCTTTTGTTCAGAATTTTAGTTTCAAATACTTCTGCAATACAGAAGTAACATAGAGAGTTGTTAACTGTGTCATTTTTCTGTATTTTACAGTTTAATAAGACTATTATAGGCACTCTTTCTTAAGGTATGAAAGTTATTGATATTTTCAGGATAACTGCAGTTGGAAGGAATCTTTGGGGTCATATAGTCCAACTCAAGGTTCTTCACTAACCGGTTACGGAGGCAGCAGGCAAGCAGGAAGAAATGGTCTAAGTTAAGCAAATGCAAAAAGAATAATAGCTAAATTTGGGAGTAGAAAATGAACTAATCTATTGAAGTATCAATTTGTAAACATCACCATATTTCTTACACGGGATAAGTAAATGGGAAGCAGAGTTTGAAGGATAGAAAAGCATAGTTGTCCCTCATATGGGCTGTGCACTAAAATGAGGGAAATTAGTTTTTTAATAATAAGAAGAGGAAATAGGCAGCTCTGAGAGCTTTTTGTATCAAGAGAGAAGTGAGAAGAGAGAAAAGGCTAAATGGGCAGCCTCACTTTTAGCCGTGATGAGGCTCTTCAAATAGCCATGAATTGATAAACATAGTCTAGAATTGTGTATTCTTGTCTTGTGTTTTTCTTCTGTAGTTGTTTCCATTACAGAAACACATTACAGTCCAAACATCAGCAGAGCTGAACTCTTTTACCCTATATATTGATGAATATTAAAATAATCTCCGTAACCTGACAACATGCAGTGCCACTCCCACAGCAGCAGAGCAAATATAGTGTCGTAGTTTAGCCCACAACATATAGTTAGGGTGCATTAATTACTCCTTGTTCTGTTTTCAGCTGGGATGGAATTAATTTTCTTCCCAGTAGCTGCTGTGTTTTGAATTTAGTATGAGATTTGGTATGTGGAGGATGCTGATAGTACATTGATGGTATTTGCTACTGGGGATGTTGTTGTTAGGACTTCTCTCAGCTTCCCAGGTTTTGCTAATCTGCAGGTGCAGGAAGCTGGAAGGGACGTAGCCTGTAGAGTTGACTCAAACTGGTCAAAGAGAGTATTCCATGCCATAGACCTCATGCTCAGTATACAAGGGTGGGTTGGCCAGTGGGCAACGCTCTTAATTTCTCTCTCTTGGGATCATTCTGAGATGGCTCTTGGTTCCGTTCTGTGGTCACTGTTTGTGACAGACTGTATTGGTCATCAAGTCATTGGGTAGTGAGAAATGATGCATCATTCATTTTGTATATTTTATTATCCCTATAACATTAGTAATAAAAAAATAGATAGCATTATATAAAATATGTAATGAAGTATATTATGATATATTATAATATAGTTACTGTTATTATTATCTCTTCCTTTGCTGTCCTAGTAAACTGTCTTTATCTCAACTCGTCTCAACTCCTTGCTTTCAAAATCTTTAGCCAATCCCCCTGGGGAGGGGTGGGTGAGCAAGTGGCTGTGGGGTACTTAGTTGCCAGCTAGGGTTAAACCATGACACTCCTAAATCGTGAGCAACTCAGATCTAGGAGACTAAACAACCCATACATCCCTTCAACACTAAGTTGTTACAATCTGCCTTTAAGCTCTTAAATTGATTGTGCAAGTGTTGTGGAGGGAAGGTTGTTTCCTAGTCAAAGGGAGAGTTAAGTTAGAAGAAAGTGAAGTGATTTTTGAGGGTAAGGGCGGGAGGAGTGTTTCTTCCCAAACTTTTTATGCATAATTCAGTACTTGTGTGACTGTTGCCCTTCAGGGAGAGGAAGGTATTTTTAAACTTGGGTATCTGATACTGAACTACATGATTTTTTTTTTTTTTAAAAAAAGACATCTTTCTCCTGTTCCTGTGAGGAATATCTCCAAAATAATGATTTTATTGTCATATATTCTTGAAATTGTGCAAGCATTGCTGCTATGTGAAGAGTCTTCCAATGTGGTATGAAAAAGTGCATTGTTTAATATTTTAAGTATATGACCCCTATGCCTGCCTTCTGTTGACTGTTAGTGCATGAATTTTCTCGTATTTATTTCTATGGCTTTGGTTTAGATAAGTGGGCTCATCAGATCTACTTGGCAAGTATTTTGGTTTCTCAGTCATACCAAACTCTGTCCCTAATACTGTTAATTCCATTGAAATTGCATTCTCAATTCGATATTTTTTTATTTGTTAAAGGTTTTAAAAGCTTTTGAATTTCATATCTTGGTGTATATTCTAAATATATATTTTTATTATTAAAAATGTGTGTAGTTCACAAATATGAGAGATTTCTGCTCTCTAACCTAATCTTTCATTTAAGTCATATCTCATTTTTATATAAGCTATGTATTTGTTTGATTTTAGAGTCAATGATTGTTTAAAAATAGAGCTATCTTCTATCTACCTTTTGGAACTCCATTGAGTTGCATTCAGCATTTTCCAGAGTTCAGATCTTATTCAGTCATTCATTCCTTCCTCTTGGCAGTCCAACATCAAGTAATGTCCCAAGGCGAGCTGCTTAACATACATACCTGAAAAGTATTGCAATCAACTGCCTCTATGAGACCTCTTCTGAGAGTTTAAAACTACACTTCTCAACAAGTCATTTTCCTCATCCACACAAAAAGCCAAGGATACTAAATCTTGGAAGCTTTTTCTTCCTTGCATAGGTGGTGATGGGTATGTGCCAGCAGAGAGGAAAGAGTCAAAATGGGTCACACGAATACAAAAAATGTTACCGCAGGATTTTGTCTTTTATTTCTTTTAAATTTATGAATTTTTTATCAAAATAGTCTGATTTTTCAAGGTGGAGAATGCAGGAATTTGGTTCAAAAAGGTGCCTGATATGAGAGATGATGACTGAGTGAGATTACAAATGACACCTAAGGAAACTTAGTCATAAGAGTTTGCAATTGTATAAGATTTTCCTAATCCCTACTTGCCAGCTACTGAGAACAATTTATAGAAAATAGAAATGTAGCTGTGAAGAATAAAAGGTTTTCTTTTTAGATCAATTGCTGAAACACAGTTTTCACTTGAGTTCTAGAGGTTCGTCATTATAAGAAAATAATCTTACACGGAAATATAGAAAAAACTCTGGAAGATCCAATTTAAAGAGCAGATAAAATAATTGACAGAATAATTTGAACAGAAATTGTATTCTTAAAGGTGTTAATTTTCCTAACCTGTGTGCTAGGTGGAGTAGATTGTGCTCTTATTTCTTTGAAGAACTTTTAAGGAGTGATGTTGACAAAATCACCAAGGTAAACTCAATTTGATGAGGCAAATAACAGAAATTAACCTGAATGATTTTTCCTCAAGAGACTGCAAAGAGCTTACAGAATGCCCTCCAGCAGTACATTCTATGTAGCAGAGGAGGGTTGGTTGGGAGATGGGAGAAGAGGAGAGAAGCAACAAGCATCTAGGAAACGTGCATTATCGAGGCAACACAATTGGACCTTGGAGATTGTACGAGTCTACAGTGTGCTGCCTTGGATCTGTGTCTGGTACATCCAGAAACAACTGCTAAAGGTGCAACTACTGCCAGATGACACCAGGGTCTAAGGAAATTGAATGTATGGGGTAGGGGAATTACTGCAGGAGGGAAGCAAAACTGAGCAGCTGCCTCTATACCCTGTTCCAGGAATAAATATTGTTCTTAATGAGCTCATTCGTATGTCACTATTCCAGGGAATTAAGTGCTAATACACCAACAATTGACCCTTCAACCGCACAATATTTTTGTAGAATTTTATTTTGAGAATTGTGATACGTTCCTGGAGGGAGATAGAACTAAGCCATGGCTGAGTGCCACTCACTGCCCCTCCACACTGCCCAATTCTGCTTGCTGACCAGAGAGATTTTTGTTAGCTTGATTGTGTAATGGATAGACCAGATAGATAAAAATGGCCTAAGTGGTCCGCCCCAAACCCTGATGGCCAGTGGCTGATTTACATGGGTGCATGTAGATGAGTAGTTAGTTTTCTTCTATAGTTTTGCGGATGCTATAGGGGCCTCAGTTAGGTTCTGAAGAACATTCCATGACTTTTCCCTTCTTTTGCATGAAATCATGTTGTTCCTAATTTAGTTTGTGAAGCAAGGACTATAGTTTGAATCATTCAAGCAGCAAAATTAAATGACTGATGGAACACTATGTATTTGACCATAAGAGACTGTCACATGCAGTTTATGGTCTAACTGAAAAAGAAGCCACGCATCACAAGGAGTGATGCTCACTTGGCAGGCCTGTTTTTAGCACATTGTCTTCATAACTTAGCTGAATTAAACTAATTTTGAATCGCAATTGGTCTCTTCAAAAGAGAATTAGCACCTAACTACTACTGGAAAGCTGGAGAAATCAAAGGCTGACTCTTCACATTCATCACTAACGACCAGTAAGTACTGATTCTCCAAATAAAGTAATCACTGAAATGAGAAATCAGTAATAAACAGCTATGGAGCTTCCTGGCTTATTTGTTTATGCCGATTCTGAGTATTTTGCGATATTTCTATGAACAAACTATACAAACAGTATTAAACTGGTGCATGGATTCTAACACCTGTAGACCTTAGAAAAGAGTCAGTTTTACTGGCATTTTTTTTTTTTTTTTTAAATCCTGGAGATATTTTAGCACTTCCCAGTAAAATCTGATGGGAAAGCAGTATTTGGTAGTAGCTGGCCTACAGCATAGAACCATCTGTAAGTAATCGAAAGGTAGAATCAGTAAAGCTCATAAAGATGGAAAGAGCAGGGACAAATGGATCTGTTTTTTGTGTCAAAATTTACAACAGTCAAAACTTTTCACCTGCTGTAGTGAACAGCAAGAATTCGGACAACAAGAGTGTCTAAAGGGGAATATGGCAGAATTAAGAATAAGCAGATCTTTATTCTCAGTTCTCAGACTGCAAAAATCCTTGCCAGGAACACTGTGAATTCAGTGCAAACATACATCTGAGAAAATAGTTTCTTCAGCAGAGATTACTGTCACCATGTGGCTTCAGTTGTTCTCTGCTTTATAAGTGCCATGTTTTAATTTATTCCAGTAATATTATGGTTGTTTTACAGAGTATTTTTCTATTTACTGTTTGACATTTGTGCCTTATATACCAGAAGGCAAAGAGATTATAATACCTTTAATTAATTTTCTAGATTTTATTAATATTACAAGTATGGATGATGATTTATTGTGGACTGGGAACAGGAGAGCAAGATCCTGCACTTATTTTCAAACAGGAGCTTTGAAAGTCCTCTGGGCAGAAGATGGCTGAAAAAACACTAGGATGGAGAGAGCATCTCTGAGCGGTAAGGACATTCCACATCGATAGAATGCAAGTTACAGTTGCATTTGGAAATTATTTTTTATCTTTGAGAATGTTAGAATAGGAACCATAGTAGCCACATAGCATAGCCAGATATTGCTAACCTCAGCTTTGTATTCTCAGTTTTACCTTGCTCATACAGTATACTTGAGAGACTGGGTAGAATTTTGCTTTTTGAAGCCAGTAGAACCTCTCTTAGGATGGTTAAGTCTTCGTATGTAGATTAATAGGAAAAAAAGAGACAGAGAGCAGTTCCTCTGCTGTTTCTCTCAGTCTCTCAACAATAATGTTTTCATTTTTTTCATTCCATGTGTCTTGCAAACAGTAATGCTAAGCTAACATTAGCTTAAGGACATCATCAGAGGTTAGAGATTCTGAAACTGAACAGCTCATTATTTCCTGTTACATTTTCCATTTGGTAAACTTTGCATAGAGTTAACAGGAGCCGTTTGGTACATTGGAGTTCTTTCTAGCATGCATTTGCCTTATAAGTACACTTGCAGACTGTTCCCAAATAGTGACATATTCAAACTACAGTTCTTTACCCCTTGATTTGCACCAGTAAGTAGTGGAGATATATCTGCTTTCCAGTGTCACTGATTCTTACTGCAGTGCTTTATCCTCCTCTCCTGTCCACCAGTCTCTGCCACATATTTACAAAATCACTTTCTCCCTCTCTTTTATCACTCTTTCAAATATATATACGTGGTCATCTTCAGCACCTTGAAACAGAATTTTGTAAGTCTATTTATCTTAAGGCATATTTGCCTGTGCTCCTACAGACCGTTGAAACGTCGGGAATTCCAAAGCAAATCCGAGGCACATCACAGAGTGCAAATCAATTGTACAAGTCCAACCCATCCTCCACAGCAGTCTCATTACAGAAATGGGTTCACCAACATATCTTTAGTCAAAATTCTGAGCCCTCTACTGTAGTAGAGTTGCCCTCAGCATACAGTGGCCATTCTGCCTGGATTTCCACATATCCATCACATTCTCCAGAGCAGATGATAGTATTTTTAGCAAATGATGACTGAAATTGGTGGGACTGTCAGGCCTGCTTCGAAGCTAAGATTGCTACATAATATGGACTATATTTAACAGCCCAACTTAGTAGCTCTAGTAAATTTGAGGATTACTACGTTTCCGCCTATCAGATGAGCCATACTAACTAACCCTGTGTGCATGCTTCACTGAAGAGAGTAGGTAAAATTTGTCAACTTCAGTGCAGGATGACTCAATAAAACTTACAAGCTAATTACTTTATCTTCTGTTCTCCCATGGGCTATATGTGTATGCATCATTTAGTGTGGCTTGGATAATGCACAGAAGGTGCTGTTGTCAATTTAAATATCTAGTGCAAAAGCTTAAATTTTGGGGTATTTTTTTTGCTGTTGTTTGCAAAACGAGAGTTTTGTGGTGGTTAATAACAAAACCCAAGTCCCTAAAGTATTCATCTTTAGACTATGGTTACTTAATTTCACATTGTTTAGCTAATCAAAATGAGGTATGTACTAATATTCAGGCGTCTACTTTGCAATTCACTTCTTCCCCCAGGTATAACTTTCGTACAAAAAGACGAGTCTTTTTCAGCAATTTGTTAAAATATGATCATTCCCTCACAGGAATGCTTTGAAGTGAAGCGTTTATGCTTAGTTAGATTTACAAACGTCTAACACAAATACATCAGCTCCCAAGATGTATGTTATGCTTCAACAAAATGATTAGTTATGAAATTGTGCATTAATAAAAACAGTTGGTTCTCTTTGTAGCTCAACTCTCTTTGCCCTCACTCTATATACACTGATGTCAAATAGCTCTCTGCAGTACTTTTGAATGACTATAACTATACTATAATCATAATATGTGAATTTATATTATGCATAAAAGGTCATGGACTATGAGGAAGTCAGTTTCTTTTCATGCATGTACTCTTTAAGAGTTAGCACTTACAGAAGAGAGGCAAAAGGGAAAAACAACAGACACTGCAAGGAGTGTGATCTAAAACCTTGATCCTGTAAAAACAGCACATTTATAGCAGGACATTTGGTGAATATGGAAAACATACATAAAATATTCCCATAGATCAGGGAAAATGTGTATTCCAATAGCAAATAGACACCTGGATCTTGTAAACCAAATGAAAAATAAAAAAGAACTATATCATACCTCTATGAGATTGCCCATGTCAGACAGCAGAATTTACCTCCTTCATTACTAGTGGAAAAGATAGAAAGATTTATATTTGCACCTGTTATTCAAAATACGCTAATATCAGAATGCCATGGAACTTGTAAAGAAATAACAAACCCAGACAGGACATTAATTTAAAGATTCTGGCAAGTGTAACTGGTGCAATTTTAAGAGAAGTATTAAACCTCTTGATTTGAGATATCACCTAAAAATTTTGTACCATGGATATTTCCAGTTTGGAAAAGGGAGTGATCATTGAATGAATAGACTGGATTTTGACAGTGTTGTTTATTTAGCAATTCATTTCCAACTATTCTTCACTTCCCCAAGCATTACATGAAAAAAAAAAAGGAGACAGAATGTCTATTCATGGCCATGGGAAATTAGTATAGAGAGTTTATCGGGGTCAAAACCCCAAGGGTTGTTCTTATTGCCTGCTTCTTCCTAACAATATGCTTTACTTTTTTTTCAGTTACAAGCCTTTGCAAAATAGCCATGGGAAACACTGGATCATAATGGCCCTTTCATTTACCTTTATTTCAGCAGCGACATGAGCCTGTGTTTGGAATAGAGCCCAGTACTACTTTAAAAATTATTTGAAGTCTTGCTTATAATAATTTTTAATTACTGGGCAGCAGTTACACTCTAATGTATACCTACCCCTTTATCCTACTTAAAATAACTTCCTTCCCAGATACATTTTAAAGAGCTAGGAGTTGTACAGATCTTACTGAACTGAATGCATCCTCCCATCCAGAAATGTCACCCAATATGATCTTGTAACAGCACAGCTACTAAATCTGCTGCTGTAGATGTCCCATCCCTGTAAACATTCAAGGCCAGGCTGGATGGGGCTCCGAGCAACCTGATCTGGTTGGAGATGTCCCTGCTCCTTGCAGCGGACGTTGGACTAGATGACCTTAAAGGTCCCTTCCAACCCTAACCATTCTATGATTCTATTATCTTCTACCACTCAATTGAGAAAGAGATCAAGAGGACTGAGTGACTTGAAGGCCTGAAAAATTGAGAGGGAAATGACAGACCAGCTGAACTGACAGGAAGGCCTGACTGAATAATGAAAGACGGCTTTCATTATTCAGTCTGCTTCCAGCCTTACTACACATCAATTTTTAACTTTTCATGTTCTCCTCCCTACTCTTGCTCCCCATATCAACATCTCTTTCAATGATTTGTGAAGCTTATAAACGTCATCAAACTTCCCTTGCATGGCAGATCTGGGAGACTGTCAGCCTCATACTATTGATACATATGTGATTTCCTAAATTCCTTGCAAACATCAGCTATTAAAGGAAATGTGTTTAAAAGCTGAAATGAGCACAGAACAAAAAAAAGAAAATGAAATTGAGTTCTGAGAAGGAATAGTCATCCATAAATTTCAAAGAAACCACTAAAACTCCCAGGTAGAAAATACATTAACACTTTTGCACAGTTGAATCACTTTTCTCCTTTGAGGTCATATCTCATTCTAACTCTTATTCTACAACTAGTTGAGTTAAGCCTAGAAAAATGTACAGCACCGTGTTCCAAGATTCAGCAGAGGCTGGTAGAGACAGAAGGAGTCACTTTTGTGGAGACCACTATTGACTGACAGCATAGCTACTGAGTATTAAGGAAACAGTTGTGTTTTGTGTTTGCTTCAGTGCCTCTTGGGAAAATCCACCCACTGTAGTACCAAAATGGAATACAAAATTTGGTGAAGAGGCTGATGGGGGTTGCACTACAGTGATAAAGACACAGAGTCTGAAAAAGGTCAGTGGGTTTTTGAGTGAGAGCTAGGTGAGAAGGATGATTTCAAATTCCTAACAGCAGCAGACTGGATTTTCTGTGAGGGAAGAGCTTCACTTAGGAGAGGGTTTGGGAGGAACCAAGTGTGGGGTGGGTATCTCCTCTCCCCTATCAATACCCCTGCCCCTGTAGAGCTCAGGACTTTCATCTCTTTCTTGCCCCAGCCCCCTGTAAGACCTCCCATCTCCTCTAACCGTGTTTTTCCTTTTTCTTTTCTGCCCCTGACTTTTACTCACCTGCTTCAGCTGGTCTCACACACTCTTCCAGGCTGCAGCTACAGAGCTAGAGAGGCAAAGGACTTGAACTAGACCTAACCTTGCTGAGAAAGAGGTAAAACCAGGCTCGGATTAGCTGACTAGTAGGATCCTGCTCTGCCTTCCTCTTCACATGGCATCATCAGGAGCTACACTGCAGAACCATCCCAAGTATCATCCTCTTGCTACCACCAGGAGAAGTAAATGTCCTGCAGCCCAGACAGCGCTCCTCTTCACCCACATCTGATTCCGTTAGTACCAGTCTTCAGGAACTTTGCAATGCACTCCCATACTATGACTATGAATTTGCAGTATTAAAAGAAGGTAAACTTTCTTCATGTGTTTTCTATGATACAAAGGTTTAATTTTAGTTAGTACTGGAGGCTTTTATACAGTAATCTCAACAGTGCAATTTTCTAAAAATACAAATTATTTTACAAACTATGAGGATAGGGATACATGCATTTAAAGCTAAGGAAGAGTTCTCTTCAAATTATATAAAAATACATGCCCGCTTGATATTTTCAATCTCCAGACCATAAAATTTTAATTTCAAGTAATAACTTCTCTGGCACTTGCACTAACATTTTAACTAAAAACATTAAAGTCAGGAAATAAATAAATGAGGGAAGGAAGCAACCATATTTTTACAGGCAGATATGCCTAGGTGCCAAGTTCACAAAAATTAACTAGCAGATTTTGGGTCTCCCTCTGCCTGTAAACATGCCAGATAATTTGGCAGATACCGTGTAGGAGCAACACATCCTGCTAAGGAATAGGTAGGTGATATTCATTGGCTAAGGAAGTGAAAATTCAACTTGTAACTAATATGAAAGCTTACAAACACATTTTTACAATCATTTTAGTTTTCAAAGCAAATACATTTCAAAAGTTTGTGTGCATACATGGGTAATAAATGAATGAATAGCTATTCAGATATAATTGCAAATTCTTGGTACATATGGCAGTCTTCAAATGGTTTCTCAGATAAACTTTAAATGTTCTTCCATTTGAAAGTTAAGAAAAGTAACCCACAGCAGTAATAAAATTACAATGTTAACTAGATAATACATTTGCTGATCACACCTGTATTTTTTTCTTTTTTATTAGGAAATGTGCATGTTTATATGATATCATATTATTCATAATTACTACAAGTATTACTAAAAGCAGTATAATATTTATTTTTACTTATAAATAAGCATTGGTAATGTAATCTACTGGAAAAACCACACAGATACCCTAATTACTTACTCTGCTCTTTCCTCTTTAATTGTTATCTCATTTTAAATATCTCCTTCGCACTCATCCATCATTCTTCCAGAAAATGGTTGTTTTTCTTTGCTGTAATGAACCTAATTTTTTAACTTCCCCTTTACTGTTTAGATACAGTAGTTTCTCTTCTAAAACATAAAATTAATGTTCACTTCTTAAAATTCTGGTTAAAATTCAAAATACTTTTCCAGATTTTTCAGAATATTTTCTAGAATCTCTAAATGTAACCGAATATCATGGAACTTAGGAATGACTTCCTAAGGGACTCACATGAGGCTGTAAACAGGCAAGTCCTGTAGCTCCCCAGGTCCTCCTTCTTGCTCTTCTTCAGGACAGATGTGATGTCTGCCTTTTTCAATCATCAGGAGCCCCTCTCAAAGATGATAGAGAACAGCCTTGCAACAGCATAAGTCAGTTCCTCTAACACCTTTGGATGCATACTGTGAGTCCACAGATTTGTGTACGCTCAGGTGGGTTAAGTGATCTCTTTTTTCCTGTGGACACTGCTTCACTCTCACAGATTCTGCTATGAGTCTCAAGCACAGGAAGACTTTTTAGTAGGCACCCTGCCTTGCTAAGCAATGGGCCTACACTTTCTTTAGCTTTCCTTTTGCTAACAATCTACTTTTCGAAACCCTTCTTGTTGCCCTTCACCTCTCTTGCTAGTTTCAAGTCCAGTTGTGCTTTGGCTTTCCTGACTCCATCATTAAAAACAGAACAGAAGAGAAGATAGTGTTTCAGTTAGAAGGGACTTAAAATGACAATCTAGTCCAAGTGCATGACCAATTCACAGTTGACCAAAAGATAAAGATGTTATTGAGGGCATTGTCCAAATGTCTCTTTAATACTAACAGGCTCAAGGTATTGACAACCTCTGTAGGAAGCCTGTTTCAGTGTCTGACCATCCTCTCAGTAAAGAAATACTTCTACTGTCTAGTCTAAACCTCCCCTGGTGCAGCTTTGAACCATTCTATCTCTGGATACCAGGGAAAAGAGACCAGCAACTCCCTCTCCGCTTCCCTCCCTCAGCCTCCTTTTCTCCAAACTAGACAAACTCTATGCTTCTCATAGAACATGCCTTCCAGCCCTTTCACCAGCTTTGTAATGTATTCAAGGACCTTCACATCCTTCTTGAGTTGTGGGGCCCAGAACTGCAGATGGTACTCAAGATGAGGCCACATCAAGCCTGAGTAATCAGTGGGATAATCACCTAATTTGACTGGCTGCTTACACTGTGTTTCATGCAACCAGGGATGCCATTTGCCATCTTGGCTGCCAGGCACACTGCTGACTCATATTGAGCCTGCTGTTGACCAGCACCCCCAGATCCCTTTCTGCAGGGCTGCTCTCCAGCCACTCCTCTCCTAATTTATACTTGTGCTCTGTGTTACTCTGTCCTAGGTGCAGGACCTGGCCCTTGGACTTGTTGAATTTCATCCCATTAAGCATGGCCCAATGTTCCAATCTATCCCCCTCTGCAAGGCCTCTTGTCCTTCAAGAGATTCAACAGCACCTCCCAGCAAACTTCCTAATGGTGTATTCAACTCCTACATCCAGATCGCTAATAAATGTATCGAATAGGACTGGTTCTAGAATTTAACCCTGAGAAACACCATTGGTGATGGGTCGCCAGCCAGAGGTAGCCCCATTCCCTACAACCATTTGAGCTCTGGCCTTCAGCCTGTTCTTCACCCAGTGCACTGTGAACCTGCTCATCTCACAATTGGACAACTTGTCCAGAAGGATTCTTTGAGAATAAAAAATCAGTTAAACAGGACTTTCTCCCTCATGGGAGAGGCCACTGCTTTCCCTGCCCTGGGGAGATGATCCCGTTCCTCCCTTCAGCCCACGGCCAGGCAGTAGCCAGTTAGCTTTGCTAACTGATATGAGAGGGACTACATCTCTCTCTGCTGTTCCCCGTAAGCCTGAACCTCCTGTCAGGGGTTCAGCATCTGGGTCTGAACCAGATAGAAGCTTCTACAAGGAGCCAGAGTGGATATCTATAGATATTTTATTGTTACTTGAAAAAATCTTACTGATCTCCCTAACCCATGAAGAAGTTTTAAAAACTTTTTTAGATTCAGTACAGAAATCTTCTATCTGCTTTTTAAACATAACTGCTTAATTAATATCTAGGGGAGATGTAACCATTGATCCATACATGTGTTGTTATACTCTCTTGAGCTCAATCTAAAATTTCTTACAAAACCCCATATTATTGTCATTATTAATTAAAACTAGAGCGAATAGAAACAAACTTTTATGATTACATTACAAGGTAAGCTTACAACCATTAAGCTTCAACAAGATCATGGCAGGACTTTGTAAAACATAAACGTTTAGTGCAGGTCAGTGTGGTGCAAGAACTTGCGTTTCCCTTTTTATCAAGTAGAAAGGTAAAAGGTAAACTTTGTTAATAATTCTTTTATTTCCCTTTTGGCAAAGTTAAAACATCCCAATAAGTCAATGCTGTGAATTTTGTCTCTGAGTCTGAAGGGAAAAGGATGGGCTGTCATAGGGTCGTAACATCACTAACAAATGAATGAACTCTAAAAGAGTTAGTGAGACCTGATCTTATCCTCTTTCAACTGTCTGTTCTTTCCAGAACTGACATAGAAAATAACTTTGAGATACAAACTTCACTGTAACTCTTGGATAAGTATTCTTTTAATTCCTATGTGTTTTTTCTTGATAAAGTTCCTGATATGGAAAAAAAAAAATTGCAAAATTATTTGCCCACGCAAATCATCATTCAGGATTGAGCTTTTCATTATGATATGGTATCTCATATTTGAACCATATGAAGTAAGAACTAAGCTCTTTATAACTTTGACTTGCTTATTTATTATTCCTTCCTAGAAGTGAGTACTCAGTAAAATGATGTACTGCACCAGGAGGATCCTGTGCTTTTAGTAGTGCCCTGTGTTTTCAATTAGATAGCCCAGGTTACAACCCCATTGGATACAGCCTGGGACTGTGGAAATATCCATCACAAAGCACTTGACACAGTATTACCTTATAAGTTATCCTGACATTTCTATTGGTTTTTCCCAGGAAGTCTCGTGTGGAAGGGTAGGTCAGAATTCATGCCTCTTGCATTTATATTTTCTTACAACAGATGGCCTTGTAAAACTGAGATGAACAAGACTTTGTAAAAGTTTTTTTTAAAATAGATTTTCTTTGTGTTAACAAACAAGCAAAGATAATTTTTGATGAACAGAATTGCTTGCTGTTTCCCTATTTAAAGAGATTTCCTCCTCAGATTGGAAAATAGAACAGATATGACACATATCTGTATATGTGACACATAACCAGCTAGAGACTATGAAGTTGAGAAGTGTGAGCTGAAAAATGAGGTGGTCTCCAAGTAACTACAAATCATTAAGAGTAATTAGAAAATGTACACAATCACAAAACCTGTAATTAGCTTGCAAGAAACTAAAGTACATTCATGAAGCATTGCATTCAAAGCAAACTAACTAAAATTTTCACACATCACCACATGTAACTGTTTCTGGAGAACAGAAAATTGGATAAAACATAAAGTGAGTTTCATACTTGTTCTTTAGTTCCTCCATTCAATTTCAGTATGCTAGGTAGAATAGTGTGTAATTACTGTTTTCTTTGGATGCTTAGGAAGAGTAGGTCAAACTACCCTTGTGAACTATTCCAAAAGTTTATAGCACTGAAAGAGAGAAAGTCAGCAGTGAAAGACCAAACCTTACATCCTCTTTTCAGAACACATTTGGCTAGCACCTCAGTTAGTCAAACAACTCTGAACTTCTACAGTTTAGTGTATATCTTTTGAACAAGGTTCTGAATTACCTATTTCTCCATTCACCAGAGAGAAGCCTAACAAAAAAAGTCTGTTAAATCACAGCTTGTCCTTGTGAATACCTCCTTAAATGAGTTACAGAAAGATTAGGCTTCCAAGGCGTAAAGACAGGATCTGTAAAGGAAACTTGTGCTTCCAGCTTAAACGGAACCATAAAATAAATATCCGTAACTATACGGGTATGATAACAAGACCTAGCAACACCAGTTTCAGTGGATAGTATGGTCTAAATAAACCACTGGAGCAATGAGATATAGCTTTTTAAATAATCTTACAAGGAAGTGATTTGGTGAGATATTAAGGTAAAAGCTTTTGTACTTTGGAAAACTTTCTAAGATTACCAAAAATGTTCTTCAGTAGTTGTTGTAGGGACACCAGGTATTTTTAAGATGGGCTAAGAAGGTCAAGAGAAAGGCTACACTAAAATATAAAATATATTATTTATTATAAGTAAATACTAATATTCTCTAGCACTTAAAAACACTTCCCTTTTCCTTTGAGAAATAAATACTGTGCAGCAATTTGTTCATGATCTGATTAAGTAGCATTAGATATATATAATCAACTTACTCTTTTGTTTTGTAAAGAATAAGGTAGATGTTTAGGGTTCCTGATTTTCTAAGGAAAGGAAGTTTGTGATCATAGTGTCTGGAAAAGGATTTGGACTATCTGCTGCTTAACTTTTGAACTATCAGTTTAAGTTATATTCCCAGTACAGTCACTACATAGTTCATCTTTAGTCCCTAACTCATTATGTTATGTCAGTTTTTCACTTCATCTTCTTCTCTTGTGGTTCTGATAAATTCTGCAAATTGAAGATAGCAAGTTTCCCTGCAAGGCAACAGTTGTGGATATTGCAAAAGATACTAGGAATTTAGGGATACTAGCAGGAAAGAAAAAAAAAAATAGATTACTACATTTTCCACTGACCAAGGAAAATTATAATTTATAATGCAGCAGCACTGAATTCTCTGCAATGATAAAGGTATCATCTGCTGCAAAAGTCTCATTTAAATAAGTCTCACCATTTGGTCAGTGGCATTATGGCATCATATCATCTGTGTGGACATCTCCATCTGTCACTGTAATCTCATCTAATTTCTTCTTACTATCTATTTTTTTTTAAATATATAACAACAACTGGGAAAATATTTTCAATATTAGCAGAAGCAGAGACTGGAAAAATCTTCTTTGAATTTTATTGCTGGTTATCTTTTTTTCTCCTTCATCACCTCCCAGGTTCATTGTTTAGTAATTTTCAGCATCCAAGTAGATGACTCATCGGATCTCTGACCTGCCTTGTTTCCTCTATTTAATATCTTTACTTGTAGCTGAGAATTATTACTCCTGTTTCTGAAAGCAGCTTTTGTTAATTTATTTCTCACCTAGCACTTTTATCTCTCATTTCTCAGTAACTTAGTTTTTCCTCTCCAAGTCTTTCAGCTGTCTATGAAATCTTTTCAAATTCTTTCATTGAGCTCCTGCCACTACTGGCTCTTCACTGTTAGAGTTCTTTTTTTTCGCTCTGACCTCCTTTAATAGCATGCTCTCCACTTTCTTCCATTGGTACTTAGTACAGGCATTTTCTCATACAGCTAGTGCAACAGTTGATCTTGTTTAACTCCCTCTTCATCCCAAGACATCTGGCCAAAGTTATTATAAATTCACCTCTCATAACTATTTCCTCTTCTTGTTTTTCTTAACTTTGTGGAAAACTCAAATTGGATGACCTTGCTTTGTCCGTTCTTAAGTGCGTTGCCAAATTCCAAACCCCAAACCCTATTTATCCTCAATACACTTTAACCTTTCATGGCATAGAGGCAGGACTGGAGGAAGATTTGAAGACTGAATGTGTTTCTCTCTTTGCAGAAGATCTAACCATTTTCTTCCAAGAGAAAATTGATAAAGTGTTAAGTAACTTTCCTCTTACCTTTGTCTTGCCTTCCCTCTCATCACATATGCTAATCTGGTATCCTCCTAATCCAATCTCATACCTTACTGATTTTATCCCTCCACCTGATCTCTCTCATGACCATTATCTCTCCTATTCATTTCTCTGCCTTTTTCTCTCCCCTTTGCCTCAGAATAAAAGCATGTTGAATCTCTTTGATCTTTTTATTGTAAGAAGATTTCCCAGTTCAGGTCCAGCTAGCAGTTCATCTTTCTTTTCTAAGCTCATAAATAAAGTTGTGTAGAGTACAAATGGCATGCTAAATCCTCCAGATCCTCTGCAGTCTCCTCACTCCACTGAAACCACTCTTAACTAGTGCCTTGATTCTAACTAACGACAGACCTAGGACTCCATCAATACCACTTGACATTTTATCCTGTTGAATTTACGCTAGAAATTTTGTCATCACTTTGCTTCTGCTTTCTTTTATTTTGGTCCATTTGTTCATGTCATAGTTTAGCCCCGATCCAGACCAGACTACGCAGTCTCTCTCTCACTCCCCCCACCCTCTGAGAGAACAGGGAGAGATAATTTAAGAGAAGACAGATAATTAAGAAAAAAACGACTCGAGGTTTGAGATAAGGACAGGGAGAAATCCTTACCGTCACGGGCAAAAACAGACTCGACTTAGGGAAAAACTATTCATTTATTACTACAACTAGCAGGATAATGAGACAGAAAAAAACAAGATAATCTCCTCCACCCCTCCCACTTCCCGAGCTTAACATTATCTACCTTCCCCCCCCGAGCGGCACAGGGGGGAAGAGGGAATGGGGGTCGCGGTCAGTCCATTATGTGTTGTTTTACGCCGCTGCTTCAC
>WHYT01017741.1:354589-566935 GCA_009806455.1 Tetrax tetrax | reverse complement strand
TTTTTATTAAATTTGTTTTTTTTTTTTTTTTTTTTTTTTTTTTTTTTTTTTTTTTTTTTGACAGGACATTGAGGAAACTTTAGAGCAGACCAAGCGGATGAATGTTTATTGCCATTTTGCTAAAGGCATCGGTGAACCCAGCTACAGACCGGTTCCAACCTGGGAGGAGTTGAACAAGATCCTTGTGGAATCCTTGGACGGCTACAACGAAGTCAACGCTGCCATGAACCTGGTGCTCTTTGAGGATGCCATGTGCCATGTGTAAGGGGATTTTATGGTTTTTATGGTCTTGTCGTAGCGTTTATCTCAGCTGATTGTTTCCATGGAGTTTCATGCTGGGTGTAGGTATCTGTAATTATGGCTGATGGAGCTGGAGGTGTGCAGAAGCTTCATGCGCTGATGTCGTGTGTCCAGCACAAATACTGCACTGCTTCTCTAGCTGCTCTTTGGAGGGCACTTCTGAAACTGTGAGGATGCCTGGGGCTGTCAGATGGAGGGACTGCATGCTGGTGGTTATTTTAAAGTCCGGTTGGCGTTATGATGTCTTTGGCCCTTGATGTTCTCCATATGGCACGAACATTTATTGTACGTGACAATGCTCAAGTGCGTTATTGTCTTCACTTGACAGCCAGCTGCAGAACTAGTTATACTGGGATTTCCCTAAATGCTTTTGCAACTGGTTTAGAGCCATGTTTATACGGGTTCTTAGTGGGATTTTTTGCATATGTATAAAGAGAGATTATGTGCATTCAGGCTACTAGTTTAAATGAATTGAGGCATTTAAACTGCTTTGATCCTTTGAAAATCCTGCTTGCATTTGGGTACTTGGAGGTCCAGATGGATTCCCTTTGGAAACTGGAGATGTGGGACTACTACAAAAAAAAGCTTCATAGTTATGAAGCTGTTTACATGCTTGTGGTGTAGATGGTGAGGTACCTCCAGCTTTCCAATACCATTTACATGCTTGTTGGGAATCCCAGCAAAGACAGACTCATTTCTGTGTGCTGAGATGCAGATCTGGCCTTAGATCACTTCAGAAGATGGACCTGCCCTGTGAATCACGGTTTTAACTGATTTTGTGTGAAAACGTTGTGTCAAGAGGTGCGGATTTCTGACTCTAAGCTACGAGGAAGGGGCTGTCCTGTTGCGCACCAGTGTGTGATTTCACTTCTTGCTGGACCTGGCAACCTAATGTGGTCACTGTCATGAAAAGTAAAAAAAAAAATTATGTATATATATATGCTACTCCTTTTAATGAAGTGTTTATCATTTCTGTTCTGAGAGCTCAACAACCTGCTACTTTTGCAGTGTAGTGTGCCAGCTACACTGGAGCGCATTTTCCGTTAGAATATGGACATTTACTCCTTTGCATTGATACATTACATGCAACCTGATGTCCATGGGTGTTTCTGCTTCCATTGCTTGCAGGAAGGTGACAGTAACGTTGATCTTTTGGTCCTTTTACACTTTACATAAATTGGGACAAAACCTGGTGCTATCCCTCCAGTTAATATTGTGAATTATCAGGAATGTGAGGTTTGAGTATTTAGTGGGAGTTTTACTAGAGCTTGAGGGAATTTTGTTCATTGCATTTGGAAAGTGCATTTTGGTGAAATACACAGCTTCTTCCAGCTCAAACAGCTTATTGAATGTCAGCTTGAATTTCGTGAAAATATTCAGTTGTGGGGAAAAAGAAAAAAAAGGGGGGCGGGGGGCAAAAGTGAAAAGAATTAAGAAGAAAAAAAAAAGTGAAGGACTTATTTTACATAAGGAATTGATTTTCTGGGTATCATTTCACAATTGGTGGGAGTCTGTGCATAGATTGAAAGATACTTGAGTTGTAATAAAGCAGTATGATATTTCTTGCAGTCTTATTTGAAAAATTAATTGGATTAATCTAGGAAAATGCTCAGGTAAGTGAGCTGAATATAGGAAATGGTCTGAAGAGGGGAATGGCACTGGTGTTTAAGGCACAGGACAGTGAGGTTTTCACAGGAGGGATCCTCTGTACCTCCCTCACGTGGGGTTTTCACATGTGAGGATGTCAGCAGTTGCTTAAAGAGGGTAAATTGGAGGCAGGCGGAGTTCACTGACCCTCAGACAGGAAGGGTGAATAGATCTGGGACATAACAGCAAATTCATTTTTAAGAGTGAGAAATCTCACCAGTAAGTAGTGGTGGTTTGGATAAATAAGAAACATGGACTGCATTTTCCAGGTTTTATTCCATTTTAAACATATATGAATATGCTTTATGCTCACAACTCTTCATCTGGACATGAATCCCAAATGTTTTGTGAAGAGAAACCTTTAGTGGGGAGGTGTGTTAGAGCCTTGAATTTTGCTCTCAGCTTTTGCACATGGATGTTATGTGTTTCTTCCTTTGTCCTTCCTGCAAAGATGTCCAGGCCTTGATCTTAAAATAGTTGTGTCCAGCAGGACTTGGCAGGTGGAAAAAAAAAATTGGACACAGTCTGAACTGCCACCAAACTATTTTTTTCATCAGCTACGTCCTTTGTATGGATCTCAGCTCATCTTTGTATGGCAATCTCAGGGTTGATTGCCAACATGTCTCTTAGACTGACATTTCTCATCCGCTTCAGAATACAATTTCTTAGTGAATAAAATATGTATTGAAAAGCACTGAGCAGAGAAATAGAAAAATACTCTTATTAATGAGAGATTTTGTATGCTTCAATTTAGTTGTCGCATCAACCGTATCCTGGAGTCCCCCAGAGGAAACGCTCTTCTGGTTGGCGTGGGCGGAAGCGGCAAGCAGAGCCTGACCAGGCTGGCAGCCTTCATCAGCTCTCTGGAGGTTTTCCAGATCACTTTGAGGAAAGGCTACGGGATCCCTGACCTGAAGGTAGGTGGTTTTTAAGGCTGAGGTGGTGGGGTAGGAAATAAAAGGCAGAACTTGCCCTGAAAACTTTGTGTTTTTTCAAGAAGCCATAAAGGACCAGAAAGGTTGTATTTGATTAGTTTTTCTAATTAAACCAAGGTGTGGTAATTAGCTCATCTGTGAGGTGCCTGTTGTGGCACATATTCTGAAATATCCTCCTTGTAGATGTGGTACCTAGCCCATGCTTTGCAGAACATAGGTGCAATCCCTAAGTTCGCTTGCTCTTCAATCTCCAGGCAGACCTGGCAAACCAGTACCTCAAAGCCGGGGTGAAGAACATAGGCACTGTGTTCCTGATGACCGATGCGCAAGTGGCAGACGAGCAGTTCTTGGTGCTGGTGAATGACTTGTTAGCATCAGGTACGTGTCTCATTGCTTTCATTTCTCCTCTCCCCCTTTGAAATGTAGATTCACCTCTGGTAGCATCTGTAGCTCTAGAATATATAGAAGGGCAATATGTGAATTAAGCTAGAAAATATGTGGGTTAAGCTCTAGAGTAAAAGCAGTGCTAAGGTCTCCTTGGTGAGGATGTACTCCATCATCTGGTAGATTACTTTTTTTTTTTTCCTCTCTGATGCCTTCTACCCAATTTTAGCATGCTTTCATGGTATACTGTACATGGAAGTTAAGTGACGTGTCTGTTGAGGACAGAGCCGAAAGAGTGTATCGACAGAGAAAGAGCTTAACCTATGGATCCCGCACATCTGCACTCCAGTTGCCTAATAAAAAAGGTTATTCCTGGCTACAATATTTGACTGGAGTATCTGCAAGTTGGTGGAAGATGCAACACCACCAGATGACCGTGTCTGTGTGCGTCAACCAGCTGCTTGTCCTATTGCAGTCCTTTTCCTCTTTGTTCTTCCAGATGCATTTAAGTTTTGAGTTGTTGCTTTCCCAAACAATTGCAGAATAGCCAGTCTGCGTGCAGATGCTCTGTTTCCCTACAGAACATGGCACAACCACGTGTGGGTAAGCACTCCCGTGCCAGGTGCGCTGCACTACATGTGAGAGTGCAGAGCTGTGTCACCATGACCATACCAGGTGACCCAGAGTGGACGTTTGCCTCTGACTCTATGGTAAATCACCGCTACTAACCCTAACTGCGTGCCATTTGTTGCCTTATTTATGAGTCAGGAGTGTGAAGACATCAACTGATTTAGGTGACCTCCGTGGATGGTGGAGGATGGAGAGCTGGCGGCACAGGGGAGCGATAGTTTGTGAGTTACTCCAGAGCTGACATATGTGGCTGTAAATCGGCCAGATGGTTTGAGCAGCAAACAAGCCCTGCCTGTGATGAATTTGTAAGCAGGAGTAAGGACAGGGGTGTTGTGGAGGGTGATGAGTAACTCCCACCACCTCTTACGCGTGATGTAGATGACACAAGCATCTCATGACTCAAGGTGAAGCTCGGCAGTGTCCTGCAGCAAGGGATGTGTGGAGCAGCCTGGCTTTGAGACGTCCGGGTCACCTTACGGTGCTTTTGAATGGTGTTATGTTTTTCTGAGGTCGCTATGTGGGGGAGTGGGGACAAAGCAGAGGCCCTCACTCAGGGTTCGGGGAGGCAGCTCAGAATTGCAGCTGGACTGAGGAAGGGACCGCGCAGGGATCGTGATTTCCCATGACGTGAGCTGGTGCTGCCCGGTGGGTGCTGACTGATGGGGCTGGCTGCACTCTGCTCTCCATGTGCTTGTTTTTCTTACTTGTTTCTCTTCCTGTCATCATCTAAGAAGCTAAAACAAAATATGTATTTTAATCTTTCTTATAAATGAGCAGATTCCTGATTAGTGTATTTTCCAAAGTGATTAGTGCTCATATTGACAGCGTCTCACTCAGTAACGATGATTTCAAACAAATCAGAAGACAGAAAGGAAGTGAATAGGTGATAAATTAAGGAACCATTAAAAAATATTTGGTTGGGTATGTTTTTGGCAATCAGTTACATAACTATTAACTTCTAAAAGTTTTAAAAAGATTATTAACTTTTAAAATGTTTTAGTGCTTTTGGGAGTTACTTAACCGCTGTGGAAATGGTGTTGAACAGATGTAGGAACTGTACATATAACTAAATCATTTGTGAAACTGAAATGGTTTTGTTATTGTATTTATCATATTAGATATTTGATTTTTTTTTTTTTGTAATCTAATTAGCACTGTAGATCAGAAAAAAAAATTGACTTTCTGTAGTTGGGCTCTATTCTATGTTTGTTTACCTCGTGCTTTTAGAAGAAAGTCTGCTCTCACAGGTGTTTATTTTTCAGGAGAACGACCTTCTGTGCCACTTTTCTGTTGCTGGACCCCATGGCCACCTGGCACAATGATTTTTCTGAAGGAAGTGGCTTCCGTGAGCCTCTGAAGAGGGAGGCAACCACTTCACTTTGCTGTAAGACTGCCACAAAATCGAGGCCAGTAAACCAAAATGAGCTCTCTTCTCTTAGGGGAAATCCCTGATCTCTTCACCGACGATGAAGTTGAAAACATCGCCAACAGCGTAAGGAATGAAGTCAAAGGGCGGGGGCTGGTGGACTCCAGGGAGACTTGCTGGAAGTTTTTTATAGAGCGTGTTCGACGACAGCTGAAGGTGAGACAGGCTGGGGGAGTTTGAGTCCTCACCATTGACCGTGGAGTGGGGGCATGGGGTAGGGAGATCGCACTGCAGCCTGAAGTGCTTTTCTGCCTGTTTGTGGTGTGAACTGTGATTCTCTCAGCAAGTAGTACTAAGGAGTAGGAAATGCTGTTTGTCTGTCATCAGTTCTTGGCTTTAGAAAGCACTATGGGAGTTGAAAATTTTCTCTTTCAAGAGCAGAGCAGGACCAGCCTTTCCATTTTCAAAGCCATGCACAGGGGTTTAACTGGGATGCATCAGGACTAGGTCTTGCTGCTTGGAAAAGTTGCACAGGGGATCAATCTTCATGTTGCTGATAATCCATAGCCAGAAGAATTAAAAAAATCATAATTTAAAAAACAGACTGCTGAGAACTGAATGGGACACAGCATTCTTACAGAGTTTCTTCCACCGCAGCCCATATTTCAGCATAGAGAGGCCTTATAAAAATGTCCTAAGATCCCAAAACAGTTTCAGGACTCCCCAGATATGCCCAGCACGTGGAGAAAGTTAGAAGTTAGACTCCTCCAGAAGGCATTTACCCGTCTGCAGGACTGTGCAGTGCTGTGGTCCCACAGCAGGGAGGTAGGATGGGCAATGAGTGAAGACTTGATCTTTGCTTGATGAAAGCATATCCTCCTCCTTACTCACTGCTTGGCTTGTGTTGGTGGGACGCATTCAGTGGGGCAGGGTGGCCTGATCCCTTTTTGATCTAGGTAGCTACATGTTTAGGATGGGGAACAGCTGGACAGTTGATTTTTGAGGGACAACAGAGATGTCCAAGGAGAGGGAATCCAGTCCTTCTCCCTCCCCCAGTGTAGAAAGGAATTTCCAATGAGCGCTGATGCTGTTTAGTAGCTCTTCTGGCACCTTGGATGTCTTCTGCTGTTCCTCCCTAGATATATTCCCGTTAGCTAATGAGGTACGCTGGAAAGGCAGCATAAATGTGATTTACTTGAGGCCAATCCCTTTTCCTTGTCTGCCCTTCTCCTTAATGGTGTGTTAGAGCAGATGGATGGGGTCAGCCAGGAAGTGCTGTTTATTCTCCCCAGCGTTTTGTGACAGCATCACATGCTGCGCAGAAAGCTGATTAGATCCATCGCTGGTCCAGGGCACGCTGGACATCTGGGAATTGTGCAGGAGTGCTTGGCCCAAAGGAGCGTGAGCACCAACCTACCTTCTGTCTCGGGGTCTTGACAGAGAGGAGTGTAGGTGTGGAAGAGGGCTTTTGTGTGCGTACTTGTCCTGACTTTACACCCTGGGTGAGGAATTTCCTTCTGGAAAAGGGAGAGCCTGTGCCTTCCTGAGAGGCAGGAGAATGAGGGAAGGGTGCTGGAAGAAGGAGAATGGAGAAATGGTGCAGGGTGGGGAGGATGCTGAGCAGGGAAGTAACAGCCCCTTGACCAGGCCACAGAGGAATGTGAAGAGATTTCTGAGATCCACCAACACTGCACAATCTGCTGCCACTCAGAAACTTTAGCAGCTGTTGGACTGAAATAAAAGCCTGAAAAGCAAAGGACCTGCTGTGCAAAAGTGCAATGAGCAGGGAAAGCTTATTCACAAATGCTTTTATTTCTGTTCTGCTTTGTTTCGAGATTTAAAAAAATTCTCATTCTGATAAAAGCAGATTTTGAGTTTGAGCCACTTCAACCCTTTTCAATGCCATCTTTTGAGGAAACAATCCAGGCAGGCTGTGGTCCTGCCAGGAGAATTTAGATCCATTCACTTTAATTCCTAGTTGCACCACTTGAATCTGGGTACCGGTTCTCTGCTGGGTGAAGCTTTGTGTCACTGCTGAAGCAGGGAAGAGCGATTGTATCAAACCTGACTGCAGCCTTGACGGCGTGCCAGGCTTCTGCTTTTGACCATAGCAGTGCTGAACACCACTGCCTGTCTTTATTGTTGAGAAAAAATATGTTTACTGCTAGATTATGCCTTTTCCAGGCCAAGCTTGCTGGCCTGAAGAGCGAGGGCTCGAAGATTGAGGTTGCTGTACCTTCACTGGTGACGTGAGGTCTTTCTTTGGAAGTGGCCGGAAGAGCCTGAGCTGGGCTGCGCAGCTGGAGCCCGAGGCCTGTTCCCAGCTGTGTTTTCTCACTTTCTCCTTCCTTGGACTCTGCAGGTTGCGCTATGTTTTTCGCCCGTTGGTAGCAAGCTGCGCGTCCGCAGTAGGAGGTTCCCCGCCATCGTCAGCTGCACGGCTATAGACTGGTTCCAGGAGTGGCCGCGGGAGGCCCTTGAGTCTGTCAGCCTCCGCTTTCTGCGAGAGACGGAGAGTGTGGAGGTGAGCACCTCACCCACCAACATCTGGAGGTGGCTGAACCATGCCTGGGTATGAGTTCCTCTACGGGGTCCAGGCGCTGGCTACCCTTGGCCACATGCTGGGGGCAGCCAGATGGGACCTTGTGTAAGGCATTGTGTAAGCAATGCCTTACACAATGAGGACAATACTGCAGAGGGTTTCCTCACCTTAATTGCCCTCCAACACTTATCCTGGATGTCTAGGTGACTGCTCGGAGAGGAATTGCTGGTAGTTTTTCAGAGAGGAGCATGGAAATACGACCACAGGCACCACGCTTGTGTGTGTACGCTGACAGTACGGCCAGGGAAGTGGCTGCTTTGCTAGCAAGAGAGGCAGCTTACGAATCGGTGCAGAAAAGAACCCGATGCCTGTGATTATTGCAGGGAACATAGGCTTCTCTCTCCCACGTGCGTGTCTGAGCGACTGTAATTCTCAAGGGCAAAAATATGTCAAGTTCTCATTGATGACAGCCTGCTACTAGACTAAAAGAGATTCCGTTCTGTTTATTTAGCTTTTCTGAGCAGGATTTTGGAAGAATAAATTCTACAACGTTTCTTATTATGAGTGTGCACTTTCCCCATTTGTACAGGAGAAAAGCCCAAAATTATACTTAAAAGGCTGTTATTTTATAGAGCTGAATGCTAGAAAAATTGCTTGGAATAAGATAAAGCATGAGATAAAAAGATATAAAAAGAGGTATAAAATACACGAGCAGACAAAGTTATTTCAGAGATAACAAATGAAAAGGAATCAACTTAGATGTTGCACCCTGGATGTGGTGCAGCAGAATAAAAAGTTAATAAATTCCTCTATATATGGCACAAGTCTGTAGTATATATAATTGTTCTGTTTAAAAAAAATATTTTCTCTTTGTATTCTCATCTTACCTTTAGGATTCAGTGAAAGATTCAATAAGCAAATTCATGGCCTACGTCCACACAAGTGTCAACGAGATATCTCGATTGTATCTGAGCAACGAGCGACGATACAACTACACCACTCCGAAGTCGTTCCTTGAGCAAATCAAACTCTATCAGAATTTGCTACTGAAAAAGGGCAAGGACTTGAAAGCAAAAATGGAGCGGCTAGAGAATGGCCTGGAGAAGCTCAACAGTACGTCTGCACAGGTAAGCAGAACCTCTGGGGTAGACAGCTGATGGTTTTTCCTTGTTCCTCTGTTAGAGATGTCTCTGCATCCTGGTTCAAAGGAGAACTTTACCGGCTGAAGCTGTGCAGCGTGTAAAATCTCTGCTAGGCCTTGGTTCTAGTCTGACTTGAACTGGTTCTTCAAGGAGCAGAAGTTATGTTCTGTACTGGAAAGAAGGGAAGAGATGTGTGTCCAGTCTCTGGCTGTTTTGGTGGTGCTAATCCCAAATGAAAGATCTCAATAAGTAAAACGAGAAAGCCATCCAGTTGGCTGTGTACACCTTTTAATGATTATATTTCAACTGTGGTGACAAAATAGCTTAGAAAACACAGGAAGATCAGAGATTTTTTGAGCTATATCCAGAAAGTCTACAATGACTTCAGCAGGAATCCTCTCTTTCAAACTAAACAGAGCATCCTTTTAAAATAAGGCTGATGTTCATTTTTCCTTGCATTATGCTGTCCATCTTTAAGCAAAACTAATGCATATGTGAAGTGTAGATTAGGTGTCCCAAAATAACCCTAAAGAGCAGCGCTGACACTCTTCTGTGCTAAAGACTAGATGTTGTTTTGAGTATTCCACAAACCTCTCTGTAGTGACTTAAGCTGCCCTTCAGAGCTTTGCTATCTACATCTGTTGCTAAACTCCCATTTTTCTCTTCATTTTATATTCTATTAACTCTTACAAACTATCACTTACAAGCTTCTACTGTGGTAAATGGGCCTCTCCTGATGCTGCTCCAAAGAAATGCAGGGAGTTGGTGTGAATGAAGGACTAGCAGGTTCAACCTCTTCCATATATATGCTCTGGATAGTGCCGGTGGCGTAAATCATGTCTGTCACGCTCGATAGGATACGTGCCTTGCTGGAGGGTGATGTATGGGCTTTATTACTGCCTCTCAACTCTGCTAGTCTACATCTCGCTTCAAACAGTTGCTTTCTTCACAGTGCAGGGCAGGTCTTTGAGGACACAGGAGGGGAGTAGGCATGTTTCATGTCCCCTTTGCAGGTTTTAGCATCTCCTTTGTAAGGATGCAGCTGAAGCTGGACAGCCAGTAGCAAAGGACCTATCAAATGACGTCAACCAGAGCAACGGGTTTGTGCCGTCATTGCAAAGCAGACCTTACATCTGCCTTTACCTATGGAAGCAAATAATTTTGCTGACCCGTAGGGTGCTGCTATTTTTGATGATGCCCCAGTGATGGACAAGATGGGTTAGGTCTATTTTTTTGTGGGGAGCAACTAATATGAAACTAACCTTTTGAGAGCAAACAAGTCCCTGTAGTGTCGGTCAAACAATTCTATGTTTTTCAGGTGTGTCTTCATATGGATGTTATGTTGGCAAGAGTTCTCTGTTGACCTGCAAAATAGGTGCTGAGCTGTGGTGGAGGACTGGGGAGGAGATAGGAAGGCATTGGTTTTCCTGTTGGAAGAAGGGTAGAAGAATGCAAAGTTCATATCTGGTTGGAGTATGGCTGGGGCGAGAAATGCCTGTTTGCGCAGTTGATCAAGATGCAGAGCAGCGAGGACAAATATGTCAAATCTGAATCTAAAATTAGCACTGGGGGCCTAAAATTAAACACCTGAATTATCAGTTGTGCGCAATAGTCAAAACTGCTGTTGATTTGAAAACAGTGTGTGGATATTTAGCAGAAATGGAAATCATACTGGAACGTTCAGTTGTGAATATGGATTTAAAAGTCTGAACTTTACATTCACCCATGGAAGTGATTGGTCTTCATGCTGAGGAAGTGGCAAGTCTTCTGTCTCACTCAGGTGTGTCATCTCCAGGTTGTGTTCGTGGTGCTTGGAAGCAATATGCAGTGGTTTTTGGTTGTGTGGGTTGGGTTTTTTTGGTGGGTTTTTTTTGTTTGGTTTTTTTTGGGGGGGTTTTGGGGGTTTTTTTTTTTCTTCTTTTTTTTTCTTTCTTTTTTTATTTCAAAGCAAAGGAGGAGGATATTGATACCTGTGTGTGACCTGGTTGTGCCTTAGGTCTTGCGGACTAGTGCTCACATTGTCAGCGTTCTCCAGATTCCTGCTGCTTGGATGCTGTGACAAGTTAACTATGAGGTTTTTTCTTTGTATTTCTATAGACTGTTCAATGTGACTTCAGCCTGAGGGGGCTGTTGTGCAAGTATTTGCAGGGTATTTTGGTATTTTTTTACTTATCCATCCCAGTTTCAAAATAACCCCTCCCTCTCCTTCTTTCCTTCTTCTCCCTCCATACTTGCTCTTTTTATTTGTTTGTTTGTTTAAGATTTGGACATCTTAATACTGTTGACCAACTTTTCTTCTAAAGAAATGTTTTCCAGTAGTGAACGTACCTAACCACCTTTCCTTGCAGACAGTGACTGTCCTCTGTACTCAGAAAAGCAGAAGCCGGCTTCCAGTTATTAGGACATAATAGACTTGGGATGATGTGTGAGATGAGTCATTTGTTTTTCAGTGCGATGTTTGCTATGAAGAGGTCAGCACTCCGTTCAGAGCTTGTTGCTGAGTAATTTTTAGGATGACTTCTGTTAATATTGCATCACTGGATTGAAGTCTAGCTTGCTCTGTCAATTAATCGCTGACCTTTGTGGTGTATTCTGTGTTCTTGAAAAAAGACAGGAACAATCAGATAAAATGAGTCTTCAGGAAGCCTTCCCTCCAGGTTTTCTATTTTTTAACAGTTGTTCTTATGCTGTCCTGGTGGTAGGCAAGCACTTTTTCCTTCCATGTTGGAGTCACAGTGCATTACCCCTGAATCTCTCATTTGCTTTGGTCTTTCCCTTTCTACATCACATTACTAACTGCTTTTCAAATTGTCCTGGACTCAGAAAGCTGCTCACAGGTTTTTCACATCTCTTAGCACTCTTTGGAATGAAGCACTGACCCTTTTGGGGCCAACAGTGATATTCCACATGTTAAGGCACAGGCTGGATCTTCCTGCATGCGCCTTGATCTGGTTATTGTCCTGCTGTTGCCTGTGGGAAGGAGATTAATAATGTTCCCTGTTCTCTTTGGCCTGACAGTCTACTGTGACTTTCCATGCCACCTCAGTCTCTTGTTGTCCTGTTATTCTCTCGTAGTTCTTGTTTTCTTCTGCTTATCAGCTGCATGTTGCCCACAAGGCATCTGCTTGCATTGGTGTTGGCAGACGCTGGAAAAGTCAGTGGTGTTTTCTCACCTCCCCTGGATGTGTCAATGACTTTTCTGTGGTGTGTCTGGATGGTAATTCATAAAGCACATGTGTGTCACTGCTCCACAGCGTGGTATGGCCCACTGTGCTGGCAAGAACCTAGCAGGACAAGTGACGGACTCCACTGTTAGCTGTGAGAGCTCATTTCTTTGAAAACGTGTGAATCTCCAATCCTGTGCTCCTGTTTTGGACATAAAACAGTCTCTTCCTGCTCCTCCACATGGATCTGCTTCTCTTTGTCTTTTTTAGAAACTCCCTTTGGCCCCGGTGGCCCTATGTCCATGCCTGTGTCCAGTGTCAGGTGCCCCATGCATCTCCCGTGCCTTCGTGAGCTCTGTCTTGCAGATTGATGGGTTTTTAGAACTCAACCTTCCCCTCATGTTGAGAGTTCCTGGCTTCCTTTAAACTGAGGTGTAGTGGGTTGACCTTGGTTGCATGCAGGTGCCCAGCAAGCTGTTCTATCCCTCCCTCTCCTCAGCAGAACAGGACAGGGAGAAAATAAGATGGAAATATAAGGACAGGGAGAACACTCACCAATGACCGTCATGGGCAAAACAGACTTGACTCGGGGAAATTAAATTAATTTATTGCTAATAAAATCAGAATAGGGTAATGAGAAATAAAATCAAATCTTAAAACGCCTTCTCCCACCCCTCCCTTCTTCCCAAGCAGCTCGACTTCACTCCCAATTTCTCTGCCTTCTCCCACCCTGTGGTGCAGGGGCACAAGAAATGGGGGTTGTGGTCAGTTCATCACATATTGTCTCTGCCACTCCTGCCTCCTCACACTTTTTCCCTGTTCCAGCACAGGGCCCTTCTCACAGTGGAGAGTCCTCCATGAATTTCCCCAATGTGAAGTTCTTCCTACAGGCTGCAGTTCTTCATGAATTGCTCCAGCGTGGGTCCTTTCCACGTGTCCTTTCCATGGGCTCCACTGTGAGCCCACTATGGGGTCACAAGTCCTACCAGCAAACCTGCTCCAGCATGTGCTCCTCTCCGTGGGGTCACAGGTCCTGCCAGGAGCCTGCTCTGGTGTGGGCTCTCCACTGGGTCACATCCTCCTTTGGGTGCATGCTCTGACATGGGGTCCTCCACAGGCTGCAGGTGGATTTCTGCCACAAACAACTTTACTCCCCGCCCTTCTTCGCTTACCTTCGTGCCTGCAGAGTTGTTTCTCTCACATCTTCTCCCTCCTTTCTTCCAGCTGCTGTTGTGCAGCAATTTTTTCTCCTTCTGAAATATGTTATAACAGTGATGCTGCCACCGTCACTGATGGACTTGGCCTTGGCTAACAGCAGGTCCATCTTGGAGCCAGCTGTCATTGGTTCTGCCAGACATAAGGAAAGCTGCTAGCAGCTTCTAACAGAAGCCACCCCTGCTACAAAAACCTTGCTGTGCAAACACAGTACATAAGGCCAGATTGATAGGGCTTCAGTTTCCAGAGTGTTATCACCTTTTATTTGTCTTCATCAGTCTTCATCCTCTCCATCTGAGCACCAGCTCCAAGGAACAGACGTTGTACGACATGATAATATTTTCTTTGCCATTTTCCTTTTGCATCATCGTGTTTTGCATGTGGTGATGTTGCACTGTGGTGTTACCTGGGATATGTTTGTGGCCCTGACCAGGAGTGCCATGGAGCTGGCCCAGGAATAACCAGGAACCTGGAAATAGACTCAAGGGATAGTGGATGGCCCTGCTCCTGATCAGAATGGTTTATAACACTGCTGGTTTCCGTAGGGTGGACTGGGAGTGGGAGAGTGCAAGGAGGGAGACTCTGACTGTTGGAGAAGTTCTGGGCTGTGAGAGGACAGAAGATGGGAGCTGTGCTGGGAAGGTTTTCTGCAAACTCTGAGGTAATAAGTGTTAGTGGTGGTTGGGCTTTGCCATCTCTGGGTTTTGAAGTGTGGTTTAACAGCTTGAAATATGACAAGCGTCTGGATTTTCCAGAGAAACAGAAAATAGCGCTGTGTACAAGCTGCCACTCTTTTTGGTGGGAGAGAGGGGAAGTCTGAATACCTTCCGTTACTGTGATATTTGTAGAAAGAGAACTTTTCATGGCTTTATTCCAAAAGTTACTTGGCCAGAGACAGCTCCACAAGCTACTGGGAGCACATTTAAGGTTTCTGCTGTGCCTATGCCTCCCTGAAGGCGGTGGTGTGAGTCCTCCCTGCTCACTGGTGTCTCATCAGGCATTGTTGTGGCTGAGCGCTAGGATGTGTGGGAAGGAGACGCGGATGTGACACACTGGTTTTGCTGGATGTGGGTACAGCATTAAGGGAAAATTGCTTGCTGTGCTAAGGGGGTGAAACTGGAGGAGTAAAGTCCGTAAACATATATTCCCTGTGCCACCTCCAGAACATCGCTAAAGACTGAGTTTGGTTGTTTAGGTGTAGCTCCTGTTTCTCTTTCCACTACACAAACTGTTAAATTGTCCCTGATTAACTGCATTTCAGCTTTAGCCGCACTGGGGAAACACCATTGCTTCCTTTCATGTTTCAAAATCCTGCTGTAGGTGAAGGAGGCTGGAGGCCTCGTATGTCTCCTAGCTGTGGTGTGGTCTATTGGCAGAAGGTCCAGCAGATCCTCAGGATACACATTGCAACTCCAACTTGCATTATTTCCACTGGGAATTTAACATCTAACCCAACCCCAGCTGGGCAGGAGCCTTTGCAGTAACATGTATTTCTGGCCTTCCAAATATTTCTTTCAGGCAAAGCTTTAACTGAATTTCTTGAGGTTTTTTTTTTTTTAAATCCTCACAATGTTATAGCAAGTAATTTACTTTTCCATTATTGCACATGCTTGGCTAAAAGCAGGTTTTGCCAGGGCATTTTCTGTTCTCACGGGCTGTACTGGGAGCTCAGTTTGCATCTGCCTGTTTTGTAGAGCTTTTGAGTACCAGTGGGTTTTAATCCCTTGCTTGTTTTGTTGTGGCTGTGTAAAACCCCTAAAGCTCCCATTCACATACACATCCAGCACATGATTACTGGGTTTTGGGCAGAAGGTCACAAGCCATATCTGCCATCAGCGAAGCCTCCCCCTTCAATTTCCTGCAATCCCCGAAGACATGGAGCTGAACAAGAAGCTGCTGCTGAGTTTGCTGACTGAAGGGATTACGTGCCCCTGCGAGGCCGGAGTTGTTCAGATTTACAGTCGCATCTTTGTCCTGGTGGGAACAGCATTGTAGTGCCAGGCAGCAGGAGATGACAACGGATGAAGCACACAAAGAGGCTCCTAAGAAACCGGTCTCCGCTTGAAGCCGTGTGGCACGTCAATAGCTTCAGTTTATAAGATTGCAAATTGTGCTCTCTCTTCTGGTATAAAAATGGAATTATCACCAAAAGCATGTATCTCGCTTCCCTCCTAGTAAGTATTTTTCTGTAAGTAAAGATGCACCCCAGGAGCCATGGGCAATCCTTTATGAACCTAACGACAGGACAGTGAAAAACTCCGTGGTCTGCACAGAGCCTGGGTAAATGCATTGAAATGTGTGCTTTTAGAAGGAGACTTCGTCTTCAACTGACAGCTGGTGTGAGCTCCTCCACGGTCCAAATGCTTCAAGCTGTAGCTGGAGGTCGCTTCTGCCTTGCTGGGTGAGAGCAGCTGCATGGTGGGGTGGTGTGTGAGGAGCTGCCACCACTGCCATGCCTCTTGGCTGCCAGCTGAGTGGGACATCCCTTCTCAAGCTCATTCAGCGCCGCATTTTAAAACCCCTTGAGCCTTGGACCTCTGGCAAGGACTGTACCTGATTACATCGCAGTACTTAGATTATATGTAGATTTAGATTTGATATTACAAAAAAAAATTTTACACTGAGGGTTGTAGAACACTGGCACAGGTTGCCCAGAGAGGTGGTGGATGCCCCATCCCTGGAAACATTCAAGGCCAGGTTGGACGGGGCTCTGAGCAACCTGGTCTGGTTGGAGATGTCCCTGCTCCTTGCAGGGGAGTTGGACTGGATGGGCTTTGAAGGTCCCTTCCAACCCAAACCATTCTGTGATTCTATTTCTGTGTGAAAAATGCCCTTCTCACTACAAGTCTGTAGGACCTGGTGGTTGCAAAGGATGAAAGTGCAGAAAGTGAAAGAAGGGGTAGCTGAATTGTAGCACAGGCCATCTTCACCGCAAAACATATGTGCACAGCGCACACGTGCCCTCTTTACCAGGGGTGTGGTGTAACATCAGATCTCATATTCAAAGCTGGATGTATCTGGCTTTATAATTACAGAAGCTTCCTGCAAATACCTGGTTCACAGCAAGGCTCCTGGGCTGTACAAAAATAATCCCTAGAATTCCTGAAATGAAAGCTTCCACCTACTTCCCATGGAATCCTGCTCAAAGCAACGTTCGTGTTGCCCTGGCACCCCTGTCCGGTTTCCGAGCAGGGGTGGGACAGCCTCCTCCCCAGCTCATCCTGCTGTGCTGGTTTCTCCCCTGCTGGGTTCCTTGCTGCTGGCAGGCTGCTCCAGCGCGTGGACCACGCGCATGGGCTCTACAACAGTGACCCAAGCAGCCATGAGCAAAGGAGAGCAGCGGCATCCTGCTAACAGCTAGAAATACTTATTTTCTGTGCTGCCAGGACATTGCTTACTTTAGACACAGGACCTCCATGCTTTTGGGTACTGGTCAGCCCCACTTCAGTGTGAGCCTGTGCTGCTGGGCAGGGCAGGGAGCAAGTTGGTTAGTGTCTATGCTCTCACATGTGTTTCTTCCCTCTAGGTGGATGAGCTGAAGGCCAAGCTAGCAGCCCAAGAAGTGGAGCTGAAGCAGAAGAATGACAATGCAGACAAGCTGATCCAGGTGGTGGGAGTGGAGACGGAGAAAGTGAGCAGGGAAAAGGCAATCGCTGATGAGGAGGAGCGGAAAGTGGCACTTATCACCCAGGAGGTTGAGCAGAAACAGAAGGACTGTGAGGAGGACCTGGCCAAAGCTGAGCCTGCCCTGGCAGCTGCGCAGGCCGCTCTGAATACTCTCAACAAGGTACAGTGAAGATTCCTGTGGGAATCCAGTATCTTCCCTCTGTGTTTTTGGGGGGGCAGTGTCATCTGATGGCTCAAGTTTTTGTGCGTTGTATTGACCCTCCTCCAGCTTCTTCCCAGCTGGTGCATACTTAGTCCCTGGGGTGACTTGGAGGAGCCATGAGGCTGCACTTGTGGGGTTGCTTTTGGTTTGACACAATAAGAAGCACTGGCACAGAAGTCTCATCCTGTGTTTGGGTTCATCCAGTACCGGGGATTCTCGAGCAGGGAGATGTCCTGTTCTTCAGCAGTCTGGCTGGGCTGGGCAGGATGCTGTTTTGAGGGTGTTGGGTAGGTGGATACCAAGTGCAGGCTGACCTCTCAGTAGGGCTGTTCATTGCTGCAGATAAGGTGACTCCAAAGGAAGATACCGCTGGCAGATGGTTTCCTGCAGTCAGAGTAGTCCTTAAGTGATTGGTTTAGGGAAGGCTTTTGGAATCTTGAAAGGTTTTTCTTTCAAGGGAGTTTCTGTTTGGAGCCTGACACTTTGAGATGGGGTCCAGAGACAAGTACTTGCAATTTATCTTGGTCTGCAGTTCAAGCAGCATCCTGGGGCAGAGGATGCTGCACCCGGGGCAGAGCAGTGGCCATGCACCAGGCGCATCTGTGAAAATCAGAGTTATTACCCTGATCACACCAAGGCATGACTCAGTCGTGCCTCAAACCATGGCTCAATCACAGCCCTGTTCGGAAAGCAACTCCTGGTTGTCAGGAATGGATTTTCTGTTTGATTAGCTTTTAGGAGACATGTGGCTTTGCTGCAGAGATGCGTTGTTTCTTGTTCCTGGAAGGGAAAAGACTGTACAAAAAGAAAATGTTTGTCTCTTCATTAGTTTTTGTTTCACAATGGACCTGTAGAATATCTCATTAGGCAGAGATTAGGGAGATGCTGGGATTTTCCCTAGGGACCTGTAAGGCAGCAATAGCAGAGCACAGGAAGGCACAGTCTCCTTTACCTGCTGATCGGAGATGCATCAAAGAGCTTGGCCTGCTTGCTGACATGAATAATCAGCAGTGTTTATGTGTGTATATATAGTTCCTCTCCAATTATCTAAGTTGTCTTACTGGATAGCACTGTTATACGCAGCATTAATGGGGAAAGAATGAGAAAAGCTGTCAAGTGGAATGCAGTAATAAATATATATAGTCAGCTACCAAGGAGCTCAGTAAGCATGTGGATATGGGGACAGTTCTGTGCCAGTGTCATCTGCTGCTCTGAAAGAAGAGCAGCCATGTTCATTCGGACTCGTGTCTTTTGCAGACTGTCTGTGGCATTATGTGGAGGTGATCCAAGGTCCACACAAGTGAATGGGCCAGGGAGGTTGTTTTTTTTGTTTTTGTTTTTTTTTTTGCCATTTCCAGGATTAACAGGGCACTAACCCAAGGAATCAGCCTTTCCTGGCAGGCCAGAGGTCCCACGTAGGGTTTGCAGCTGGAGGAGAGGAGAAGAGTGATGCAGAGGAGCATTAGGCAGCCATGGGTGCACCTGTTGCACCCAGAGTAATGGAGCCATCAGGGCAAAGCAGGGCAAGGGTGGCAGTTAGCAAGGTGTTGACCTCCAGCGTGGGCATCCACAGCGCCCGTTTGAATTCCCTGCGTGGCAGGCGGCTCCTGCAATGGGGGCACACTATGGCCAGAGGCACTGCTGAAGGAGTTTCCAGCCAGATGGTTCCCCATCCCCTCCTCCCTCACTGCTGGCTGCAAACCGGTCTTGTGTTTGGTAAAGAACACCTCGGCCTCATCAGACCAGTGTGGCTGCTCATCGCTCATTACTGTAATCAGAGCAGCCGCTGCTCATGAGACACTGCCCAAGCAATGGGAGCTATGAGTAACAAGTGAGGGTGATTTTTTTGATGTGCAAATTATTCCAGCAAAACTGAAAATACTGAGCAGTGTGTGATGTCAGCTGGTTTACCCATGCTTGTTTTTCCTGTGCAAAAGGTAACTTGCGTGTGCGTGGAGAGAGGAGCTCAGATGTCGGCTGATCAAACCCTCAGCATCCCGTTGTCGCAGTTGCACGTGTGTTAGGAAATGCATGCTTTCTCCACAATTCAGCTTTTTTTCACTTAGGTTGAGAGTCATCCTGCTTTAATATTAGAGACTCGTTAAAACTGCCTGTGTTGGCAGTGGAGGAGGTGGGAGCTCTCCCTTGGACAAGGGTGTCCCCACAGATGAGCTGATTCTGGAGGGGGAGCTGCCTGTTCACCCCAGTGAGTGCTCTCCTGCTGAAGGTGCTTGGTTAAAGTGCCTGAATTTGTGCTGGATGATACAGGGGTGCACGTGAGGAATTCAACAAGACTGTAACACGTGTCTGTCTCTGGCACAGGGTGTAGCTGGGCGCGAAGGGAAGCTCTATGAGGCAGTGTTAGAGGGGCTGGGGGCTGTTTATAGAGAATATTATTTAGAAAGTTTTCCTTTTGTCCTTATCCTGATCTTCTGAGAGGGCAGAAAACCTTCTGCTTCCCTAGGCGAGAGGGCTGACAGCAGGGAAAGGGTAGGAGTCTGGGAAGGAACGCTGTGCTGTGCTGGTCCCAGGTGGGATGCAAGGAGCTGGGTGTGGGGAATTGAACCTGCACGCTGTAAACAAGCACAGCGGTGATTTAAAGGCAGCGATGTTCAGGCCGAGAGAAACCCAATTTATCAGATTGATAGCTTGGGAGCCTGACTCTATTAGTGGCAAAGTAAAAAGAAAGCCCATTCATTTTAGTCTAATAACCTTGTTTTCCCCTTTTCAGAAGAATCTGACAGAGCTGAGGTCCTTCGGGTCGCCGCCTTCAGCCGTCAGCAACGTCACTGCGGCTGTGATGGTGCTGATGGCCCCAGGAGGAAGGATTCCCAAGGACAGGAGCTGGAGAGCAGCGAAAACCGCCATGGCCAGGGTGGATGGCTTCCTGGACTCCTTGATCAAGTTTGACAAGGAGAACATCCATGAGAACTGTCTCAAAGCCCTTCAGCCCTATTTACAAGACCCCAAGTTTAAACCTGAATTTGTCACCACCAAGTCCTATGCCGCGGCTGGCCTCTGCTCCTGGGTGGTGAACATCGTGCGTTTCCATGAGGTGTACTGCGACGTCGAGCCGAAGCGGCAGGCCCTGAGCAAAGCCAATGCTGAGCTGGCGGCTGCTCAGGACAAGCTGGCCAGTATCAAGGCCAAAATTGCTGTAAGTGCTTGTGTGTTGGTGGGACCTATCACGCTGGTTGCTGCTTGGAGAGAAACCCTCTACTTTGGAGAAAGCTGCTTCTCTGCACTTGTGTATTTTTAAGGGTGGGGTGGGAATCCAAAGATTCAGTAGATTGTGGTCTTTTCTATCCATTTTATTGCTGCTTTCTACATTTCATCTGTTCTTCTCCAGCCCTGCCTACACCTAAGAGGAAGACTAATTATTAATTCTTATTATTCCCACCTAATCTTTAAAATGTAATTTACCTCTCTACTCATGAGTCCTCAGAAGACTCATTATCTCAAACCAGTACATTCCCAGTGTGCTGCACAGGGTCAGGGAAGAGGAACTGGAGGCTGCTCGAGAGCACTGGTAGCACAGAGCTGTGCTGGGCTGGTTCCGCACACCCAGTCCCTGGTGATGGGCATGTTTTCCAGGATGATGGCTGCTCTAGTAGGAGCCTGATAATTTGTCATGGCACCACTCCCTGTCAGTCTATCTTGTGCATTATCCTTGTTTAGATTTTTACTACTTAAAAAAAAAAAAAAATTAAAATCACTGAATAGAAGAAATTATTGTGTCATTAGAAGCAGAGAGTAGCTTCTAGCCTTTTTCTTTTTCTTTTGGAAAATGACCTTTGTGTTAAAAGACATGCAGCTTTTCCTCCCCTCTTCCCTCCCTGGCCAATACCTGCTAATGGCAAAGCGTGGAAATCAGCCTGGGGGGACCCTGCCAGCCCATCCCTCAGCAGCGCAGCGTCCCATCACTCACCATTCTCCACGTCCCTCTTGGCACAGGCAGCCACCGCTTGCGCTCCAAAATCTGCCTTTTTTTAAGGTGCTGTGGATCTGGGACCCCTTTTTGTGAGTGAAGGGTCCTCTGTGGCTGTGCTTTTGTGCTGTGACAGCACAGTTCCCGCAAAATCCCCGTTAATAACCGAGGTGTGCTGGGAGCCAGGCTGACAGGTTTGTCTCTAAGTGACTTTGAGACGCGCACCCGGCGAGGGGCAGCACGGTCCCTCCCGCTGAGCCTGTCCAAGTACTCGTCTCTCCCACCAGCACATCTTGATGTCAGAAAATAGATAACTCTTTTGATGTCTCTTAGGGCTTATTATTCTTAAATTGCTTACTACACTTTTTAACTAAAAATGTTTAAAAAAAATCTCCAGAGCTCTCCAGTACCGCCTTCTCGCTGCAGATGAAAGGAAGGCAGGCGCAGCACCTGAAGCAGGGATGGATTTAGAGGTCTTTAGCCTCTAATTCTCCCATCTCAGATGTGAAATACGGTGCTGGGGAACTTTTTTCATCCCTTTATACTACTCCTTCCCAAAGCTTTTAATGCCCGAGCTTTTCTTTCTTCTTCTTTTTTTTTTTTTTTTTTTTTTTTTTTTTTTTTTTTTTTTTTTTTTTTTAAAGAAGGGGGATTTTCTTAAAGAAAATGGCAATCTTTGGGGAGATTACTGGTACTCCACTGGCATGCACTTACAAAACTGACTCTTTTAGGTGAGTTTTCCCCTCTGCTCAGTGTGGGGGTGGATGTGGAGGAATATCCTTGCTCATCCAGCTGGGATATCTTGGATAGCTTCACTGATGGGAGGCTGATTCATACCTGCTCACAACTGGGCCCCAGGCTGTCATGTACCCATTTTTAGTAATAAATGAGACTCTTCTGATTGTCAAAAATCCTAAGTACCTTTCCCTCTGCTGCGCCTGCCTGGGAAATAAGGTTGCTACGAGTCTGGGGAGGGTGGATGGAGAAGCAAGATGTGCACTCCCAGTTGTACACAGATCTATTTGTGTGTTGCTGTAGAGGGTGTCTCGTGGGGCACTGCAGGTAAGATCTGCTCTTCGTAGCTCGTAGATGCTCATTTATCAGATCGTGCTTGTGTACATGGGATTTTCTATAGATGAGTGTATGTATATGCATTCACATGCACTCAGAGAAACTTTTCATGCTATTCATTCCCAGGCAGGCTGGGAGACTGCTTTGTGTTTCCCAGTATCCAGGAGAGCTGCAGATATCCCTAATATAATCCTTTTTCATTTTCAAGTTTATTTCTAGTGTGTAGCTCAAAAGTGTTAGTGATTTACAAGCAGTTTAGCCTGAAGCAGTTTGCATTGGGTGCAGATAAAATCAATTATTACTTCTACTTCTCTTATCAAAGGTGAAATGCTCCAGGTGCTTGTGGGAGCTGTTGATTTGTTTTAGACTAGAGTGTGAACTGTTCTGTCCAAGCAAAAGGCTCTTTTTCTTTTTCTCCAGGTGATCTGGGCCCTTTCTGCCCCTTCCCACCACCGAAGCACTTTGCAGCCCACCTGAGATGGTCTCACCTAGGGCTAGCTGGGCTCCTCTGCAGGAGTGTCCCACGGCAACGCTCAGGGAGCTTTAGGGGCAAAACATTGACTGATTTGTTATATTCCCTTCTAGAAGCAGGATGCAGGAGGTATGGCTTTGAGATGGGTCAGCATACCTCCAGCTGCTCAAGGAGCCCCTGGGGAATTTGAGCACAACTTGGTGAATCAGCAGAGCCTCAAGGACTGGCCTGAGACTGAGAGGGCTGCAGCATCAGGAAATATAAAATTCCGCTTTCTTAGCTGCCCCGCTCCTCGCCCTGCCCTCAGGGTGAATCGTCTCTGTAGAAGAGTTTTCCTTAAAACTGTGCTGTTATTTTCTCCTTTTTTTTTTTTTTTCACATGCAGCGCCTCAACGAGAACCTGGCAAAGCTCACAGCCAAGTTTGAGAAGGCCACTTCAGACAAACTCAAATGTCAGCAAGAAGCTGAAGTTACAGCGTGTACCATCGCTCTTGCAAATCGACTGGTGAGTGTCAGCAGATGCGACTCTGACGGCATGAATGGGAGGTATCAGGTGCTGCTGAGACGTGAGCCATGTGCACACAGTATGCTACATCCTCTTTTTTTTTTTTTTGAATACATTTCCTGCTCTGCAGCAAGTTTCACTAATGAAAATGAATTTGCATTGCCTGTTTCCATACATCAGGGTAGGCACTGCGCTTATTTAGAGTGGCTGGATATACTCTCTCCACAGCTCTCATCTCCTTTTTGTTACTGAAGTGCATGATCGAGTACTGATGGGCCAAACTCTATGACTCAAAAATCATATCATAAAACCAAATATGGAATACACCAGTAGCTTTGCAGGCTTTGAAGTGACAAAAAGTTAACAGTGAAAAGCTTTAAAAAAATGGAGCATTTCCCTGTTATCAGCCCATCGGTCTGCATCGTGGTCTGTTGTGCGCAGCCTCCTAGTCCTTGCGGGGCAATGCCCTTGTCGCTGCCTCACAGATAAGAGACTTGGAGATAATGGCTTCTCTTCACACTGTCCTGTTAGCCAGAGGCCCAGCTCACATCCAGGGCTGCCGTTGCCCTTAAGGCTTTGCGTTTTGCCTTGTGCACTGGCTGTTGGTGTGGAGCGAGCCAGTTCTTTCTCCAAGCAAGGAAACAGGGCTGCAGGAGATGGTCCTGTGCTTGAGCTCTGCCCTGGCAGGTGATGGAGTTGGAGCTGGTTCTAGCAGCTGGCTCTGCTGCCTCAAGCTTACCCTCTTAACACATGAACACGTTGACGTTGTCTTAGTGGAAAACCTCAATTTTTTAAATGCTTTTAAAATACCTGACTCGCTAGACCTGCAGGGAAGATGCAGGTAGGTGCTTCTGTGGGTACAGACTTAGGCAGTGCACTCCCACACTGCTGCTGCTGAAGCTCTTGGCGTATAGCTCCTACCTGAGACCTGGCAAAACTCACTGGAACGTGCAGCCATGCTGCCTGGTCTTGTAACAGCTCTGAAAGAGGCTGCTGGGCTGCCCTTCCTCCCAGGAGCAGCGCAGATGCTGTGTTCAGCCACTCTCTTTTCCAAGAGATGGTGTTGTATCTCCAGGAGAGTGTCCTGCCTGGTCTGCACATATTCAGGGATGGAGGCAGGTCTCAGTCTGTCTTCTTGAGGCTGCTGGGGCTGGTGGCAGCTAGGTCAGAATACGAAGGTATTTCTAGAAGTGATGCTGGATACAGGTTTCTCTGCTTGTTTTACCAGCTCGTGGCTGTGTTGGGCTGTAATTTGTAGGTAAAGTGTCTGTTTGTATTTATCCCATTATAGCGTGTGGTCATAAAGATAAAAAAGATACCAAATGGTTAAGCTTTTTGCTTTGAACACAGAGAGTTGTGCTCAATTCTCCATTTCATACTCAAACCTTCTCAGGTGACCTTCAGCAAATGGCCTTTGCCGGGGTTTTCAGAGCTGTCTGGGTTTCAGGTGGGTTTTCACGGGCACACCAAAAAGCCTGCATTTAGTGGGGCATCGCCGTGCTCCCAAAACCTGCACCATTCACCTGCTGCATGCTCAGGTACTGGGAAACTTGTAAAAAAAAACTGTCTTTCATCTCTTTGTGCCTGCTTTGGAAAGCTGCTGTACACAAATGCAGGCAGGACTGCGATGCACTCAGATATAAGGGTCAAAGACAAACAGGAGATGAGTCCATTCCTACACTGATTTCGATCTCTTTTATGAAACCACTGTAGGAGATTTATGCTTTCATGTTCTTCAGGTTAAATCTCAATGAATGCTTCCAAAACCTTTAATTAAAACAGGAAAGTGGCTTTTTCATTTGAAAGAGCCATTGATGTTTCTGGGGAGAGTCTGCAGGATGAGCATTTCCCTGTGGCTTTCCACAGCCGAACAAAATCCCGTTTCACGTGATGTGGAGGTAGATTGTGGCTCTGAGTCGTGTAGGAGTCAGTAAACACAAAATACAAGAAGGAAATGCTTCATGAAAAAGAAATATAGAAATGATGGTTTCAATTCTTTTCATATAAATGTGTTGCATGTTTTACACTGAATACAGCTAAATTTCACCTCAATTAGTAGCACTGTAACAAGCAACGTGATTTACTAAAGGTGTATGTTTAGCATGTGAATTCTTGGCTTAAAAACATGAATCTTCATTCAGGTACAACTGTGATATTGTGGTAAGGAAAACTTGTGGGATTTGGGGGCAGGTTTTTTGGCTTAGCTGTATTAACTAAACTGTCCTTGTAAAACAAAAGGAGCAAATATTTTAACGTGATAGATTGTTGTATGATGTATGTTCAATAATTTATTTTAAAGGAAAGTGTTTTGATTCTGAAATCAAGGTAAAACATTGGAATTAAGTTTTAGAAAAACTCTTTGGTTGCAGTTGAGGTTTTTGCAATGGTGTGTGCATCTGTCTGTGGTCTAATAGCACTGGGTTTGTCACAGGCAGTAGAATCTCAGCAAAGCAGCAGGAATATATTTGCTTTTAAGTGTGTTCTTCACCTTACTCATTAACGGAGACTGCTCACAGGCTCAGGGTCTGCACCGGCTTAAAAGCCATACTTGTTCACATTTCACATAGGAGATGAGCAGAGTCTGTCAGCTCAGACGTATGTCTGGAACCAAAATCCTGAATGAACATCCCTTGGGCTTTAATGGGGGAGAACATGGCTCTTGCCAGCCCTGTTGCAAAGAGAGAAAATTAACTATGGCTTCTCATGCTGTCAGGGTGCCACAGCACCCAGCGATGCACAGCTACCACGGTGCTCTGCTTACTGTGGATTATGTGGAAAACATAGTGGGATATATGGAAACATGGAAAACAGTGGGAATTATTAGGATCTGGGATGATTTAAAAGTCTGGGCAAGGCCAGGATTATTTCTTCTGGTGGAAATTAGTAGAGTTCAATGCAGGTTTGTGGGAGAAGAGGAGAGAAGCACTCAGTCTCTGGGAAATCAACTGTCTCTCCCTGTAGCTGGCATTCAAACTGCAGCGTTTATATTGTGGTTTAATAAAGAGTCTGTTTTCACTTAGATGAGCTTTTATTTAGTGGTGAAATCTCACCATGCTTGCCATGAGATGGAGAGCAATGCTGGGTGGAGCAGGGACACCGAGTCCCAGGCCATGTTGGTGACATCTCCTCTCCACCCCATGGACTGGGAACACCTTGCATTGAGACTCCGCTGGGTTCCTTGAAGCCCTATGTGCCTTGGCTGGGTGCAGGACAGAGCTGTTACCAGGCATCATAGCTGAGGGAGCTCTGAACAGTCTGCTGTAAATGCAGACAAGAACAGGTTCTGTCAGTGCCAGTTACGCTAGCTGTCTTTAACGGCCTGGTTAGAAAGCATGGCTTATTACTGCTGCTGTCAAAAATGGATCACGTTTGCAGTGTACGCAAGGAACTACGTGCATCCCAATTTACTGTTGTACAATGCACACCGTCTTCTGTGTCATCTCTGGCTTTGATCTAGGAACAGATCCTGACAGCCCTCACTGATGTGCAATTTATTTGACATTCAAGACGTGTCACCTATGTGACTGTGGACAGCAATACGTTCCCAGGCTTTGAAATAAATATATTTGAGGTTGTATGAAGAGTACACCTAACTGAACACAGATAGCGTTGCTTTGGATGGAAAAACAAAACAGGGGGGTGAAGGCAAGCCAGACTCTTACAGTGCCTTAGTTTTAATTTGGCATCCTGTGAACTTTAGATAACCTAGGAAAGATGTTCCAGGGGACAGGGAATGTGTAGGGATCTGTGTGCCAGGAAAGGGAAGGTGGCTGATGGATGGGATCTGGGAGTGGATGTGTGCTAATGTGGCAGATGAAATTTAGTGATGACAAATGCAAAATAATGCATGCAGGGAAAATGAACTGTAATCATGCATTTACATCGATAGGTCGTAATTACACTATTATCATGTACAGAAGAGCTCTTGGAGTTATTGCAGAGTTCTCAGAAACAGCAGCGTGGTACTCAACTGGAGGGAGAAAAGCGAATTGAATAACAGGAATTGGTAGAAAAAAATCAGGAAGCGGAAGTTAAACGATCGTATCGGATGTATGGTATGTCTGCGTCTTGCATGCCCAACACAGTTGGGTTACTGTATCTCAGAAGGCTGTGGGTGACCTAGAAAAGGTACAAAGTGTGTACCAGCTTCCATATGTGAAGAGAGGAAATAGATTTGGACTCTTCATTTTGGAAAAGAGACAATGTAGGGATGGATGTGACAGAAGCCGATAAAATCCTGAATGGTATGCAGAGGGTGAATAGGGAATGATTGCTCACTATCCCTTGTTATCAAAGAGCTAAATGTAATCAAATGGATGGCTTTCAATTTGCTACTTGCTAAACAAAAAGAATTTCAGTGACTTCTAAGATCTGAGGTGAAAGGCACTTGGGATTTTTTTAAGATACTGTCTGACCCATGCAAAGGAGAAGAAAAGACCCCTAGGACCTAAGTGGATAAAAAATAACCTCAAGAAATTAATTAGGAGTATGTAGAGAGTCTACAAGTATTAAATATGTCTTGGTCTTAGAGGCTATAGGAGTAGTATGAGAATTGACCTCAAGGAGGCTGGAGGAAAGACCTATAGGTACTTCATCTATAAAAATTACAAAGGAAAGGTGGAGGAAGTGGATTTCTATGCACTGTAACTGGAGCTGAGATTAAGGATAATTTAGGTATGATACTTAAAAGTGGTACTTTACTTCTTTTTCAACAAGTAGAATTACATAAGAACCGCTGAGACCATGGTCAGTCCAGCTTCAGCTGGACTCCAGCAAATGTCCAGAAGAGAAGAGGACCAGGGCAGGCGTATCCCATGCTACCTGATCCGTAATATTTTCCAATCTTCGTATGCTCCACTTTAATGAATGTGGGTGTACATGATAAGACAGACCTATAAGACTGAGAACATAGAAATGGGAATGTCCACAAATAAAGAGGAAGCACAATTGCAGTTGAAATAACTGGATGGTCTGGAACCATAAGAATGAGATTAAATTCAGTAATGCAAGGCGCAGATATGTGACTGTGGATTAAAACCAGATTGTTTGTCTCTAAACCAGGAGCACATTGCCAGCAACTGGTGAGGACCACTTCAATCTATTTGTTCAGGCTTTGCCCTACGCATCATGTAACCCTAGGAAAGGCAGACGGTGGTGCAAATAATATCAAGAGTGGGCTTTCTAGCAAGGCTAGCACGTGTTGAGATCAGCAAAAGGCATTGGGGAAACCTTTTTTGCAGCTTTGTGAGGAGGATAGTTCATGTTCCTGAGAGAGTAACTCAGTTGGAACAGGTGTAGGGACAACTCTGAGGTTGAATGGGTCAAAAAAAAAAAAAATCTGCAGCCTCTCTTTCTGCTCTTGGCAGGAGTCAGACTGCCCAGGAGGTAGTTGTCACTGTTTCAGAGGCAGATATGTCGAGGCAGAAAGGCCATCAGAGCTATTATTGCAGGTGTCTGTATTCATCTGAGTAATAATAAATGATCTAGATGAGGTGGTGTGTAAACAGGTCGCACGGTTTCTCATTAATGTGAATACAGTAATGATGCAGACTGTCTGTATAGAATTGTAGAAGAGGTACCAAATGATGGAGGTATGAAATGCCCAGTAGATAAATGTAGAGTAATGCATATTGGAAAAATTAGTTTTTGCTTTACATGCCCTGTAAGTGATGCTGAGGTAGTTATTATCATTCAGGAATGAAATGATGGTGTTAAGAGTTCTGTGAGTATGTGATCTCTGTGCTCCCAGAGGCATAAAAACCCTCAACAAACCAAAAACCTAAGCTGGAATTGAATGTTAAGTTTTATTAGGAAAATAAGAGAGAACAAAACAGAGAAAAATCACAATCTCACTCTATAAATGCATTCTAAATAAATCTTGAATGTGCGGCTGTACCCTCCACCCCCTCTGCTGTACCTCAAAGGATGCAGTAGAATGGGAAATGGTGCAGAGAAGGTAAGAATGAAAAGAAACCAGATAACAAAGATTACATCATTCGGTAAAGATAAAGATTGCAAGGACAATCAAAAGGCTGCTTCTGTGTGAGGAATTATTGAATAGGCTAAAGCTCTTCAACCTCAAAAGGAGACAGCAGAAGGGGTATCAAGGGCTTGAAATCATGAGTGGTATGGAGAAGGTGACACGAGCGTAATTGTTCGCTGTTTTTCCACTGTGTGAATGGGTTTTAGCAATTGAAAAGGTCAGACAGCACAAAAAAGAATGTACTTTTCTTACAGAAAGCCTAGGTAAACTGTGTATCTCCTGGTCACGAGATGCTGTAGATGCCAAAAGGTTGGTTGGTATCCACGGCAGCTTAGGCTCAGTCATGAAGGAAAAAAATCTTCAGTGGCAGTTAAGCACAAAGCTATAAGCTCTGTTTCAGAGTATTCTTAAACCTCCAGTTGTGGGAAGCTGGGAGATTGTGTCAGGAACTATTATCAGATGCTCATTTTTGTAGTCTTCCCAAGCCATCTGGTAAGGGCTGCTGTCAGCAGACAAGAGGCAGACCTTTGTCTGGCCCAGTAGAGATGTTCCTGTGGTTGTGTATTTCAAAGGGGAACTAGAGCAACTTCTTTTGCTTAGCCAAACAGAGCACTTTGTCTAGAAAATACTGGCCGTTCTTATAAAGCATCTGGAGGTACATATGAGGCCAACTTAAAACTGTTTTGGGTTTTTCTGGCTTGTGAACCTGAAGGATTCATTCCACTTATATGGAATCTTCTGCTACAGTGGGTGGTTCTTCATTCTCCCAGTCACTGCCTTTGCCTTCTGAGACTTGGGCAGCATGGCTAGAGCACTTGACAGTAAAGACTGAGGCAAAAAAAGTCATTAAAGCAATTAACAGCTGATGGACTGCCTCAGAAATCCTTATGCAGGTATCTTTATGTGAATTCCTGCTGGGAAGTGATGGATCCTCTCTTGGTGATTTTAGAGGATTTGTGGAGCAGACAGCTGACTGTAGCACCAGTTTTTCACTGAATGAGATGGGGAGGGAGGAGTTAGCAAAATAACTATTGAATATTTCACATCCCCAGGTTTTAAACTTTAGCAAATGACAGTTGGCATTAGGAGCAAGGTATGGACGTGGCCAGATCCTGAGGTGTTGCTTAAAGAACCACTGTAATGATCAATTTGACTTGGGAAATTGTAGGTTGGGGGACTCGCCTCTGAGAACGTGAGATGGGCTGAAGCGGTGAAGGACTTTAAACAGCAACAGAGCACCTTGTGTGGAGATGTCTTGCTGATTACGGCCTTCGTCTCCTACCTGGGGTACTTCACCAAGAAATACCGTCAAGACCTCCTGGATGGAATGTGGAAGCCATATTTGCACCAGCTAAAAGTAAGCCCTGATTTCTCTGAAAAGCAATTGTTACTGGAATCAACATGGCCAAAAGTTCTGACGTCCACAGGGGATCCTTCAAATGAGGGGCATCCATGAATCCCCACTGAGTTGGATTGAGGAGCAGGATGCAGTGAACCTTGATTTACTCTTTCCTAGGGAAGATGTTTTTGTGTCCTTGCTCCATGCAAGTGACGCAATTCCTCCACGTACAGAGGAAAATCCCTGATACAGCAACCCAAACGTGCAGCCCAGTGCTGTGCAGGTTTAACCAGGAGTCAGGGATGGCCTAGGAGGAGGGAGATAGTATGGAGAAAGGATTACTTAGAGCAGACAGAGCTCACTGCCAGCTCTCTGGTAGGCTTGGAAAAACTCCAGATGGTTCTTCACGCTGAATGCAAGCTCTGTTCATGCTGGCCATGCCTCTCAGCTGGTTTCACTCATGTCTTGCTGTTTGGACCAGATGGAGACTGTCGTGCTTCAAGTTTGTTTAATATTTCACTGATTTTTACTAAGTCCTCTCATACAGCAGTAAATACAAGTGCTCAGTCTCCTGAGCTTTTACATATCAGTACAGTCACTAGATGTTATAAATCCTGATGAAATGCCAAGAAGCTTTTAAATAAGGTCACAACTAGGCAGTGATGCCCAAATCAAAATTCTAAGAAAATCAGTTCCTTAGGATGAGAAAGGAAAAAAAATCTTTCTGCATTTTTTAATACTAAGCCAAAAATTTAGTTAAGAAAGGCAATATTGTTCCAAAAATGGCCTGACTCCATGTGTTGAAATTGCAAGGAAGTGCCTGTATTTCTGATGGAAAACTAAAGGCCCATTCTGCTCAGATAACTGGCACAGATAACTTTCTGGTTGTCACACCCAGAAATGGCCTCCCATGTCAGAGAAGCGTTTCTGCAATTGCTAATGCTGTTTTACAACACAACAGCAGGCTTATGAGGATGTTAATTATATTTTTCCAAGCTGTCATCTCGGAGAGCTCGTACGCGGCAGCGTGTGATCTGAAACTGCAGGGCTGGGGCTGTTTGGGGTGCTTTGCCCTCTGCAGGCAAAAATCTTTGGGATGTTTGTGTAATTTGCATTCATTCACAATAGGATTGGGAAACACTTAATACTGGATCAAAACTATACTGTAGAATGGGAAACTACTGATAAATATGAGTTATCAGTTGATAGTTAAGCTAAATTTTCTTGAGGTATTCTCCTTGCTCATCTTGTGTAGGTCACGAGTCGCACTTGCTGCTCTTTGTCGATTCCCTAGGAAGTGTTTCTCCTTTCCTCCCAGGTGCGAATCCCCGCGACTCCATCCCTCGACCCTCTGAGCCTGCTGACAGACGACGCTGACGTGGCGGCGTGGCAGAACGAGGGCCTGCCCGCTGATCGGATGTCCACTGAGAACGCCACCATCCTCACCAACTGTGAGCGCTGGCCCCTCATGGTGGACCCCCAGCTGCAGGGTATCAAATGGATCAAAACGAAGTACGGCGAAGGCCTCCGAGTGATCCGAATCGGGCAGAAGGGGTAAACGTCAGCCTTGTCACATAATAATGCCTCTTAACGGTTGTCTGCCTGTCGTGTTTGATGAGCAGCGTATATTTAACTCAACCATCTGAGCCACTTATATTTGAGAGTTGTCCTCAATGTATTTGTGCATTAGCTGTTTATTCATTACCAAAATGATAGAGATTTCTCATTAAATAGAAGGTCTGTTTAGCGCTTGGCTCAGTTTCCATAGAAACCCCTCTGAAATTGAGAATGGGGAGAGCTGTGTGCTGGAGACCGAGCTACGTGTAGGACCATGGCATCCTCCATTGGGCTTGTCTTCTGTGCCATATCCTGACTCAGTTTCACCCAGGAGGGTGAGTAGGGCTTCCTACACCTCGGAAGAAGAGAGAGGGCATGGGCACGGAAAGTGAGGCTGTCACGAGGGTCACTATGCCCTGAAGGCCAGCCGGGCTAACTCTGCTCCCACCCTGGCACAAGTAGGAGGTTGTCATTGCAGCACCCCTGTATGGATCTTCAAAAATCTTGTATGGGAAGGCTTTTCCACTCCTGGCTCTTATCTCCATTCAGCACACAGACTGGTCTGCTATCTCAGTTTGCACCTATTTCTACCCATTAACGAGGAGTTTCAGCTGAGATGGAGCACACTCAGAGTCAAATCCCTGCATAGATACGAGAGATTATTTTTTTTTTAATACAGAGCAAAGCGATGGCAACAGTTGAGAGTGACCTAAGCTTGGTGCTTGCAAATTCATCTCAATTTGGAGATGTCTTGGGGTCACTCGGGTTGTTTTGCTGGTGCCTCCTCTGCTTTCCTAAAAGAAAATAACAACTAGTATTTAGAATTGATCTTGTGTGGGATGAAAATACAGCTTATTTTTCATTAGAGCAGATTTCTGTTTCCTGCCCGACCTGGTCACCATGCCTTGGAGTTATTCAGAGCAGTCTGTGGAAAAGTAAGGATCTTGGAGGAGGCACCTAAATGCAAACCTCCAGGATGGAACATTCATGTGCTGCCATTACAGCTTGCTGTACAAACGTAGGATCTCTTTTTCCACTCCCTCCCTGGCCACACACCAGACTGGCAGGTACTCCAAGAGGGGAGGTCAGTGTGTTGCTGTGATGTCTCAGGGCTGAAAGCATCGTTCGCTGCCCCATTACAGTAAATAAGGGAGTGTTTCATCATCTGGGAAATGGTGCTGCTTTGCTTTCAACTGCTTTAAGAGGTTTAAACGCATGCCCCTGTCTCCGTCAGGAAAGGGCCATTTGAGCAGCTTTGGAATTAGCTACTGTCGTTCTCTCTGATGTTTCTTTGTATAAAATGTTCTTGGAGTCTGAAAAAAGGGGGCTGCTGATCAAAGATGGAGTTTGCATTGTGTCAACATATTCCTTTAAAGGTTGAACTTAAAGGTCACTCTGAACTTCTTATCTTAAATCTTTCTATTACCTCTTGAGGTCCCAAACTCTCTAGGTTACATGAGGAACCTAAATTTTAGCCAATGGAGTTAATTGGAGTGATTCAGTGCAACAGTAGTGGTGTAACGGTTCCCAGAGCATCCTCACCACCTGCCCAGGGCCCTTTTCTCCTTTTTGTAGAGAAGTTGTGTGAAGTGCAGAGCAGCCCTGAAGGAGAGAGCAGAAGCGCTTGACCCTGCCCTTCCTGATACAAAGCATCCCAGTGCAGAGCATCTCTGTTCCACAGTTAGGCACTGGGCAAAGGGGTCCAGTTCCCTTGTGAGGAAAGAAACAGTCCTAAACATGACCCTAAACTCTGGGCAAAAAGGAGCTGAAACGTGCTTTACATCCCTGCTGTTATGGAAGATTAACTGCACCAGAGAGTTCTAGGGAAACAAAGTATTTGCTAAAAATAACTCCAAGTCATCCCATTTTTTATTTTTTTTATTTTTTTTTTTTACTGATGCCAATGCTCTTTTTTGGGGGGAAAGGCAATACAGTCATTTTTGCTTGTCCTTAAAAGGTCTGAGACCTGATTTTCTTTATTGGACAGCTAAGATTCTGCCAGTGCCACTTTCTGCACCCTATGTTGACACCATCTTACTCCTCTTTCTCTCTTGCAATTGCTGCCATTGCGGTGGGGAGCAGCCCTCTGTCCCCCTCACCTCCTTCTTGCTGCAAAGCATCACGTCCAGCCTCGCTGCGGCGGGTACCAATGCTGTTTCCTGCAGGTATCTGGACACGATGGAGCGAGCCCTGGCTGCGGGAGAACTGGTTTTGATTGAAAACCTAGAGGAATCTGTGGATCCAGTTTTGGGGCCGTTATTAGGGCGAGAAACGATCAAGAAAGGCAGGTGAGCTTCAGGGAGGTTTAATAGCATGGGGGGAGTGGGTTCTTTGTCCTGTTGTGCTTTCTATTCCTGACATTAAGTTGTGGGTGCTCGTACACGACAGTGCTAACAGCCTGCCTTCGGAAGTGAGGGCATTTTAAATCAGGCAATCACGGGTAATTCAGTCATAGGATGGCTTTTGAAATAAACCTGGATCTTTTCATTTTGTTGGACAGTGTCAATCAAACCTCATATGAAAGAGACACCTGTAATTCTCCTTTTGTATAGCAACCTTGGTGTCTGTAATTGGCTATCCTGACACTGAATTATGACCAAAATAGCTATTGCTGTTGTGAAGAGAAAAATAACTGTGGATTTTAACAAACATTGCTTGCTGCTTAGTGATACAGCTGCAGGTTTGAGCTTTAAGAATATACAAGTGTTTCTTAATGGGGTCAAGTTCTTCATCACAGCTGCTGGTCACCCTCCAGCCCAAAGGAGGTCAACGAGAGGGAGCTCACTTCTTCCTTCTTTCTGTATGTAAGATAAAATCAGCACATTGCTAGTCTGTGCTCTAATAACAGCAACAAATAAAACTTCGTGCTCAGCACTGAACTTGATTCAGGGACTCTTTTGATGTTGTTTCACTGGATTTCACAGAGTGGAGTCGTTGGCCTTTGGAAGGACACATGTTGTTCAGGCTTTTAAAGTCTCTGCTGCCGGCAGCTTTGCCGCTCGCAGGAGCCGGGCATGAGCTGTGCCTGCTGCAGCCTCTTGCAGGGCAGCCCTGCTTCTGGCTTTGTGCGGTGTATAACAAAAAGCCTGTTAAGCTCTGCCGTTCACCTTCCTTGAGGATCATTTCCTTACTTGCCTAAAATATCCTAGGAGGAGGTGAACTGCTGGGAAAAGTGGGCTGTCTAGAAAGTGAAAACATCATAGGAAGGTTGACTGGCTGTGGGTTCAGCTGCAGGGTGGAGGGGTGGAGAGGGAGGATCATTTCAGAGGGAATCAGTCCCTGGTGAAGGGGATGGAAAGGTTTGAAAGCGGAGACTGGAGTACAGCAGAGGTGGCGTGACTCCTGAGCCCCGCTGCAGTAAAAAACTCGGTCATCCCCTTTGGAGATTGTATGTCTGCTGTCAAAACTCCTTGAGATCATGTATTTCCTAAGAAAGGGAAAATAAGTTATTAATAAACTAAAAAGTCTGAGAGTTTCATGTTTTCCAGGACACATTAAAGCCCTGACCCTGCAGACAGGTGCTGGTAGTCCCAAAGTGAGGTTTTTTGAAGGCTCTCAGCAGTATCCTTGGGTGCTGCCATGTGCTGCATGTGCTGTGTGATCTCTCTCTGCCTCAGTTTCATGGCTGTAAAAGCACTCAGGGTGGCCAAATGGGACACCTAATTAGCTGATGTTTGACTGGAAAGTGTATTCAAATTTCTGTGATAACGCTGTTGATCCCAACTGCATCCCTGAAAGCATTTCCAGTTTCTCTTCTCCTCTGGTTCCCACGGATTTTAAGCTTGAGTTCAGAGTGTGTTGATTCCTGGGGTCTCCATAAGTTTTAGACTTGATGTCAGAAATGCAGATCAGAAGAAAGTTGGGGTTTCCTGGGTGACACCACTTCTCAGGAGTGACAGCCAGCTGCTCCCTGAACTGTTCAAGCTCAGTGCAACCAGGGAGCTGGCTTGGTCTGAGGCAAGAAACTAAGTAATTTTAGCTGTAGCTAATTAAAATCTCAATGCTGAGAGGCTTTTCCTCCATATAATGCCAGCTTTAGGTGAAGTATAGCCTCTGTAAAAAGCAAGTGAGGTTTTGTGGTTGAACTGGCCATCCTGCTGCTGGAAAGTGCAAGCCTTCCTATATGGGATTGCAAATTCAGGAGCAAGGGTCTAGAGTTTTAATCCTAAATCAGAAGTATTTCAGGTGTGTCTAACTTAAAATCCTTTTTGCTTTAACAGTGATTTCTGTGTGAAGAGTGCAAATTCTTGCCAATGGTACTACCAAATGTCTTTGGATGAAACATCCTGCAAGAGATCTGCACTCATGTTCCTTTTGGTCTCGTTTCAGGTACATTAAGATCGGGGACAAGGAGTGTGAGTTTAACCCTGCTTTCCGTCTCATCCTTCACACAAAGCTGGCAAACCCCCATTTCCCACCCGAGCTGCAGGCGCAGTGCACCCTCATCAACTTCACCGTCACGCGAGATGGCTTGGAGGACCAGCTGCTCGCCGCAGTGGTCAACATGGAGAGGCCTGACTTGGAGGAGCTCAAGGTCAGTAGCTGGGAGATACACTGCAAGGTACTACTACTACAACAAAACAAAAAAACATTTTATGTGCAAGGTTGCAAGATTGCTGAGCTCACATAAAATCAGGAGATTTCCCATGAATGACAAACATTGAGGAATTTTTTTCTTCAGTCTTTGGTATTTTGGGAACACTTAACCTGCAATTTCAAGTTTTGGTTTCTTTCCTCCAAAATTTGGGTAAGAATCTCTTTTCCCACTCCTCTTGGAAGTGGAAACTATATCAGTTTTTTTCTGGACTTCACAGATTTAATTTTGTAGGTAGGATTAATCTCATTTCATTTTAGACATTTACAATATAGGATTCATGCTGTAAATATTGTAATATTTAATGGCTGGTAATGAATTCTTTCTGTTCTGGTTCTTCCTCCCACTTGTCTCTAACAGACTAAAATGTTCTCTCTCTCTTTTTAATAAGTATGGTTTCAGTTTCCAGATAATTTTAAAAAGAAAACCCTTTGTTCTAGTGGCACATTTAACAATGTAACGAATATGTGTAATACTAAATATTTACCGAGAGTGAGAATAAATTTATTACACATGTTCAGTCAGGCCAGGCTAGTTTTGTAATAATCTTTTCATTTAATGAGGTTCTAAAGTATGTTAGCTGTGCGGCCTTAATGATTCATTTAGTTTTAACCTGGCTCGTGTGCTAACAAGCCAAAAGATGGCATCAAAAATATAAAATGAGCTGATTTAATGTGTAAGCCATGGCTGTCTTGCTGGGACTGAGAGAGAACCAAAGCGTCTTGACCAGGCACCCCTTCCACGCGCTCAGCGCCAGGCTGTAAATGCCACAGACAGCTGCTTTCCTTTGCTGATTTACACCAGTGTGGACTGGGAGAGTGATGGCGGTTAGCATCGGGGTGTCATCAACTGCTGTTACGTTAAGGACCATTCCTCTTAGCCTCAGCAGCATTTCTGTTAATGATGGCTGTCACAATAAGAAAGACAAATTCAGTATCGTGTGCCATCAACAAATCCACAGTTAGGCTCTGACTCAAAATCTGCAGCACTTCCCTCCTGTGCTGTAAAAGAGCTGTGTATTAGAAAACGGTGAAAATCATGTGAATTAGGGCTTACATCTTTTGAAGTCCCTGCTTCTTCAGGGCGTGTGTGTAGAGGAAGAAGGGTTTGGGCACAAGACCAGGTAAATGTGTCCCTGAGTGCCAGGGAGGCACCATCTGTGGGGCTGTAGTCACACTTCAGAAAGCACTAGGCAGATACAGATTGGTGCAGGATATAAGTTTCTTAACAATAACATTTTTAAAAAAGTTTTCTCAACATAGTCTGTTTGCATAATCTTTTTCTTCGTTGGTTACCAGTTATCCTCTTCCTTCTTATCTTGGAAGCTATCTTTATCTGTGTCACAGGATTGCACTCCTGTCACAGGGAATGTTCAGTGTGAGACCACGTTTGCACTCTGCCGTATTCTTTTCTAGAAACAGCTCACTCTGTCTGGAATAACTGCTCTAAATTAAAGCCACGCTGAAACAGGTTAAGGCAGTAGTGAGCTGGCTGTGAGACAGTCACAGCTAAGAGAAGCTGAAAACAGTTTAGGCCAAGGCGAGCAAAGCCAAGTTCTGAGACCTTCCCTGTCAGGTCAGTACAAACCCTCTGGCCCTTAATTAGTCTCATTTGCAATTTCCTTTTGGAAGGATGACTGTGGTCCATGTCCTGGTGATGCTGCCTGTGGTCCGTGTAGTCTTACCAGGGCTGGTTTCAAGTATCTCCCACCTTCAGCAGACTTCACTGTTTGGACGGAAACATCTCAAATAGCGTTTACCTCAAGTTCATTGTCCGTTTGCTGCTGAGAACATCCTCAGGAGGAATATTTTTGCAGCTGCGACCCAAGCTATAGGTGAATAGGCCATGAGTTGAGGTCTTGCCTTGCTGATTCTGGAGGTAAAATGTGTGTGAAAGTCCTTGCACGTTTGGGCTGTGGTGGACAGTGTTGAGGCTCCTCTGTTTGGACAGTCAGCTCCAACACTTGGAAAACCCATCCTTGCGCGGAGCTCCAGGCACCAAGAAGGTGATGGACATGAATGCCTAGCATTACAAGCCAGTGCATGGGCAAATGCTGGCGAGATGAAGCAAACTGGTTGCAGCACTGCGCTACCCTGCCCATGTGTCTTACTGGGAGATCCAGAAAAGAAGGTGCTTTGAAGGAGTGGACTGAAAGTACAGGGATTTATTTATTTATTTATTTATTTTCTTCTAGTTTGTGATGTTAAAATAGTACAGTAAAGCCAGCAGAAAGGACTGGGAGAGATGGCTGCTGTGGCTCGCTGCAGTTTGGCTTCTGAGCTAGGAAGGGGTTGGTGGTGAATCTTGCAAAACTGGCCTGCAGCTGTGGTGAACTGCTGGTTTGTTGTGGATTTTTATTTTTTATTTTTTTTTGTGGAATGAAATTTTGAAGGCACTCAGAGTAACCTGTTTCCCAGAAGTAATGCTGTTTTATATCAACTGTGAAATAACAGATAATGAGCTCCACTGCAGAAATAAGAAATGATGACCTTGCTACTGCCGAAAACAATAGCGTGATGAAGCTGCAACAGATGCAGAGTGTTGTGGGGAATACAGCATCGTGCGCACTTCTGCGGGTGCGTTCCAGAAACTGCATGGTGATTACAGGCTATTGGAGCAAAAATCACATATGTCCTCGTTAATAACTCCAGGGCTTGCAGCTCATGGTCTGGAATAATAGCTTGCAAAATGTCATTTTTCAAGGCATGCTATGCTTGAATGACAGGAACACACAAAATTAGCCATGTTAGTTTTCTGTTTCAAGATTTGTAAAATGTTTACAACCGTGGGCAAACTGCTGTGTGTAATGCCTATGGAACAGACCTTTAAAAACAGCCCGTTATAGCTGAAATACCCACAAAAGGCATGCTTCGGTGCACTCTCTGCTGAGTACTTGGGTTGACATTAACACAAAACGAGCGTGTGTGTGTAACAAGTACATGAAATTTCAGCCCAAGTTTTGAAAGATCTTATTAATGAAAGAGTTAGTTAATCTGCTTGAAAACCTCCGACAACTGAGCAAATACTGCTGGCTCCCTTATGCCTCGTGGGACTGGAAGAGACATAGAGTTACATTTTCCGTATCTGGGGCTCTTCCAGACCCTGGGGTGGTTGGAAGGTATGGGTATGTTTTCCAAAAACTGTCTTGGGAGCATTAAATCACTTGGCTTATGGCTCTGAATCTGCCATGTGCCAGTCACCATGGCCCAGAACTTGTCTCAAGTCCACGTGTACCATCTCTACTACTTTGTGGAGCTGGCTGTGTTTTGTGGGACTATAAAACACTCTTTTTTTGCAAGTTACTTGAATTTCTTGGTTGTGTCATTTAAATGCAATCTAAGGATTTAAAACTGTGCGTCACACGGTAGTGTTTTATGTACCAGGGTGTTAGCGATTGACTTCATTTATGTAGAGAAGAGTCACTAGGCTTCTATCTTAGCAGCATCCAAATCAGATGCACAGCTTTCCTGCGGGATATTTTCTGTGCTAACGCTAAAAATAGGCGTTCGCAATAGGACTATATAGTGGAATAATAGAATATACCTGAAATCCAGGAAAGATGCCATTTCTCTGAGCAAACACATAGAATAGGGCAATCATATTTTTTTGGGAGAAAGCCTATTCTGGAGGATCAGTTCAGAAAGGAGCGAGATGAGAGTCTTTGTTTCCACCATGAACAGCGTTAATGACTGGTATTTCTGCAGGAGAGAGGGAAGTGGAACAAGTGTCTGGGGAGAACAGAGGGGGTGTCTCACAGAAATTGCAAGAATTTACACTATAATTCAGAAGATTTGCCCGTGAGGCAAGATGGTTGTTACTGGTCTGTATCTGCTTGGCCGTCTTTCTGCGGAGTTTGCAAACCCTTTGGCAGGGGAACTTTATCTTTGCATGTAGAGCTTCTAGCACAGTAAGGCACTGGTTCCCAGTGAGATCTCGACATCAGAATACAAACAGGAGCAGCAATCAAGTGAGGCTGTGACTTTGTCCTCAGTTCTGAGCCTGAGATGTGTTGCGCTCATCTCTGGACCCAAGTGACCTTGCTGGTTTTCTTTTCCCACCAGGTTTTGACCCCATGGTTCTCATTGCTGGTATGACTGGTATTAGTGTGTAGTGGCAAGTACAGAGGTTTACCAGGAATAGTGAGAAGCAGCAGGGACTATCCAGGCTGATTTAAGCCAAATAAATAGATATTTCTGAGACAAAGATGAAGGGTGTATGTTCGAGGTGTGGGATGAATGTCTTTTCCTCCTGATTAATTTCTAGCATTTTAATACATTCCTAGTGAAAGAGCTCACCTTCTCCTGGTGATTTCTGTACTGTTCAAGGTTTCTCTGATATGGACTGATCCCCAGAGCTCTGCCCACGCCCAGGAGTTGCAGAGATCTGGCTATGGCAATTGTCAGTTAGAAACCTGTTCCTTTTGAAGGTGGTTAATCCTTAGTTTACAGCGTGTGTTGTGAGTAAAACTTTCTGAATTTATTATTTGCAGTCAGATCTCACGAAGCAACAGAACGGATTCAAAATCACCTTGAAAACACTAGAGGACAACTTGCTCTCTCGGCTGTCATCAGCATCTGGGAACTTCCTAGGAGACACAGCGTTGGTGGAGAACTTAGAGATCACTAAACAGACAGCTGCAGAAATTGAAGAGAAGGTACATAGCCTAGAGAAAAGTATGTATGTGACGTTATCTTTAAGGATTTTTAGGTGGAACGTAATTTCTTTACTGTATCAATCTCTATCCCTTCTGCTGAGTAGAGAATAGGAACTGGTACAAATTCAAGTGCTTTCCATTTGGGACAACTTCAAGCCATTTAATTCTGTGGAGCTTCTGTATGTTAAATGGCCTGTTTAAGACCTAGAGAAAATGTCTGTGCCTGATGTGAAGACAATAAAATTTACTCACTGTATCAAGGCAGCTTTAAACTGTTCCAGCATAATCCTGAATACATCCCACTTCCTCAATTAAGCCAGATTTTAGTACTGACCAGGAACTGGAATCTGTTGAGTTTGCAATCTTCAGTAAATCTGCAAGAATTTGGGCATTTCATACCCTTCCATTCCTTAGAGTGTAAATCAGGGTTTTTATTAGCTGTGCTGTGTCAGGGTTGCCACCCACCCAGTTCACCTTGCTGGCCAGGTAGGATTAATTAAATGCACGGTGGTTTGGCCCTGTTGCTAAGCGATGTGTGATTGTCATGCCAGGATTGTGATAGGGCCCCTGTATGGCCATTCTCAACTGCTTCCCTCTGCAGCCCTCCCATCTTGCAGCCTGCCCTTGTCTTCCCCCAGCCCACGGGCCCATGCTGCCAGGATAAGTTGCCACGTGCTGGGGTCACACTGGAGCTGCTTCTTGCTTCCCCGTGCTGTAGCCCCAGTGGCCTGGGAACTAAGTGATCCTCCACATTAATAATTGGAATTATTTCTTCTAGCCATTTATGATACATATGGGATGCATTCAGCTCCCTAAGGAGGGTTTGCTGGAAGGCCCAAAGAGGATGCTGGAAGGATGTTTTGATGCGGGGAGCTTGGGATCTCCCTCTTGAAGTAGGCTTTCTTGAAGTGCTTAAATCTCTGAAGAAGTTGTAGTTTGTAAAGCTGGTCGCTGCCAGCTCTGTGACAATAGAGGTGAATTTTGGAGTTGGCATGTGTTTTCTGTGAGGTTGGTACCCACGTGGAAAACTGTCTCAGGGCTATGTTAGAGTTCTGCTTCTCAAATCAACTCTTACACTCCTCTTGGTCTGTATACCCAAAGAAAAAACGTTCAGCCAACATTTTCCTTCCCATGAAAGTGGATCCTGCTCTATTTATGGAAAGCAACTGTCTTCACCACCTCTGGTTGTTATATTGTTAGATTTATTAATTGTTTTGGGGGTGGGATATTCAAAGTTAGTTGCTTAAGTCTAAGCTAGACTCTGGGCTCCCTTTATAGTCAGTGGTGAGGCATGGGTGCTACCAGAAGAGAGACTTATCTGACATAGACAAGTGATCCATGGCCCATGCAGATGTTTGTTTCTGCAGTAGACATTGAGGCTGCTCTTTCGGGGACTCGGATATTACAGCCCATGAAGGTGTGCAAACAGATCCCAACGTGTGTGGTTGCACACAGCAGGTCATGGCTCAGTCTGTGCTTCGTTGGGAAGGTTTGGTGTACCCCAGCCAGATGTGCTCACGCTAGGTCAGGTTGCAGCAGAGGGAAACCCATTGGCATACATTTGGGTGGAGGCTGTGTCTTGCTCTGCTGGCTTGTACAACACCTGCTGAGCCTTTTTCTGACGCAACCTTGTTGCATGGTTTGCTGGATCAGCACTGGCTTGGCAACATGTGCCTGTGCTGCAAGACACTTGTGACTGTGATAGCCAGAGCCTAAAACAGTCCCCGAGGGGCTCGAGGATGTCACTTCATGCTCCTGAAGTGGAGTGAAAGAACGAACAGGACTGAGGTGATAATGGGGTGATGTACCTGCCAAGAGGATTTTCACTGTGTCCATCACAGCAGCGATGCGCACACCTGGCCAGCAAGGTAGGGATGTGTTAGAGGCTGGTGAGGAAAGGCAGCAAATAGCTGTTATAAATTAGCAGTTCTCAGCCCTGGGGAAGCTGCCTCCAGAGCAGCGCTAAGTCTGCTCAGCCCTGTGTTATTAATGGTCTGCACCGTAAGGGGGCAATTAGCAGGAGAAACTCATCGATGAGAAAAATCATTCCAGTTAGTGAAGAGCAGAGACCCTAGTGAGAAGCCAGGAGGGGGCTTGGGAAAACAGAAGACTGGGAAACAGGGCAGTAAATGCAGTTAAATGGAGAAAATACCAGAGGAAGGGGGATGCTGGGAACGGGCGGCTCAAGCTGGACCACACCACAGTTTGGAGGGTGGAGGCTGATCCCTGCAGTGGTTGCATCAGGTTCCTCCCTACTTGGCCTGACATCTCTGTGGCAGATGCTAACTCTCCCCTGGACTGCACAATCAATTCACAAAGGTGTTTTCATGATAGTTTTACTCTGTTTTTCTCCCAGGTCCAGGAGTCTAAGGTGACAGAAGCCAAGATTAACGAGGCCAGAGAGCACTACAGGCCTGCTGCCGCACGAGCCTCTCTGCTGTACTTCACCATGAATGACCTCCACACCATCCATCCCATGTACCAGTTCTCTCTGAAGGTACTGTCCCCCTGAGCTGTGGAGGGGGTCCCTCTGTGTTGAGCACTGAGTGTGCGCCAGGGTCCTTACTCAGGTCTGAATTTGCCAGTTAGTTCACCGCAGGTAATCAGACTGGGATCAGCTTCAATGAGCCTTAATTAGGTTTTCTTTCCTTTGTTTGGTTTCTTTCTGAGCAGTTGAAGTCTTGTGGGGAAGACACAGCCTGACTTAGAGGTGCATTAACGTCCTTTGCTACTAAAAATCCAGGAAGCCATTTGTTCTTTTTTCCATATTCACACCCTCTTGGCCTGGCAGAACAAGAAGGACAATGGACTGAAAAGATATCATCTGGGGGAAGAGCCAACAAAGTACTTTTTGCTATGTATTTTATATATTTATGCACAGAGTTTTTGTGCAGCATTTGGAGTCGCTCCATCAGTTGAGCTTTTCTTTACGCTTACATCAGTTCTGTGTCTATAATGTCATCAGGGTCATGATGCCTGTGCAGATATTTCATAAGCTAACAGGAATTGCTGCAGCCCTTAACAATTATCCAAGACCTCGATGTTGAAACAGTCCTGACTTTCCAAATGACATAGTATTAAAACATCGCACCACTCTCTAAACACAATCGTGTCCCACTGAGACCACATCACCAGGGATTTATTGTCACCTTCTGTACAAAAGACAAGTCATTCCCACTCCCATCTGTGCAACACAAGACGGGTTCCAAGCCGCTGGGCTTTCAGGAGCTTGGATGCTTCCTACATTACAGTGACCAAAGTCTTTCAGGTAGTCAACAGCTTGGTGTGAAATAGAACTTTGAATTATATCTGTGCATGGTTGGTGTGAAGCAATAGACAGTATGTGCATGACTTGAGTATTCGCCACCTTTTTGTAAGGGCCCACACACACTTATCTGCAGTCTGGGGAAGTTCTCTGGAGGGCTTTGTTTCCGCTCTTCTCACAATGTTGTGCCATCATCAGACAGGCAAGTAAGCCTACAGCCTAAACTGTCCTTAGACTAGAAATCCATGTGGAATTTATGGCTGTGTTACCACCTTGCAGTGTGGCTACTGGCAGTCTCAGCTACAGGCATGCTCATGATGGCAGTATGAACACAGTGGGGACCATGCTGGGAGAGGACCACCGCTTCTTGCTGTGTGGTCCTAAAATAAATGTAGAAGAGACATAGCCAAAGCATCTGTGCTCCAAAGGCCTTGCTGCTTTCCTGCGTTGTTTGAATAGACTGCTACCCTTCCTTGTGCAGTTAAGTGTAGCTCTGTAGTATGTGGAATGTTACGTGGAGAACTAGGAATGATGTCCCTTCTTTGAAGATCATTCCCTCCTGGAGCTGTTTTCACCAGAACACCTGGAGAACATTTCCAACACAACAGGTTGATTTCAATGTAATTATTGCTACTCATAGTGATGGGACTGAACTGTCCCTCTTCCCATGTGGCAGCTGAGCCCAGTAGAAGCTAGTAGCTTTTGTAGGAATGAGAGCGTGGCCAAGTTGCCGAGTTTCTTGACTATCTTTGAGACACCAGTACTTCACTTTATGGTGTATGTGAATAGCTTGAGAGGCTTACCACAATGGAGGAAATAGATCTTTAGAGTGAAATACATGACCAGCAGTGAATTCGTAGTTCATGTCTTTGCTTCTTGTTTGGGCATCACTTAATCAGTTGGTTTCTGTTCCCTGACTGGTAGGAAATGGGGTTTCTTTCAAGCCATCCTCTCTATCTTTGAAGCTGCTTAGGCAGGCGCCCCCTCTTTCTGTGCTCTGCATGTGCTGCCCAAGACACTGGGGAAGTTTTGGTTCCTGAGCAGCTTCCAAGGACCTGCTGCAGTAAAAATGAAAGTGCAGATAATCCCTTGCCTTGACAAAGTAGATCTGACCAGTAGAGACCCAAAGGCCTTTTAGGGTATTTATTGAAGGGTTCTGGTCTTAATGTTTTATAAATGGAAGACCTTTTTTTGTTCTTTGTTTTTTGGTTTTTTTTTTTTTATCATAGGAGAAAGGTATTTTGGGGGACAGAGGGTTAAATAAGATGGCATCCTAGTCTAGAACTTCTTCAAAATTATCTTACCTTCACAAGTGACCTAGAAAAAGTAATTGAAAAAAGAATACAATATTTTGAGCCTCATCCACAAAGAAGCTTTTCTTTTTGATATCTACACTCATGCTGAAATAATTTTACCAGGAAAATGTACAGAGTATCTTTTGTGCAAGGGTGCCCTTTGAAAGATTCATTCCTTACATACGCATGATAGATACAGGAGTTTGAGATTTCACCTTTAATCTATGTCTTCCGTGTTTTGTTTGTTTTATGTTTTCCAGTTCAGATTAGCAATTTGTATAAATACATAGAAAATTATTGGGTGAAATGTTTTTATCTAATAAATTTTGATGGCAGATCATAAAACATTGTGTAAAAACGCGCAGAGATGATTTTAAAATACTTACCACACAACTAGAAGCCCAGTATAAATTAGAGAACAAGATTTATATGCAACTCTGCAGTATGTCTTAACACAATTTAAAGAAATGTAAGCAGGAAAATCCATTCTGCAATTATTTAATAATGCAGTAGGTATCAATGTTACTTTAATTTGTTGAGTCATCAATTTGCTTTGTAGAACCCTTTAAAATAATACTGCCAACACAGTCATCCCTTGTCCAGCTGGTGCTATTAGTTTGCATTGGCCTGTTATTTGCTATTAGCTGGGTACCGTTGTACGGAGCCTTTGCATCGCTAATCAGGACTTAGGCTTTTTTTTTTTTCCTGGTTGCATTTGGTAATTTGCTAATGGGTTTTCTTCAGACTGCTCTGAAAGTTTTGTGTCTTTTCTTATTTAAATCAGAAATGGTGTTACAAGAACCCTTAGTATCTTATATAATAATGTCATTCTTGATGCATGCACCCACCCCAAGGGGACTTTACTGACAAGGTGAAGTCCTACCTGCCCTTCTCATCTAGTCCTTTGCTGAATCCAGACAGTAAAATACTCATTATGGTTGTTTTGGGGTTTTTTTTATGTATTTAAGAGAATTCCTTTTTTCTGTTGAAACATTTGTGAAATGGGAGGCGTGCTTTCCTCTGGGAATGCAGCTATCTTTTGTCTCAACATTTGCTGAGAAAGTGGACTGTGTTTTCCCTATGAGAGAACACATTAGGTCAGAGAAATGTTTCCGATATCCATTTTGTCTTAATCAGTCAGCCTGTCTCTGCATTACTTTCTCAAGCCCAAGAAAGTGCAATGTCACAGGGAATGTTGTCATTGCCTGGCTGCATGTTCCTGAAAAAGCAGTTAAAGGCAGATACAGGGTCTGGTCTCTAGATGTGCTCCCCTGCCTCCTGGAGCTGGTGGGCCACACTGCTGGGCCGATGGGAATCCTTTGCTTGTGGCTCCAGAGATAAAGTATCTGAGTTGGCTTTGTTATTTCAGCACTTCAGGTGCCCAGAAGCATGCAAAGACCATCTGGAAACCGTCGACATCTTTGTGTCTCCCCACCTAGGCATTCAGCATCGTATTTCAGAAAGCCATTGAGAAGGCACCTCCAGACGAGAACCTTGAAGCGCGCGTGCTGAACCTCATCGACAGCATAACCTTCTCCGTGTTCCAGTACACAACCCGGGGGCTGTTTGAGTGTGATAAATTGACCTACACCGCTCAAGTTACCTTCCAGGTAAACACCACGGTTTCTGTATGCAGTGATGTATTTTACAGGCATATTGGCATGCAGAGAAAGCTCCAACTGTCGCAGCTGTGGCCTTCAGCATCAGAGCCGCAAATATAAGGGCTGGGTTTTCTTCTCGGCCTCTCTTGCTGATACCAGTCACAGATGCTGTGTTTGGTTTGCACAATGCTGACAAATGGTTGTTTGAGTGAGTAATACCTGCTTACAGGACCTGAAAAAAAGGGCAAAACAAGCTGATCTTGAAGGCTTATCAGTTTTATCCAAAAGAATTGAATGCTGCGTAGCTGCTCTCTTTTGTCTAGTATGTTAGTGTAATTTTTAGTCTACAATCTGGGCAAGGACACCTTTGTATATCCCTGTGTTGAAATCAAATTCAGTCAATAACTCGTGCTTGGCATGATGTTGCAAGGTTATTAGGTTTGTGCAGTGGATGGCTGTGTAAATGTCCTGAAGTGTAGAATGTAGGTAACTACATTCAGCATTAAAAATTGTCAATGGGTCACCATAAGCTGTCAGGAAAACGAGCATCCACAGTTTTTGGTGTGTGGAGGCAGTTGAGTAGTGAGGTGTAGGATTCTCCCATATGAAAAAGCAGTTGGCTCTGAACCGAGTAGCTCGTTACCAGGCACACTTCAGATGCCATTGCCCAGTAGGCAACAATGAGAATACAGTCTAGGATCTGTGACAAGAAAATGACAAACTCACCACTCCAGCACTGCTCTTTTTCCTCACAGAATTGGTGTTCAGGGTTTTGGAATTTGTCTCTGTGATTTCAGAAGTCTGGCAGTGCGCTTGGAGCAGCGACTCCAGCTGGGCTCATGAGCAGATACGGCTGTCCAAAATTACATTGAATATTGTTCTGGCAGTCTTACTCAATGTGTTCCTGAAAGCCACCATTGGTGGTAAAAACGTCAGTAGTACTTGAGTAGCTCAGGTGCTCTCCTGTGTTTGAGACCTCAAGGACCTGTTTATATTCTCTTGGTGCATGTACCGTGAGTTTTTTGTGGGTTTTTAAAAATTTGGTTTTGTTTTAGTTTTGCTTGTTTGTTGTAAACATTCTCCCTTTACTTTCAAAATGGAAAAAGATAGTGAGAGATGGACAAGATCTTGGTAGCATGCCCTAGAGATGGAGATGGATGCTGTGGTCCTTTAAAGAAAGTTATCTATTCTCTAGCTGCAGGTATCAAGCACAGGGACCACGTTTTTTTTCCCAAACTTTGATCCTTTTGTGTTGTCAATCTCCATCCTCATTCCTGGTTCTCTTTTGGGGAGACCCAAAGCACCTGCATGGTACGTTTCATCACACTCCTGCATGGGGCACACATTTGGCAGCTACATGAGTTCAATAATTAACCTGCTAGAGTTTATTGCTGTTCTGTACCTTGGCTGCTCAAGGATATCTTGTCTGTTTGAAATTACAGATACTTCTGATGAGTAAAGAAATCAACATGGTAGAACTGGATTTCCTACTAAGATACCCAGCAGAGGCCAGAGTGACAAGCCCCGTGGAGTTCCTGTCTAATCACTCCTGGGGAGGAATCAAGGTACCTATTTCACCTGAATGAACCTATCCTCTGGGTTTGGTGTTTGTTTTTTTTTGTGGTTGTAGATTGCAAAGGACATGGAGATCTTCACTGTGTTTGGGAGGAGGTGGAAATTTAAGGCAGATGTGACCATCTGCAGAGATGTGTTGGGGACAGAGTAGTGACAGCTGACAGACCTTCTGCAGAAAAATACTGCCATGGCAATGAGAAGGTCTAACATCTGCCGTGTGTTGGAGGAAGAGCATCTCAAAGAGATGTGAGTTATCCCATCTTTGTCTCTATTTGTCAACAAATGCGAATTGTGCTGGATTTAGACCTAATTGTTTTCTGGGAGGAGAAAAATGTTCTTCAAGTTAGGCATGCTCATTTACACGTCGTTGGATCTTTTGTTTTATTGTGGCTTCTGATCAGTCTCAGGCGCTGCTGTGGTTCTATTTATAGCATGCTGCCTTTGTGGGATATTTCTTTGGTGCTTTAAAGTATGGAGTGAAGACATCCTGGTTTAATTGGGGATAGTTCTCAAATTTCTCAGACTTGTCTTGAGTTAGGCAGGAATTGAGTGGACTGTCACCCGAAGTTGCTTTGAGACGAGCCCTTCTCACTCAGCTTCCTCTCTCCCACTGAGTCTTCTGGGGTTTTTGATTAAGATGGAAACTATGTGATGCCAGAAGATGCTACTCTGCACATCTTTTTGCTGAGCTGTGAGATGGCAAGATGTAGATGTGTCCAGGTGTGCTGCAGGTGTCTTCAGCCTCAGTGTGCGTCCGCTGTCCCCATGACCTCTTCCTCTCAAAGAGTTGCACTCGCTCATCAATAATCTGTGCTACTTTGATGTGTTTCAGGATTTTGAGATCTATATTATCAGATGCTGAATATTCTTCAGATTGTATTTTGTGCGGATTATAGTATTGATTTTACCATAAATGATATGGCTGGTGTCAACTTTATCAGTGTTTGTGTTCTATTAATATGTGTTGGTTTATTAGCCTTTGAGTTTTTGGCAACTCCCATTACTTGAGGCACAGTTTTATTAGAATCGCATTTTGTCACAGACTGCTATAATTAGGTTAATTAGTCATGGCTTCTGTACAGCTTATTAGCAGGCTAAAGTCTCCTTTTCTTTCATCAGGAAGATTAAGTGCTGTAATAAATTGTTTCTTCAACAAAGCTTGAGCAAAGTATATTTCAGATTCATATTTCAAATTCGAAGTGGAATTTAGCATTCTGCTAATTTTTCACAGAAGCATTGAAAATGCTCCTGCACAAAGTGTTCCTCTTGCCAGGGGTTTCAGGTCAAGATGATAATGCCAAAAGAAATCAATATGAATATTTGTAGCCCATTCTCTGCCTCCCATTTTGGACACGTTAACTTCAAAGGAAACCTCATTAAAAGTTAAGAGTTCTGAGCATGCCTTGTGTGACCTGGTGTATTATTTATTGTTGTTTGATTAATAATATATATAGGTTAATAGCCCTTTGCAGTTGTGCAGATCATGACGTTGGAGCATCTGGCACATGTTTAGTTTTCCAGCTTCTTTCAGTAAAAAAGTTCAGTAAAAGGATTCACAGAGCTTCTTGCTGTAATGTGTGCACTGGGGGAAGCTCAATATTCACCACCGAACAAAGAAACCTGTTGACTTGGCGAGAAGGGCATGGTTTGTAGGGAAGGATAATATCTTTTATTAGAGCTACCGCTAGACTTGGAAAAAATAGGTAAGTCTCAGGCTTTTTAGTGCTTCTTTAAGTCTGAAACAGGAATTGAATTCAAACTAAGTACAGGGTTGGGAAAAATTGCTCTGAGCTTGGTTCTGTTCATCAGTTGGCCTACCTGGAGAAAAAGCAGTACCTGCGGAGCCGCTGTGGAGCGCGGTGGTTAGGTCTGGAGCAAGGGGAGATGTTAGCAAAGGACACAGTCATTAGCCTCTGGTCGTAGAAGGGTTAGTTAAGAGCAGGAAAGGAAAAAAAACGGTGTAATTTAATGAAAGTAGCGCCTTTGAGTCCCTGGCTCCCGTGTTCAATAGCATTGGTCATTTCAGTACCAAGGCCGGTCTTTTGCAGGTACTTAATAGTGATCTCTTGAGAAATCTAAAGTATTTTACTCTTAATGAGGTTTTCTGTCTTTTTTTTTCAATTTCCTTTATTACAGTAGCTATACTTCACTCGCCCTCTGTGTTCCCAGTACCTAGCTTAAAAGTTTTTATTTCTGTTGGTGCTTCTGAAAAACTTTTTTTGTGTGCCTGCAAGGTTGTCCGTTCCTCCTGACTTGGCTGTTGGTTACCTTACCAGTGAACGTGTGGACATACTGCACAGGATGTCAAGCCACAGCCACGTGCGAATGACCGTTTTGATATTCTTGTTGCGTGACTGAACTTAACATAGAATCACTGTAGAGATTGTCCTCTATCAGGTTTTTCCTCCATTTTTTAATTCTTTCCTTCACTGGAAGGGCTACAGTATCATAAGATGAAGATTGATACCTAGATGTTAGGTGAATGTTCTCTGAATTGATGCACTGTGGTCCCTTGAATCCTGTGTGAAACCCAGTCTGCTTGTTGTGCTGTTCTTCAGTTGTCCGCAGGGCTGTGACAGACAGCTCCTGTCATGGTTCTGCTCTGAGCATGGCTATGAAAATGACATCATTGGGTTTTATGGTTGTTGGATCTTCCAGACTATATCTATACCAACAAATAAAATGAGCCAGCAGTTGTTTTCTGGCACTGGTAGCACCTGAATCCATACACTGAAACTTCTCTCACCTCCCAAACCAAAGAGACTTCACATATTGTTTACTGTTGGTGGTCCCTGGATTGTCCTATCCCCTGGGCTATTTCTGGGCATTTTCTGAGAGCACACGGGTTCACTAAAGACAAATGTGAGCCAGTGAGATAGTAGCAAACTGTTGGCTCATGGTGAGCTCATGCCTGGACCTCTTCTGTAGCTACAGATTGAAGAGCAGATCAGCAGGCATGAAAAATGGTCTTCTCACTGTTTAGGTGTGCTGGGGTCTGAGATAGGCAGGTAGAAACTCCTTCTCCCCATAGTCTGAGATAACCTTACTCTGGAACAGCTTTATAGATGTGTAAGTGTGGGTTTACTCCTGAGCTAATACAATTTGCCCATCAGTAGGGTTCACTAGCTTAGGCAAAGCCTCACACAAGACATAGTTACACGTCTTCTGTTCAGTGCCCAGTGCCGAAAGACCATGCTTGTGTTTCTTAGGGGTTCAGCAGAGCACTCTGTGTTTGCCTAGGGAAGATCATATGAACGTACCCAGAGTCAAGCCGGGCTTTTCTTCGGCTTCCCCACTACTACTAAAGCCTGTGTTCATGCCCTTATGGTCTCATTTTCCTAGTTGCCTTGGCCAAAACCAGCCCTTTTTAGAAGATGAAGGTAGTTCTCAAGCCACTGAGACCAGCTGAAGGTTGGGTGTTGGGTGAATGAATTTCCCTGTGACCCTGATGAGCTCTGCTGAGAAATTTTCCCATACTCCAGCTCCCTCCATGCCGTGCCCTTCCTGGGGAGCTGTGCCCATGTTGCCTCATTGCCTTGTGCCCCCTGCAGAACTGCAGCCCCTGATGAACTGGACACGCGTCTGACTCTCACCACGGCAGCCTGTTCCCACAGGATGGATGCAGGCAGCTCTGAATCTCCTTTGCACAGAAACGCATTTCCCAACTCTGATTTTCTTTGTGATATTTTCTGCAGTGCCTCTTCATTGCTGAATGCAGATGTGTCCCACAGTATAAGTGAAGCTAGTTAATATACAGCAAGAATACACCTGGCCAACTTGGATTACTTCTTCATCCCAATCATTTCCCTCATCTTTTTCTGAAGAGGAAGAATTTTCATTATGTAGATATGAAAACGCTACTGAAAGGACATTGTTTAATAAATGTGATGTTGAATAATGAGCTCTAAATACTGAATTCAGCTTTCGAAGAGGAGAAAAGCAGTAGACAAAGTAGTATATTAACTCCATATTTATAATTTTGCAGAATGCAGATGATAAGATTGTGTGTGTGGCTTATGAGATAAAATACCAAATCATGTATTCGACATTTAAGAAAACTGGATTTTTTTTTTTTTTTTTTTTTTACAAAAGAACAGAAATCTGTCTTCCAACTTCCACTTTTTGTACTTTTTAAACATTGAAATTTTTCGTTCTTGTCAAAGTTTCATTGTGACATAATCTGCTGCCTACATTGTGCTCTTTGTGCATAAGCAAGGTGCTTTGATCAGGCTGGTCAGATATGAAAGGCTTGCAGCTCACAGCTGTTCATATTCCTTCAGGATTATTATTATGCCAGAAAATCATAGTCTTAATTAAATATTTCTCCATTAACTCAGTTCTTCAGAGGTACAGCCTTTTAGTGCATCTTTGGTAGAAAATATTGATTATGACACTTCGATGTGCATTTATCTGCTCTCATCTAGAACTTTCCTAAGGACATTCCTCTGTCCTGACCAGCACTTAAGTCTCAGACAAATGTTCCCAAAGTCTCAAATGTTCACAAAGTCTCACTACTTGAGAACATTTTACCCTTTTTTTTTTTATTTTTTTTTTTTTTTTAACCTGCTGACTAACAATCTGTTGTTTAATTGAAATATAGCAGAGATTTTGATCACATCAAATATTAAAGATGTACTTTGTTGGTTTGATTGCAGAGTGGAAATGGAGTTTTTCTGGATGCCTCTACAGCAGTGTCAGCCTCTGTCCTTCACTCAATCCACCCCATGTCACAAAGCCTGCTCTCAGCTGGTCATTTTAAATGTAAAAGTTCTTTCACCCTCTGGATGGAAGGAAAGGAAGTAATTGCTTCATCGGAGATATCTTTTAGCTATACAATGTCTAAAAAAGATACGTTTGATATCTTTTCAAGTCCTATTGCTTTACTTAAAAAAATTGAAAAAAATGGATCAGTTGCAGTGCACTCCTGAAAAGATACCGGAGGGTTGGATGAGGATCTGAGCAACCTGATCTAGTCAAAAAGATGTCCCTGCTTCTTGCAGGGGGGTTGGACTAGGTGACCTTTGAAGGTCCCTTCCAACCCTAACCATTCTATGATTCTGTGACTGTGGACCCAGGGTTGACCACAGAGAAGATCGAATGGCTGAGTTCTGCTAGCGACTAAGAGCACTCAAGCAGTCATCCCATTTTGGATATGGTATACAGCACCTAGATGTGTATGGTGCTTTTGGAAAGGCAATGAAGTCAAAAGCCTTGATTTTGCCTCCTCTTTATTAGTTCTTCCTTTTAAACCCAGATCTGCCACAAAGGACCTGTTGGAACTCCCTGTTTCTCTACTTTTAACTTAATCCTGGTGCTGGTATTGAAAACACACAGTTGAACCTGGGTAGCTTTACTGCACACCTCACCTGACGTCTACAAATTATTGCCCATCAACTGTCATTAGCCTGTGGGCTTGGTTTGGACATGCCCTTGCCTCTCCAGAAGAAAATAGTCTCAGGGCCAGTTGCACAACTGCTGAGCGCTGTGTACTTTTTACTTGTGGAGCTTACTCTGCTTAAAAACTGTATAATGTAATTAATAAAAACACATCTCCCTCATTTTGCAAGTGAAATCATGATTAACCGTTAGCATTTAATAATCTCACAGATTATTAAAACTGTGAGAATATTAAGTATAATTCCTTTCCAGTATTGTCAGGTTGTATGGTTTTTATAGGGAGACATTTGATGTTCATTGTGTTCATTATAGACCTAATTTTTTTAAGTAGAGGGGTTGTTTTTAAAAAGCAAGATATCTAAGGAGCTAAGACTGAAAGTTGTTGAACCTGAAGACTTAAAAAGTAAGGATAGTTTTTAAAAAATCCTCACTTTTTTTTTTTAATTATGATATCATTATGTCTTTTCAAAAACAAGTCTCATGACTGCTGGGGAACTTGGTAAATTGGTCTTAGAAGCTCGCTCTGGCAGCACTGGTTTTACTTGCGCTGTATTGCTTTCCTCACTAAGTATGTCAGCGCAGAGCGTGGTGATGAGCTGCTGTTTTGACTTCCATTGCCCCCGAGCTGTTATTGAGTCTGATGACTCTACGGCAGGGTATTTGAAATTATGGAAATAGTTTAAAGTACAAAACAATCTTTTTTTAAAAAAAGAATAATTTCCTTTGGAGCCAAGGGGAAGAAAACATGGAGATAGTATCTTTTTTTTTATAAAATCTAAAACAAACAAACAAACAAAAAACAAAACCCCCAAAACTTACGAAGCAATGTCTAAACTTGGGCCAGTTTTGACCAGATGGCAACCTTAGAATAACTGCCTTTAGTGATACAAGCAAGTGTTTTCTCTAATAGATTCACAAAAGCTTGTTGTAGTGTATCTGGCACTAGGAGATAAATTGCATGCCGTAGCAGTGATACCAGAACTTTGAAGTTGTCCTTTTTACTAAAGACCCAGCCCATCCTCTGGAGGCAGCAGCAGTGAGGGGCTGCTGAGGGGATCATCTCCTCGTTGTGCCCATCTGCCCCAGACTTCTGCCTGTCCCCACGAGACATCGTCTTTTTGTGAAGATCCGCTGTCCCTTCTGGCCCTTTGTTGACTCTCTGAAGGGGCTGGTATGAAGGACATCAGCAGTTTGCTCTGCAATGGCATCTAGGTTGGCTTTCTCCAAGCCAATGGCTGACACACATTTTATTTCCCACAGCTGTTGGGGGGAAAGAGAGTACTTTGCATTTGTGAATGTGTGAAACTCACAGATCTGCTGACTTACCAGCTCCAGTTTAAAGCTGGTTCTGGCTTAGATGAGAAACTGTCATAGAAAAACAAAGTGATAAAGCAAGTTGTCTGTGATTCAGTCAAAGAAAAATCATTTTCTCTGAGCAGACAGTGATCCTTGCCTTGACGTGGTGCGAAGAGACCTGTTTTGCTGGCAAAGTTTCATTTTGAGATACAAACTCAAGACCCCCCTGTTTCCAGCCCCCGGAGATGATTATAGCGTGGGTTGCAAAGACAGGAAGGGGAGTCCTCCCGCCCTTTTCATCATCTTTTATTTTGATCAATGTTCTTTGTCTCTCTCAATTTCCATGACAACTCTAATTGACAAATGTATTCATTACGTTGACAAAAATAGCCACGCTACGCAGGTTGATGTGTAGTACCCATCTGCTATCCCAACGTACCATTCCCATTTTAACTCCTGCTGCTTGGAAAGAGTGATGTGTTTATTGTTGGTCTAAGTTTCTTGGAAAATTTCACGGCAGAGGTATTGAAAAGCAGTTAATATTCACAGAAAGATTACTGATTGAGATAGCTTTCATTGCGCCGGCTTTTAAAATAGCAGCATCTCTTATTAATACCATCTCTCCTAATAAATGCAATTAAAATTGTTGACTAATGAAAATTTTAGTGTTAATTTATATAATACAGACTTTATGCTTGCAATTAGAGCTTTCTTGATTCTGCAACGTGTTGTTCAGGGAGAGAGAGCCTATCATCTCTGATTACATGTCTGTCATTTAGTAAGAAGAAAGCAATTTTTCAATGTCTCCCTTGTTAACATCACCGAGAGACTTCTCGAAGCAGCAGCAGCCAGAGTTCTGAAGTGCTATTTTAAGTAAGTCACTTCAAAAATCAACAGCGTTAAAATGTTTTGTATAAGCACTTGCACTGATGAATCCACTGAATTCAACATTTGCCATTGTATTGTGTTCAGCTGTGAGAGGTGCATTAAATATATTTATTGCTGTGAGGATCAGGTTTTGGCAAATCAGAATATGTGGCATTGTTCCTGTGAAGTTAAGTTTCTCATGTTCTGTGCTCCAGGTCCTGTTTTTTCACAGAAAGCGGGATATGACACTGATTTTGGAGTAAGTACTTCTGTCGCTGACGTTTCTCCATGCTAATGCTAATCTATACGAGGAAACAACATCTGTTGAATCACCACTTTGCTCACACTCTTGTTGATGAAATTCTTGGGTTCCCTGGGAGTTTGGCATGGAGATGGTCAGTGCCAAATTCGTACTGTAGCTATCAAGCGGTATTGCAAGCACTCTGCTTTTATCTGTGTCTTTTCATGGAGATATTGATGAAATTGTGACTTTGGACAAGGCTTCATTTGTTGGAGGAGCATTTATGGTAATATCTACAAGTACTTTTTCTATAGCTCCAGTTCAGGGCCTAGAGCACATGAGCTGTGAGGAAAGGTGGAAGGATTTGTCCAGCTGCAAGATGACAGAGCCAAACTTTCATTGCTATTGGCTGTGAATGTAATAAGGAGCAACCATATGAAATCGTAGGTAGCGGAGGTTCAGCTTTGAACGTATTAAAAAAAAAAAAAAAAATCTTCTTTGCCAGGAGGATGGTGCAGCTCTACACCAGGGCATGCAGAGGGATGAGAGAGCTTCATTTTAAAGGTCAGAATTTTGGTGGACAAAGCCATGGCTGACCTGATCCAGTGCTGACCGTAGTCTTTAGTCTGAGCGCAAGGTTAGACTAGACACCTCCAGAGATTTCTTCCAACCATTGCTTCTGTGATGCCATGAGTGCATATTCAATAAATGTCCTGGGCCAATGGCACCCGCTGGGAACAGCTTTATAGCCTCTTTCTCTGTCATCTACAGGCATTCCCACTGCCGAAGACGTGAACTCATTTGCCATAAGGAGCCCCTTTTTCTGACTCTTTCTTCCCTTATTTTGTTCTCTGTCTTGAAGTATGATTTCTAACTAAATTCAATCTATTAGAAAGAACAAAGTTTTACAGTGCTCTCATCTTCTCATCGGGAAGCCTTTCCAGAGGGAAAGCATGGCTTTTCTGCAGTGGCCACTGGGTGGTCTTCAGTGTCTTCTGCCTCGTTTGCAACAGCGTCATACCCAAGGCAATCTCTCGGCACTCCTGTAAGGGCATGTGCATGACTTTCAAAGCTCTTTGGCAAGTGTGTACTTTTTCAGTTGATCTCAACAAGGTGTGACACCAGTGTTTTTCAAGGAGCTTTTTCAGTTTCTTTCCATGGGATGTGAGCTGGAGCATCAATGGTGTGGAACACCTCTGCCCATCAAGAAGCTTCTACTTCACTCTGAGTGCGTCCTTCTGTTTCCATAGAAAATAGCTCATTCACAGTCTTTTATACTTCACTTGTCTCTTCCACTTCATCTTCAACCGCTTACAGCTTCAGATTATGCAAAACACTCTGAAGATGTTTGTTTCAGCGAGAATTTTTCTTGAAAGCCAGAATAACCTTACAAGCTGTGCGATACATTTTGCCATCGCTTGTATGAAAGATAATTTGAATTCTTTACTTCTCTGCATAACATTTATAGATGCCACTTTCTAGCAAAAAAAATCTAGCTGCATTTTCATTGTAATTATCATTTATTTACTGCCTTGCTCAGCTGTACTTTTGAGCTATCTGCTTCTGCTACAGACTTGTAGCACTGAAGTTAATATTTGTGTGTGTTTGGCAAGTATAAATCGGAGTGATTTGACTTTTACACTGGCATAGGATCATGTATGTGTCTGTACAAAGAAACATCCACCCGTGTGCAGTTTGCACAATATTTATTAAGATTTGTGGCTTCGTGGTCAGTTGTGATTTTTGCTGCACAATTCCTGTTGTGTCTGTGGAAGCAGTAAGGAAACTGCAGACTTGCAGCTCACGGGAACACCAGCAACGTGCTCTCCCGTCAGACTGGGCCCAGGATGTCCAGCTCCCATACAAACCAGGCATTTGTCCTGTTGTGACAGGACAAGAGGTAATGGTTTCAAAATAGAGGGGGGTAGATTTAGATTAGATATTAGGAAGAAATTTATTACGCTGAGGGTGGTGGAACACTGGCCCAGCTTGCCCAGAGAGGTGGTGGATGCCCCATCCCTGGAAACATTCCAGGCCAGGTTGGCCGGGGCTCTGAGCAACCTGATCTGGTTGGAGATGTCCCTGCTCCTGGCAGGGGGGTTGGACTGGATGGGCTTTAAAGGTCTCTTCCCACCCAAACCATTCTGTGATTTCTGGGATAGCTGACAGTAGCAAGCGCCTGTCACCTGAGATTTCTGAGTTCTGGTTTTGAAACAGGAGAGCAGATTTCTTCTCGCTTTGGGTTCTGGATAATTGCATTGTGGATGGTGCCCCATTCTTTCATCATTTCCTGTATCGTCACTTCTAAACTCTGTCTCACAGCAGCTGTGCTGCAGGGGAGAAGGCCTGGATGCTGTGTGTGGCTTCACCAGCTGAGGAAGGGCATCGTGGTGATGTGGGTGAGACCATCAGAGAGGGCTGTGTTCGATGCAGCATGATTTTAGAGCTGACCTTCTGTGGGCAGCCTTGAGACATGTTTTAGTTCAGAAGATGCAAACATCTCCAGGCACATACCTTGCACAAGTGTGAAACTGTCCCCAGTTGTTGTTTTCCTGTGGCCTTGAAAATGGCCCATGTTGATTCCTGCTCCTATGACAGCATGAGTTGGGAAAGGCAGAAGGGACAGAGTCTGATCCTGATGGGTTTCTGGCTGTGGGTCCCAGGCTCCAGCTCTGGTGGAACAAAATGTGAGCAGTCAGTAACGGTAGCAAAATGACTCAAGGGCACGTAGGATTGTTCTTCTGAAGATGTTCCTTGAATTTTTCCAGGCTCTGTCATCCATGGAGGAATTCAGAAACCTGGATAAGGATATTGAGGGCTCTGCAAAACGGTGGAAGAAATTTGTTGAATCGGAGTGTCCTGAAAAGGAGAAGTTCCCCCAGGAATGGAAGAACAAGACAGCTCTGCAGCGCCTGTGCATAATGAGAGCCATCCGACCTGATCGCATGACCTACGCGGTCAGGTAAGGGTGCTGCTTTGCCGTCTCTGTAACGCTTTTGCTTAGCAGCCAGCTTTGGGTGTGTGTTCCCTAGCAAACAGGGGTAATTCAGGAGTAGGTTTAGATGTATTTATTATAGAATGTGGAAGCTAAAAAATGGTTTCCTGTAAAGGAGTCTACTGAATGAGTCATCTCTGAACTCTGCAAGACAGATAACACATTTCATTTAATTGGAATTTCTTGCTTGGGGAGATCTAACCCCAATTTCACCAGTGCTGACAGAACGGTGTAAGTAGCACTGGGTGAGGAGCAGAAGTGCCAAGTCAGAGGAGCACCATCCTCCAGGTGTTACACACCTGCTAGAGTCTTCTAATGATCAATGCAACTTCTAGAGTTCATGAAGGTCGGTTTGAGTTACTAAATCCTTTATGGCTGTTCCTTAGGCACAAGAATAAAGTGTAGCAGTGAAGAAAAGTCTTACAGAGGTTTTCTCTTTTTTTTTTTTTTTATTTATTTTTTATTTATTTTTTTATTTATTTTTTTTTTATTTTTCCCTGTAAAATTCAAAATTTATGTGAGACTAGTTCTGAAAGTTGTAGTTGTAAATTATGTAACGAAGGTAACTAGGTGAGTCTAAACTTTCTGAAGGTATGCAAAAGCAATATGCTTGTCCCAGGAGAAACAAAAGGTCTTTCACTCCATTAGGACTTGTTTTTTCTTCCTCTGTCCTGGTAGTCTATACTTTGACATTTCTGCAATGTCTCTCATGCTACTGCCTCTCAAACAGTTTATATTGCTCCACCATCTGGCATGTCTGGGCTTTAAAATTCACAGAAAAATGTGGACAAGACTGAGGGAAGTCTCCCTATGGTTGATGTTATTACATTTTTTTTAAATTAAATACCATAATTTATCATAATCATACCATTCTAAGCCATCTTCTCTTTCATTTCTTACTCTTTCAGTGCTGGATCCTCCTTGTGTTCTCTCGGCTGAAAATATTGGTTTTCCTCTTGTTTAGTTTGAGTAAAATAAGCTCTTCTCTTTCTGAACTTTTAAGTGCATATTTCATTTAAGCAATTTTAATTTCTTTCAAAATCTTGACCCAGAACAGAAAAATCTACTTGAAAGAGGCACCAAACAAAGCAGAAGCTTTTTCTTTTGCAATCCCTGAGGCATTTCTATTCCAGCTGCCTTTCATTGGTCCTGGAAGGAGACTCTCAGCTCTCTTAGAAAGAACTTGGCTGCCTTATTCTGGTGTCATCTGCCAGATGAAAATCGACCAATGTCTGTCTTCTCCATGGTAGTGAGGTTTTTGAAAGGCCTGAGTGATGCATCTAAACTAAAAAAGCAACTGCTCATTCCTGGGGATTGAATATGACATTCCTACCTTTGAATCACCCCTCACTGTATCCTCTTTCTCTAAAGCAGTGATTTTGGTAAGCTCACCCTGGGCAAATTCAGCCTGGATGTTCTCCATGAGCTGTATTCTCTTCAGGCAGATGCTGTGGAGCTGATTTCACCCCCCCATTCACTCAGTTGTGTTTTTCCTTTTCCTCTCATGCAGAGGGCTAAGCTATACGTGCTAGATATTCTTAGAGCTCTTCTCTTTTATCTTTCCAGAACAAAGTCATTTTGTAAATCATCTGGACTTTTTGTGACTTTTGGTGATCGATCTAAAGTAATGCTGTTTCCTCCCAAAGGCTGTATGGATTGCAAAGTACACAAGTTTTCTGTGCGTTAACTTAACTATTTCTTCTCTCCTGAGATACCTGTGTCAGAATCAAGCCCATCCTTGTGCTGAACTTCTGAATACAGTGCTGGGCTGGTCGGTCCCAGTGTTTTCCCTTCTGACTTCCCTTAATTTGTCAGATATTAATGTGCCACGTGTCATTTTACCCTGTAAAAAGTGTCAAACATTGCTACTGAATGATAGCCCAGTGAAGCCCAGCCTGCAGATCCTTTCTAAAATTATTTCATGCCCATTTTTTTTCATTAAGCTTCTAATTTATTTCAATCAGCAAAATGAAAACTAATTGATTATTTGTGGGGAAATCTGTCTTTTTCTGAACAATAGTAGACTGGCAAAACATTTTTCTTTCTGGCAGGGATTTTGTAGAAGAAAAGCTTGGCAGTAAATATGTGGTAGGGAGATCCTTGGATTTTGCAGCAACCTTTGAAGAGTCAGGACCTGCAACCCCAATGTTTTTTATCCTGTCCCCAGGAGTTGACCCACTGAAAGATGTGGAGAAACAAGGTAAATAAATTCTATCTCTAGGCATACTGCAGCATTGCTTTTTATCTTTTACATAATTATCTTGGCATGACATTCTTATTATGGGTTGTTTTTTTTTTTTTCATGTCTTTGTAGATAATGGAATAATCTGTTAAAAATAGATAATTGTGAGAGGATGTGATTGTTTCTTTTTTTTTTTTCCTTTTTTTTTTTTGTGAAAGGTTTGGGGATTTGCATCTAAAGTTTAATATAAACTTGTCTCTTTCCTGCATTGCCTGGATTCCCAGTGTGGTTCACACTGCAGCGATTTCTGAGTTGATCTTGTACACAACCTATAATTTACGTCAGAGATATCTAATATGCTGTCAGATAGCTAAAAATAAGCAACAGCTCCCTGTAACATTCTGCTGGTTAGCGGCAGAGTTTCGAGTTTTAAATCCCATCCTTCCTGAGCTGGTTTTGGTGTTGGATGGTCAGATGTAGTGCTTCAAAGCCAAAAGGTTTTCTCTAAGGTGCCTTATTTGAGAAGGCAGTGATTTCTGTCGTGCACCGACTGCTGTAATCAGTGCCTGTGCTCTAAAGCTGCCCATGTGCAGAATTTGCTCCAAGTCCCAGCTCCGCCGTGGAAGAATTACCGTTTTCAGTCTGAACATGGCAATTACACTAGGTCCGGAAATGGGGTCACTTCTGACCATCGAACAGAGCTCGCTTCAGTCACTTCTTTTGAGACTGTTGCAGCAGAGGGGCTCCATCCCCCTGGAACAGATGGGTCAGCCACCTTTGGATGTGGCTTTAGGGCTGCTCCAGGTTGCTGTTCTGCTCGTCAGATGTCTTTTCTCCTTCTCCAGCAGTGCACTACGCATATCTCCAAGATCATGACTTGTGGTCAAGCTCCGATGCTGCCAGCAGCGTGGAGCGCAACATATTTAAACTGTTTGAAATGCGATAGCATGGCATAGAATAGAGTATTTCACTTGGAAGGGACCTACAATGATAATCTAGCCCAACTGCCTGACCACTTCAGAGCTGACCAAAAGTTAAAGCATATGATTAAGGGCATTGTGCAAACACCTCTTAAACACCGACAGACATGTAATTTCTACTATTGTAGTAGAGCTGCTGGCTGTTTTTTAGCAGGCAGATCTCCACATTAAACATCAGCAAGGCTGGTGGCCCCAGCAGAGAAACCTGTAGCACTGAACTAAGCCATTATCCAGACAAGCAGTGGAAGAACACTGACCTGTGGATTTCTTTTCCTCTTTATGATGCACCTTCTGGGTCATCCCAAAATAATGTTGGAGAGAGTCTTTCCTCTCATTCCTACAAGCAGCCTTCAGAGATGCTAAAGCCCAGTGCAGCCTGACCCACAAGCCAGATGGCCGTTCTCAGTCGTGGGGGGTTCCTGGACTTTGTGTTGTGTTTCATGCTTTTTCTGCCCTGACATCAGGTCTCATTATTGTGAATTGAAGGGGATCCCCTGAGGAAGGTCCTATCACGTGCCTGACTTCCCTTCAGAGTCACATCGGTGATCCTGTCTCTCACTGCGTTATTTTCTTGTATGGGAAATGAAGCACTAAAACCCAACTGTGGTTTAATTGGAATTGTAAAGATGTGTGTAGTTGAACACCTGGAGTTAGTCAGCCAGAAAAGTTACAGCAAGTAAAAGTGAAAAAAACATTATGAAATAAAACCATTGCTTCAGTGCAGCTGCACCGGCCTTAAAGCTGCCTTGCTGGGGTTTGGATTGGATTCATTATTCAGTATTTTCTCTGCCCTTCATTAGGTTTTATTGAAGTGCAAGCCTCATAACTCTTGTGAATGGAAGATATCTTCTTCCAGATGCTGCCCACTCGTGGGACCTTTCCTTGGCAACATGGGAAGGGCCCTGCAGCAGACACTGGGCTCGGAAAGCTTCCCTGCCTCCCTGCTAAGGGCAGCCTGCCCGCACCACCCCCGCCATTTGGGGTAGCACCCCGGCTTCTGCAAATTTACCCTATCCCTTCTTGAGAGGGTGGCTCTTGAGGGCAGAGGAGGAAATTAGCAGCTTTCAAAGTTGGCAGCCGTCAGAGATGATGTGAAAGAAAACTGGAAACTCTCAAACGTGGAGAGAGCTGTATCCCAGGGCATTGCTGTAGTAAGGCTAAGCAGAGAGCTTGAGTGGCTGGAAGAGTTTGGATGTTTATTGTACTTACAGGCATCTGTTTCCAGTCTTATACCAAGAGCTGAATCCTAAGTCTTGCAAGAGGAATCTTTTCCTTGTTTTCCTATAAAACCTGCCTACTTTTAGCAGAAATCAGGAATTAAGGGTGCACCATCTGGATGAAGGCAAATCTACATGCAGAGATAATTGTAGACAGTTCCAGGGGATCAGCACGTGGGGAGTGTGCACTGGCTGGGCTGAATGCATCCCGCTGTGATGCATGGAGCCAGCGTGGATGTTTGTTGGGCTGCTTCCCTCCAGCAGCACAAATTGGTGCTCATCTTCTGGGGACCACACAGCAGAGAGAGCTTGCTCCAGGCAATTGTTTCTTCTATGAGATAAGGAGCAACTGGTATCCTCCATCTTTGGATGACAGACAGATTCAGAAAACTAACAAGGAGATCTTTAGCCGTGATCACTAAAAGGATCTGAGGCACTGGCATGCTGCAGAGAAATCAGAGGAGTCCCAAGAAGTGCCACAGACTAAATGAAGAAACACTAAATAACCATCCTTCCTCCAGAGTAGGATAGTAAATGATATGGATTTTGGAGTTCCCACCCTGCACTGTGCCGAGAGGGATGCTGAAGGGACCATGGGAGGTGGTCTGCAGTGGGTGCTGGAGCCCCCTCACGTGGGCTCTGCTGCAGTCTGCAGACCGTTGGCCTTCCCACTCACATTGTGGTGCACCTAGAGGCAGTGGAACACCTGCTAAAACCCATGATGATCCATGAGAAATCTGGAGTGCTGACTTCTACCTCCAAGAAACCTGGGAGAACTCGGTCAGGCCACAGGAACCTCACCCAGTTTTCATCTCAGCTGCCTTCTCTCTCCTAACCTTGCTGCTGGTTCTAGCATGCATCAGAGGGTGCGTTTCCCCACCGAATGATGTCTGTTCAAAGCCTATTTAATCAGCAGGAAATGATTTTAATTTCCTATCCTTGTAAAATATGTTTTTACACAAGGTTGCAAGGGAATAATGTTCTTTAAACAAGAGGCACTTTGTAATAATGTACCTTTGTGTTGATGCTGCTCTGTAATTAAAAGTAGTTTGGAAGAAGCTACTGCTGTTTTCAGGGCTTTGGCTAGGAGTGTGTAAGAGACAAGATAACTGTTATAAGAAGTGCGATAACTCTTCTGTGAGGGTTTTTGATAAGGCTGAACTCTGCCTCACTGCTGCCGCATGAGCTCGGCTCTGCTGCGTGCTGTTCCAGGTAAAAGTGCTGAACATGGCTATTTATTTATTTTTTTTTTAATTTTAGGGAGGAAACTTGGTTATACACTTAACAACAGGAACTTCCACAATGTTTCCCTTGGCCAAGGTCAAGAGTTAGTTGCTGAACAAGCTCTGGATCTGGCTGCGAAGGAGGGTCACTGGGTCATCCTTCAGGTACGGGGTCTTTGGAATCGGTCCTGCCGTCCTCCCAGGTCACCTGATATTGGTCGCCTGAGTTCGTACCTGGTGGGAGATGGGACAAGATGTCATCTGTGTGTCCAAAGCAACCGTCTCATTGTTTCTTGCTGCTATCTGTTGCTTTTATCGGGCATTGTCATTTTGGTTTTCATGCTCCTTGAGCCTTCCACAGGGTGTGTAGTTGTAAGGAGCCCACTGAGGGAAGATTGTGCTACATTTTCCCCTGCTTTTATTTGCTTCATTAATAAATAGTGAACTTTATTCTTCAGAGCTGTTAGACTAGTTCTCTTACTACAACTCAAAACTTACTGCATGTTTCAATGAGCAAGGAGAATGTCTACATCATGTAGTAAAGGTACAGGCTATCTGCAGTGACACCGATTCCTTTTTGCATCTCAAAACACGTAAATGTTTGAAGCTCTTATCACAACTCCGCACCCTAAAAGGCTCTGAAACATTGTGCCCTTGGCATGTAGGTTTCAGCTTTGACAAATTGACGTCTTCTGCCTAAGAAAAGATGTGCATATCCCAACTAAGTCATCCTGTCGTGTAGTGCCAACATCTCAGCACTGCAGCAGCACCTCCTGGGGCTCTCCAGGATTGAGGACCATCACATTTTGGGACTTCTGTTGGTTCCTCTGTATTGCCCATCTCCCCAGCTGTCTGTCTGAGGCTGGGTTGATGGAGAAGTGGTCCAGACTAGGGTGTTATCCTAGGACAGGATGGCGAGGGAACACAGGGCTGTAGGAGCAGGCACCACATTCCATTCGTTTGAAGGGGTAGCATTCAATTGCTTGGAGGTAGGAAGCAGCTAGGTACCACAGGTAGTAGATGGTTTGAGGGTTCAGCAAGGCTTTACCCTCTGCAGTTGACATTGGATGGAAGCTTCCTGTGATGAAGATCTTTCCACCTTGTGTAAAAACCCCCACACATAGTTGAATAATCTCTCACCTCCCATTGTGCAGCGTGTTGGAAGATGAATCGTGCTGCCAGCCAGCCCAGCAGACGGGGCTGTGCCATTCCAGTAGCAGCATTTTCCTAAGTTGCTCGTTGTGATTCCCTGGGCCCTTCCTGGATTATTTCAGCTGTGAGAGTCTTGGTGCTGACTCTCTTCTAAGGTTGAAAGATGTACTGTCCTTGAGGGCTGGCTGTTTGAAACACCCACGCAAACGAACTTTTCTTGAAAACAAGATTTATTAAAAATAGGAGGAAAATCAGATCAAAGAGCATGATGTGCTCAACTCAGAGGGCCAGATAATCTGTATCTCTGAATATTAAAACTCTGGTAGAAGAAACTGCAAGTCTATTGCAAGTCATTGTAATGAATCTGTCAAATCAGAGGGTGCTGTGTGACTAGCAATTAACAGGTTCTTTAGCATCTGTACTTAAAACAGTGGGAAATTATTGGAGCAAATGAATTAGTCTGAACTCAACAGTATGCAAAGTTTCAGAACAAATTTTGAAGGACAAAATAAGTAAAGAATTGTAGGTAAACATATCAAACGTAGTAAGAATTTGCTAAAGATGAATCGGGACTATTTGACACTTTGCACTGTGAAGGTAACAAATTCTAGTGGAAATACAGCAGCTCTAATTGATGCAGAACAAACAGGAGGTATTGGAGGTCCGCGTGCAGTTGTAGGACTATGGTTTCATTGGGATCCCAGAAATGTGCTGGGATAGCTCACGTGACTGAGCAGAGTAGCAGGAATGCCTGTGTCTCTGTGTGGGGATGAGTGAGGAGCCAGCTGAGACCTTGTGGGTCAGGATTAGTTGGCATATCAAACTGGTTGAGGTTGTGGTGTGTTTCTGCTACAGACCATCTGGTCAGGAAGACAAAGTAGCTGAGGCTGCTTTTGGACAACTGAAGAAATCATGAATTTCACAGGCTGTGCTCTTCATGGTGGGGCTTCAACCACCCCAATATATGCTGGTGGGATAATGCAGCAGGGCACAGGCAATCTGGAAGGTTTCTTGATTGATGACAAAGTCCTGGCACAGGTGATTGAGGAGCTGATGAGTGGAGGTTGTCAGTGCACAATAAGCTGAACATGAGCCAGGAGTGTGCCCTGCATCAAAGGAGGTCACTATAGTGTCCTGGGCTGCATTAGGAGGAGCATTGTTGGCAGGCCACGGAAGTGGTCCTTCACTCTGCTCAGCTCTGGTGAGATACATCTGGCATTCTGGGTCCAGTGCTGGGGACTGTTCAGCCTCAAGAAGAGATGACTTGGGGATTTTCTCAATCAGCAGCACTTGATGGTAGGGAGTAAAGTCTAGACTCTTCTTAGTAGCATCTAGTGACAAGACAAGGGGCAACGACTTGAAATATAGGAAATTCCATTTAAACGTAAGTACAATTTTTTTTTTTTTTTTTTTTTTTTTTTTTTTTTTTTTTTTTACTGTGTTGGGTAGTCAGATGCTGGAAGAAGTTTGTGGAGCCTCCATCCTTGGAGATATCCAAAACCCAGCTGAGTGTCATCCTGGGCAACATATGCTTTACCTGACCCTGCTTTGAGCAGAAAGTTAAGACTAGATGATCCTCAGATGTGTCTCCAACCTCAGTAATTCTGTGATCTCTGCTTTCCCACTGCCAAGTTAGCCATGAATTTGGTTTATCTGGTGCAATACTCTCCCTCACATCAGGAGGAAAGAGCTTTGCACATCAGGGAGCACTAAACTATGAGCTAGCATAAACTATGTCTGCTCAGTTTCCCTCTCTGGATCTACTTCAAAGCTTTTTGCTAAGACAGTGACCGTCACAACCACCAAATTATGTTTATCAGCCTAATAGCAAAGAAACAGTGAAATTTGTTTACGTGTTTACAGACGCACATCTGAATGAACTGATGCAGAGAAAAATTCAGACATTAGATATTCCAAATTTAATTGTAGTCTTCATCCATTAGCCAAAACGTCACTTTCCTCTCTTTGTGCTCAAGTTAATTTATTTCTTGAGCATCTTTCAATTTTCATAGGTTGTTGCTTCACTGAGTCAAGTTCATGTACTAAATTGAGTAACAGTAAGCTCCTAGAGCAACGCTGTATGAGATCCAGACATTGGCAGAGCCCTTCTTATTGTGTCATAAAGGCAGTAGAGCCTTTTTTCTGTGCGCTTCACAACTAGTCCTACAAGCAAAAGGGATATATTGTCCTGTATGAGAGATATTGTCCATTCAAGGCACGCATAAGCATTTGACACTAAGCCTCTGCTTCAGTAAAGAGAAGACTAATTTTCCTTCCAGCTACTGCATCTTTTCATTCTTAGATATACGTAAAAGGAGAAATACCCACTGTACCTCTAGTTCTCCTGCATGATTTTTGGACAAATACTCTGATGGAGAAAGGTATTGGATTTCAAACAGCTGTTTTCCTTCCTGCCTCATGTCGCAATAGCCATTCCCAAGTTTTTTTCCAATTGCAAATCCACTTACAGACCAGCAAGTAATCCAAATATTGATCTGGGATGGAATTAAGTTTCTGCTGGGCTTTCAATACCTTTGTAACTAGTGCAGTCCCAGTTTTGTTTTACAGCTGCTCTGGAAACCTCTGTCTCAGGACATATTTTGGGTTAAAACACAAATGTAATGGAGTTCTTCTGAAAGTAAAGCCTATTTTCCTCCATTTATTGAGATTAATCAAGCAATTGTCCTTTGCTGTGCATTTCACCTGCTCATCATTACCTACCTTTACCTTTTTATGGCTTATGAAGGGAAATTTGATAAGATAAGCTGCAGCATTGTTTTCAAAGTTTTGAGGAGTTCAGGTCAGTCCAGATTTTCTGTCGTTCATGCTCATTTGCTCTCTGTCGTGGCAAATCCCAGTTTCCTGTGCCGCCAATAGTTGCATTTGGGCTGAGGTGCCAGAGACAGGGTCAAGCTGCTCTGGTGCTTCCAGAACTCTGACGTTGCCCCTCTCCACACTGAGCAACAACAAGCTTGTGGCTCAGAAGTGGCTTGGTCTCTTAGGTGTATGTTGGTGGTAAGGTCTTTGCTTTTCCATTTGGGTCTCATGTAGCAGCATTCACGTGATCACAGGGCTGCCTGTGGCAGGATGGAGACATTCTTGAGTATGCGTGGCATCTTTTCGTGTGATGAAACCTTACTGTTGACAGTAAGCATGGCCAAGGGAAGAGACTCTGCAGTGCCCACTCCCTGTCGATGTGCCCACATCCCTCACGATGCAGTGAGTATTAAAGTGCCAGGCTGTCTCTGGACTGTAAAGCCTGGCTCTCAGATTTACTGTAAAAGCAGTGACTGTTTTCTGAGAGAATCTCGCAAGAGAGTGAGACTTTGTAAAAACAACTAATTCTTGTTGCTCCGGGAGATGATTTGTGATAAGACGTGAAGGGGAGAGCCACTGTCAGAAACGTGAAGGGTCTCCAGTCGTTATCAGCAATGGGAGTGCATTGTGGAGGGTGCGCTGGTTTATATATACGTGGTGCTATTTCTGATGGTTACCATGGCAACACTTGCGTCCTGTGATATATGTTCTGCCTTGTGAAGTACAAACACACAGAGGTGCTTGGAAATGAATTCCCAAAGAAAAGCCTCTGGTGCTCCCGCGTTCCTGCACGTGCACCCTGGCCCAGCTCGTGCTGCAGACCCTCATCCTCCAGTACCCGCTCTCAGCGACTCGTACTCCATAACGTAAAGTGGGGAAGCAGCGTAGGGCAAGGTACCATGGGAATGGTCAGTGTGCGTGGACAGATGTTTCTGCTTTCTTTAAGTTTGCTTTTTATGAGGATTTGGCCCCCGCTCTCCATTTGTAAAGCAAGGTAATGAATTTGAGACCGTTGGCTATTTCTGCCTGCAGCACAGGGCTAGGCACCAGCTGTGAAAAACCAGAGATGCTAGGAGTTGTCTTACCCTTGCATGGCAGCTCTTTCACAGACTTCAAAATCTGGCTAAGAAAATATGTAATAAAGCAATGAATTACCTTGCTGTGGCCTGAGTAAATGTGTCTTCAGGGGCTCTTATGGAATGAGGAGGATGTAAAACTGGTGCAGTGTAAAGTGTACCATGTGGTTTAGGGAGATAGTATTGGGTGTGTATGAAGCCCTGAGCCAAAGGAAGGTGGCCAGGCTGGATTTTCTCCTGAATAAGATCTAGAGGCAGCCCATGAAATTGGTGGGAGGCAGGTTTCGAAACAAGCAAGAGGAGGTGGTTCTTCAATCAACATGTAGCTCAGCTGTGGTTGCTGTTAATGCAGCGTTGTCTGTGTTATGTCACTGCTGATAATTGAAATATTTAATTATTATGATCACACATTGTTATCATTAGTCATGTTCTGTCAAGTTCCGTTATCTGAGTGCTGAGAATTAATTTGCAAAGTTTCCTTCAAACCTGCGAATCTCCTCCACAGCATCTCCATCTATTTTTTGCAGATGTATTCATTTGATCAAGCAATGAATTCTTATTTCCAACTCATATTTTACTGCCTATATTCCTCTTTTCTATCCCTTCCAGCACAAAAGGACAATACATAAATGCACTCAATTATCATTAGATTAGAAGTATTCCCTAAGTCGGCTGTTAGGAGGCAGTGATACTGACAAATAATGATCATTGGTGTCATGTCAACCTAAGCGAAAGCAATTATTTTTCAGCCATCTAACACCACAAAAGCAGATATAGGAAGAAACTACCAATTAAAGATGAAAATTCTTAAGGTCAGGTATGTAGTCTAGGATTAAACTGATACTTAATGCGCAATTTTTCTTCTGCTAATTTGCTGAGCTCTCTCCCTGTATTACTAAATCTCTGTGGCTGTTTGAAACGCTTTGGTCACAGGTTTTGGTCCGCTCCTACTTTATTACTGGACTTGTGTTTTTAGAGTGAGTTGGTTGCCTGGACCCTGGGGGTTACCTCAACTCTTGAAATCCTACATGCATCAGGCAAGCACCGGTGCATCAGCAGTCAGGTGTTTGGTCAGCATTTTGTCTTCTACAAAAGTGGGAGTTGACACTGATTTTGGCACCCAGGACTTGGCAAGGACACTGCAGTGTGTGAGGACAGTCGCTGATGTGCTTCTCGATGTGGCTGAGTTTGTAGTCCCTTCTCCTCTGAGGCACCCCAGCTCCTCTGGAGAGATGTGTCCCCATCCGGTCCTTCCTGCCTCTCGGTCCATCTCTGACCTATCCCTCCAGCATCTGTAAGTGCTGCCAACAGCCTGTGAGAGCAGCCGCTTCTCTGTCCCAACCCATGCCCAAAGGACCTCACCTTTTCGTTTTCTACAACCGTTCATCATCATCTCCAGTCCTGGGTGGAATCTTTCCATAAGCAGCTCATGAGAGGCACCTGAAACCTCCAACAGAAAAGTCAGAGGAGGATTTCTGTGTTCTCGTGAGGGAGCTCCCGTGATGTTCCCATGAGTTCCTGGCACCAGTCTATCAAAGCATCGTACTGGGGCAGGGTAAAGCGCAGCTCCCTGCCTGTAAGAAGGCACAGCTGGGATCTGAAGGAAAGGCTGTATAAACAGTGCAAGCGTGCAGTGATGTTTCTCTTTGTGGATCTCAGCTCAGTTTTTCATTCTCTGATTCTCTCGACTTCCACAAAACCCTGAGGCAATAAGTTCCCAGTTTAGTTATGTATCATATTAAAATATACTTCATTTATTCTTTTTAAGCCGTCAGTCTTCTCTGTTCACCCCTCCATTCTTGTTCTTCACTCACTCCTTCCACCCCAGTCACCTCTCCCCTCCAGTTTAGCGAATCTATATCAGTTTAGTGGCTCCTTGTGTGAAGGTTACATCTTTTTGGGGATAGAAAAGTGAGAACTGGCCATTGTTTTCAACATGAAGGTCCACCATGGATTTATGAAATGGTATGATAATGTTTGCAGTTTTATTCTCTGCTCCTTTGCTGACATTTGATTGCTTTTACATCGTTAAGCATTGAACTGTTATTTGCAGGAAATAACCATAAGGACTCCGAGATCTCTTCCCTGAGTGGTAATAGCTAATTCTGAGCCCAGCATTGTTTATATCTATAGCCAGGGTTGTTTTTCTGTGTGCATTACTTTGCATCTATCAACACTGAATTTCCTCTGCCATATCACTGCAAGTCACTTAGAATGATGGCATACTTTTGCAGTTCTTTGCCACCAGGTTTTATTTTCAGTACTCGAAATTACTTTGCCTTATGGCTCATTTTGTCAGCTCACTAATCATTTGCTCTTTCAGGTGGTTTTTGAATATGGTGAGCCGTTCAGACTCAATCTTACATGCAATAATACTGGTGAAAGATAAATAGCTGATACTGGTGAAAATCCAAGCATGGAGATACATTGGCCCCAGGGCAATGCCTGAAGCCGGCGTGGCGAGCTGCCTGCTGGAGCTCACATTTCTAGGAACTGCAGAGGGGGTTTATGGCACAAGCTCAGATTTGGACATCGCCCTTTTAGCTATCTAAACCCAAAATGGGTTGGAAATTTTAGATTCCTGCTTTTCTCTAACTCATACTGTTTGCGTGTGAACTTGTGGTTTATTAGAGCCCCTGCCAGTTTGTCCAGTGCATGCTGAGGAGTAATGCAGCATTTCCATATCGCAGTTTCTTTAGGCTGGATACCATCTGGTCCTAGTAAATTGTTATTATTAGTTCATCAATTTTTCTGAAAAACTCTTAATCTACTGCTTCATTTTAAGAGTCTTTCCAATGATTAAGGGATTGGAGCATCTGCCATGTGAGGAGAGGCTGGGAGAGCTGGGATTATTTAACCTCAAAAAGTGATGGCTCAGAGGGCTTTAGCAGTATGTTCAAATACCTCATGGCAAGATGGAGCCAGACTCTTCATAGTGGTGCCCAGTGAAAAAGCAAGAGGCTGTGGGCACAAATTGAAATATAGGTTTCCCTTAAACACTTCCCCCTCTCCCCCGCCCCCTCCCCGTGAGGGTGGTTGAACACTGACACAGGTTGCCCAGACAAGTTACGGAGTCTCCAGCCTTGGAGATACCCAAAAAACCAACGGGATACAATTAGCAACCTGCTGTAGCTGGCCCTGCTTAAAGCAGGAGGATTGGATGGATGATCTCCAGAGATGTCTGCAGCCTCAGCGTTTGAGTGATGCCACCATGTAACGTAGGCTGTAACTGTGAGACCCTTCCCAGGCTCTGCAGTGAATATTCCTCTAATATGAGCTGGTTTGTGGTGGCCTTGCCTTTCCTGGGCGCTCCCTGTACACCTTGATCGTGCTTTAGTTTTATAGGCTCTCTGGTAGATTTCTGTCTTCTGGAAACTGCTTTCTTATTAGTTTTATGGTTTTCAGAATATTACTTCTTAAAACCGTTTTTGGCCTTACCACGACTGGATTTTGTGCTGTTTTCTGTTTTTCTCATTTAGACAAAATTTCTACTTTCTGAAGAATGTAATTTTACTCCTAATAGTCTTCATTACTCTGCTATTTAACCACGATAGCTCCTCTCTGGTCCTTTTTATAGGTGATATATATTTATTCTAAGCCTTAATATGGTTCCTTTATGTAATTTCCTTGCCACCTGCAAGCAGTTTATCTTTTTGGCGGCTGCTTTTAATTTAGGTTTAGCAAGTTCCTTGTCCTCTCTTTGGATGGGATAAATCATCTTCCAGAGCGCCTGTTAACACAGTCAGCTTGGATTACACACCTAACTTGAAAATTAGGGTAGTTTCAGCCCATCAAGCCCTGCTGTGTGTGACCTGCCCCCTTCCTAATATTACAAAAAAAAAAAAAAAAAAAGAGCTGTTTTTTTTCCTTGGAAACTGCAACATTATATAGGCCTCTAGCTGAAAAACTGAGACTTGTCTTCATCCATTTCACCATAATACTGCTTAATTTTCTGACAGATATGTCTAATTAGTTACATGAATAAATAAGTTATGTTAAAGGCTGGTGTAAAACCACCAGTGTAACTTTTTTCCCTAGTAACTGATATTGAGGGTCCCCACTGTTATTCTGTTAAAAATGAACAAACGTTTTCATTTGAGCTTGATAGATCTGGGGAAATAGCTCTAATTCATCAGCTGTACGTTACGGTAATGAGAAGGAGAGTATTGCCACCAAAAATCCAAACAAACCAGTAGCGGCTCAGTCCGTTGCTGGTGATTTATATTGATTATTTTGAGTTTAAAAATGTACTTGATGTGACAGGATATTTGAGGCTGTGAATTACACATGGGGACTACCAAGGTAAGTAGTACCTTCTGGGGCATAGCCTTGACAGATGTCATTCATTCCTGTGATGGATTCAGTGCCTGCTCCATCCAGGTGGGAATGGGAGGGAATTGACAAAGCTTTGTTCCCTTTCTCCCTGCCAGAACATCCATCTGGTGGCCAAGTGGCTGAGTTCTCTGGAGAAGAAGCTGGAGCAGCACAGCGAAGGCAGCCACCAGGACTTCCGCGTCTTCATTAGCGCGGAGCCAGCACCCTCCCCTGACAGCCACATCATTCCCCAGGGCATCCTGGAGAACTCCATCAAAATCACCAACGAGGCCCCAACCGGAATGCACGCGAACCTTCACAAAGCCCTCGACAACTTCAACCAGGTAGGAGCGTGGTGAGGCTTGTGCTGGCAGGTCGACAGGTCGACTTGGAGCTACTGGAGCCCCTTGTAGACCACGCTGTGTGTGGGCATCACCGCTCCCAGGCAGCAGACCTGTGAGTCCCTTTGCATCGTGTAGTCTCTGGATCCTCTTTTCTCCAGGAGCTGGGCACAGATCTCTTTACAACCACTGATTTTCCTGAGAGAGGACTCGGATAATCCTAAGTCTTTCTTGCAGAAGGTCACAGGATATCAGATTTCTGCCCAGTTTAATAATTTTCTTACCAATGTATGATCCTTAGAAAGGCTATTTTGCTACAGAACCAAACTTCTGAATGCAGCATTTGGGAGACTTTTGTCATGGTTCAACTTGATTTCTGTGCCCAAGTCACTCCATTTTGGGCTGGCCAGTGACATCAAACACCCAAAGCCATGCAGAGGTGAGCGGGTTATACCTTGGTTTTTTTTCCCTCCTGTTTAACCAGTGTTAGAGGTTCAGAACTGCTCATACAGTCACATCCCACATCGCTCTTCAGAGCAGCGCAGGGGGGCTTGGTGTCGTGTGCCCAACGGCCGTTCAGCTCAAAACCTTGCTGACATCAGAAGAGTTGCAAATTAGAGCTGAAATCTCCCTGCGGGGAGGACTTGCTTTGCCAGATGAGGGTGAAGGAGGCCATCTTGAGAACTGCTGGCCCACAAGAACAGCTGATGGCAGGTTGCTAGTTGCTTTTATTGCCCAAATACCCATGCTCTTCTTACAGCAGCTGCTGTCCCCACTCTGTGTTGCTGAACCTGCAGCCAAGTAAGACTCGTGTGCAGGGGACAGTGATGAGAAATGCTCTTTTCTTGGTGCTGCAGAGGGTACGGATTGATGTTAGCGCCGTCGTAACGCGGTGATGAAAGGAGCCTGCTTTGTGGCCTCGTTCGGCAGCTCTGCGCGCCGCGGGGCAGGAGGCTGCCAACAGCAGCGGGGCAGGGATCAAGCGCCGGCAGCTCCCTGGGGCACAGCGGGGTCGAGGCACGCGGGAGCCTGACGTGTCTCGCCGCTGGAGGCGGCTGGGCTTCTGCTGACCCTGTTTTCTGCATGACACGAAAGGCTAAGGGCTAACTGCTCACATTTATGATGATACCTTTCCTACAGACACAGACCATTGCGTTCTGCTGCCTTGAACGCTCGTTACCTTCATTCGCACACCGCTGTTACCTTGGCACACCGAGCCTTCAGAGCAAGACCCTGCCTGTTAAAGGTCCTTCCACCCCTCAGGCTGCCTTTTTGGATTGCTAGTGCTGAAATTACTACAACCTCTCCATTCTGCTGGTGACAGTGCCGGGAACAAGCAGGGCAAACCTTGCAGGATTCCTTTCTTTTCTCTCTGTACAGCTTCTTGTCAGTTGGGACTAGGCAAGAGCAACCCCAGCCCATTGCAGACCGCAGTCACTGGTCCATGGGGCAGAGAAATGGGGGCTGCTCCCAACTATTTTGGCACTTAGACGTTGGTGTGGCGGAGTCTGAAGCGCAGAAGCTAACACTGAGCAGGTGAGGCGGGGAGGCACCACGCAAGGATTAATGCAAGTAGTCAGGGAAGATGATTCCATTTTTATCTACTGCCATCTGTCATCTTGAACTCCACAAACCATCCTGGAGAGCAAGGGAGGGGAGAACCTTCACCCCAAGTTACATTTTCATCCTGCCTCTGCTCATTTCAATCAGATAGTAATTAGCATTTTCTAAATTGCTGGAGTGTTATAAAACATCTCTTATCAGAGATCCTGAGGCAAGGGGGTGGGGCCCCTTTACACCTCATTTCCCTGCTTTATGCAGAATGAGTGTTCAAATTTAGCTTTCCACTGAAAGCTACAAAGCAAGCCCATTATTCTGTGCGGGGAATATTGTTCTGCTTTGTAGCTGAAGAAAAATGCACAACTAAATTGAGAGGCTGAATGAGACTGAGCTGGATCCTTACTCAGTGTTCATTCAGGCACGCTCCCCTTGAAGTCCAGGGATGCTTTCTAAAATAAGAAAGGTGCTGGGCACATACGTGAACCAGTTCTTTGTCAGATTGCTGATAATGAAAGGGACTTAGCATACTGTCTGATCAAGGTGAAAACAGGGTTTGGGATGTTCTTGTTCATTTTATGCAGTTAGTCAACATCTTGCACACTTTAGAGTAATGAATTCTCCCTTTTCCGCACAAACCCTGAGCTCTGTTCGGCTCCCCAAATGATTAGAGGGCTGATATTGTGGGTTTTTTAAGATAAAAATAATGAAGTGAAGTCACATGGGCACCCTTTGCAGTCTTTGCCACATAGCAGAGTGGACTTAAGGGGCTGTCCCTGGGAAGAGAGGATGGAGCCACATCTGCCAGGCAGGTCAGAGCCGCGGTACCCTGGATATGCTGTTCCTGGGGAGGATTTGCAGAGATGTGAGTGCAGGTGCTGCTCTTGCCAACACAGAGCGAGGGCCAGAGCTGAGCAAACTTCTGCCTGGCTTCAGCCACAGAAAAGGTGTTCAGCTTCTGCTATGAGAGCTGAGCTTCAGCCTCATGCCATGCACACAGCTTCATCCCTTCAGCTGCTCAGCTCTCCAGTAACACTGATGCTTATGCTGCTGGGAGCAGGCATGGCTGCCCAGGCTTCCCCTTGGTGCCTGCCTACTGAGAACATCACTCCCAGCAACCGCTCGGAGTTCTTTGGAGGCCGATTCCCTTCGTTCATTTTCATTGATGAAGTGACTCCAGCTCCTTTCCCTCCACCTCTGACATCACAATTCTGCCTATTCGTTCATAGATATTCAAACTTTTGAATAGGGAAAGGAAGTGTCCATTTCTGTACTGGCTTTAAAGTGCTGCATTAGATATTTTTTTTTTTTTTTTTTTTTTTTTTTTTTTTTTTTTTGCAAGTGTTTGATCTCCTGTACCTGGATTTTTAGCAGTTTCTCACATTCCTGCTTTGGTTGTGCCATCAGCAATTACGGTGCTGCAGTGCACGGCCGGGCTGGCTTTGCGCAGAGGGTCACAGCAGCGCCAGCACAGCCTTTCTGAGATAACTCCCTGCTGCTTCAGCCCTGCAGCTCAAATGCTCCCTTGAGGAAACCTTTTGAACTCAAGAAGCAGGATGGGCTTTAGTTCTTCCCGGTCCAGCCCTCCTCAGCACGAGCCTTGCTCAGGGCCATGGTCCCAGTCTCACCGCTGGCACGCTTGCCCTGTGTGGTGCCTCCCATCGACTCTCTGGTGTGGGATGTGGGGCACATGCAGGTGATGGACATTGAGTGAGTGCATGTGTTCTTCCCTTCTTGGCTGTCAGTACGTGTCCCTGTATAAAGCCACTTTGCGTTGGAAAAGAAAATATTATTTTGGATCAGAATTTGCCAATAAATTTGCAATGCAAAGCCACTAACTTAGAAAATTAGGGAATGAGTATATTATGAACTGATTGGGCAAATCAATTCACCCCTGTCCAAGTCCAGTGTATTTGGGAGGTCCCTGAGAGTTGCTGTAGGGACTTAGACATCCCTGCTTCTCTGCCTGTGCTGCAGGATACCCTGGAGATGTGCACACGGGAGAACGAGTTCAAGAGCATCCTTTTTGCCCTCTGCTACTTCCATGCTGTGGTGGCAGAAAGGCGCAAGTTTGGCCCCCAAGGCTGGAACCGTTCCTACCCTTTTAACACCGGAGACCTCACCATCTCTGTGAACGTGCTGTATAATTACCTGGAGGCCAGCTCAAAGGTATGTGAATCAAAGTTGGGCTGTCTGGTGGCTTTTAACCACCAGTGATACACTGTGCTTGTGCTGGAGAAGAGGAGGCTCTGGGGAGACCTTATAGTGGTCTTCCAGTACCTAAAGGGGGCCTACAATAAAGACAGGGAGAGACTCTTCAGCAGGGCCTGTTATGACAGGAAAAGGGGTGATGGTTTCAAAATAGAGAGAGATAGATTTAGATTAGATATTAGGAAGAAATTTTTTACAATGAGGGTTGTAGAACACTGTCCCAGGTTGCCCAGAGAGGCGGTGGATGCCCCATCCCTGGAAACATTCCAGGCCAGGTTGGCCGGGGCTCTGAGCAACCTGATCTGGTTGGAGATGTCCCTGCTCCTTGCAGGGGGGTTGGACTGGATAACCTTTGAAGGTTCCTTCCGATCCAAACCATTCTATGATTGTATGAAACTCCTGGGAAGTCTAAATGCCATGTCTTTGGTATCTTTGGTTTTATAACTTCCCAGTTCAGTATACCTTTGTGGTGAGATAGGAAGCTTCAGTGCCACTTACATCTGTAGCAGCTTCAATATCGTAGCAAATAGTGCCTGTGGTCTTTATTCATTGAAAATACACAGTGGTCTTTGGTTTAACAGAGCTTAGAATAAATTTGCATTTCAGTGGGAAGCTGCACGAAATCTTATGCTGTGATCCTTTGGCAGGATTTAACTACTACCTAATGTTTGTTTACTCAGAAAACTGAAATAGTGAAGTGGAAGCACCCACTGAGCAGATCAGTGCTTAGCGCTGTAGCCTGCAGCTCAACGACATGGCTGGTGGAGCTCTGGCTGGCTGAGCTCCTTCATGCCCTCCTGGTTTGTTCTCCAGGTCCCCTATGATGATTTACGCTATCTTTTTGGTGAGATTATGTACGGAGGTCACATTACAGATGACTGGGACAGACGGCTTTGCAAAACCTATTTGGAAGAATTTATTAAGCCGGAAATGCTGGAGGGAGAACTCCTCCTTGCTCCAGGATTCCCCATCCCAGGGAACATGGACTATAATGGCTATCATCAGGTAAGCTCATTGTTTTCTGGCATTATTTATACGCATTATTGTCTTCTGTAACTGCCCTATAATCTGTCTTAGGGGGCAGTGAATAGGGCTACAGTGTTTCAGTGTACCTCCTCTTATTTCCCATTCTGTTTCTGTAGGCGTTTCAGCATTCCCTTGGAGGAGCCAAGTCTAACAGTAATTTGCTACTTCATCACGGGCTCATTCTGTCTATGCGTGGACAGAAAAACTATATTGGTTCTTGAGACTTGAGCAGGGCTCCTGGAAAATTACCTCCACACGCTGTTTGCTAAAATGGCCCCTTCAAGCTCCTTTTATCATCAGTTTTGATGAGAAACACTGAAAGGTCTAGTTGATCTACTTACTGATCTCGCCTGTTCTTTGTACACAAAAGCAGTAGCAGGGATAGGCATATTAGGCTGTTTTTGTTCATAAAACTTAACTACTGGAAGCTAAATTCCCACTAGAAAGTTCAGGATATTGATGCTGAAGTGCACAGTGGATAATTGCTAGAGAAGGTCCAGGCCTGAGACGTGCAGCCAAGCCAAACTTGAGCAATTACTAAATTTTCACAGCAGTAGCAGAAGCAGTTCTGTAAATAATCGTACGCTCCTTTCTGCCATCAGTCACTGGTGTTTCAGCCACAAGCAGAGTGATATCAGCCTGGATTTACTTGCTGGAGCGGGTGATAATTCCAGCGCCATGAACTCTGCAGGCAAAGTGCTCTTGGCATCTAACCTGAACCAGAATTTCTCTGTACAGTACATAGATGATGCCTTGCCTCCAGAGTCTCCTTATCTGTACGGCCTCCACCCCAATGCTGAGATTGGCTTCCTTACCCAGACCTCAGAGAAACTCTTCCGCACCATCTTGGAGATGCAGCCCCGGGACACCAGCATGGGTGAAGGAGGAGTGGTGACCAGGGAAGAAACGGTGAGAGTGGTGGAGGAAGGAGCTGTTGAATTTTGATACCTGTCTTGTTCATAAATAGCCCTGTCTAGCTCAGATTTGTCTCTCAGCTGCTTATGATAATGTCTTCTGCCTTTGCTGGTTACAAACCAAGTGTCTAAAACCACTAGCCTCATATTATGCAGAACATCACCATGGTGGGATGTAATTGGAGTATTGTCAGTAATAGGACAGTGGCTTTTAATTACCCCCTGAACTGCAGTGCCTTCATTATCATCCTGTGAAGATGCTGCAAATAAACCTTCTGTGGCCTCCCCTGTCTCTGAGCCACTGGTCCCCGTGCACCGTGCTGTGACTGGCATACCGATGGGCCCTGGGCACGCTATCTGCCAGGTACAGCCTGCCTTCCAGAGCTCAGCCCACCTCTTACTGCTGCCACGGGGTCCCACTCAGTTCCCAAGATCCCAGGGGCCTTGTAATTCCTTATTTCCAGTTGAACTCCTTTGCTATGCCTGTGTACTGGCCTGATCTCAGCCCTTCCTCTTGAAACTCAGAGCTCATTACAATCTGGCCCACACATTCATGACAGGATCTGAAAGCAGCCAACGCTTGTACACGTTTGTATTTATGCAGTCTTAAGTTCCCAGCTCTGTGTTTCGAGCTTTGCAAATTAATTAATGACTAATGGAAAGCTGATATGAAGTCTGTGGTTTCACACATGCTTCTTTTGGCTAAATGTGAAGCTGGGAAACTTGCTGCCTTCACCTGAGGGGCTTCTAGAAGTGCTTGGCATCTTCAGTTTTCAGTTCATACTGGAATTTGAGGTGAGGGGAATAATCCAGAGGTAGCAAATCCAAAGTAGTTATCTAAAGGTAGCAAATGCCACTACCTGCTCTCCCCTTCCAGTCCTTTTGCTATTAAACTCCTTGTTTGGAGAAGCAAAATTATTGGTGAGTGATCCAGAGCATGGCTACCCTGCAAACTCCTGGTGAGGGTCAAGAAGACTGTCATCACAGGGGCACAGAATTCCTCATGGATTTTGTGATTGCTCTGGGAAGAAAAGCTGGCAGAAGGCAACCAGAGCGTGGCCCCACTGCACTGCGTTGTGCCTGGGAGGATGCTCCCACGGCTGCTTTTCTTCTGGAGGTGACCTCTCTCATTATTGGAGCGATAACTGGCACTGGCTGTATCCCTTTCGCTTGGTCCTTGAATGAGAGAGAGTTAAGAGTTGTCTCTTAGCTCCTCCACTTAAGGATTTCCAGCCCCTGGTTTGGCTGAGGCCTTTTTAGGGAGCTTGCAGGGAAACTGCAAGCCTGTTATTTTCCTGAGACTCTGACAAGTCCAGTTACTCCCACAGGTTTCTGAAACCATATTACAGAAAACAAGTAGTAATTGTCTTGAAAAAATCAGAACCAAAGGGAATTGCAGGGGAATTTCCAATTAGAGGATATTTCTACACTGCACCTGAGGAGCGTTTCCAGCCGAGCTTTAGCTTTAGCCACCTACCTGGTTGTGATAACAGCATACTCATCATCACCTCCTTGTAATTTCTGATGCGAGTGTGGAGGGTTTGGTAGAGCAGCGATGGGAGGAAATTGGAGTACAGAATCCAAAATACAGATGTCGATGGGTATTGCAATAAAATTACCCAGGGCTGCCTCTGCCACTGGCTGGCAGCTGTCACTGGCACCTGCATGCCAGGTTTTTCAGATCATAGAATTGTAACTGTGCGTTATATGTTCCTGAAGAATCCCAAGAAATTGAAGCCCTGCTTGGGTTCCAGCACAGAACTAAAGAAAAGCATTGTGTGAAAGACTTCCACACCGAGCTGCCTAATGGCCCACGTAAACCTGAGAGATACAGCTGATCCCATGAAGATTAGGGGCTCCATCCCTCATTGTCAGCCACAAAGGTTTTTGTCTATTTCATTTACTTTTTAGACACTAGAAACATCCTGTTGCATTGGAGCTTTCCCTGTTTAGTATTTAGAGATAGAAGGCACTGTTTCCAAATCAGACTGTGATAGTGACCAGACAATAATTTTGTTTCATTGTGGTTTTCTTCCACGGCTTTATTAGTTCAGAATGTCAAATTCAGCTTAAAATTAAATTTTATATAATCACTTCTCTCTATCAATATACCACAGAAAGCCAGCTGATAAACTCAGTTGTCCTGAGGCTCAGCTGAGGCTGTAGCCGCATCCGTCGTCTTGCATTGAATCTGAATTTAGGAGAGCTAAGAATACAGGCTTGAGACCAAGAAGAAAGGAGATTGCTACGTGTCATCGTGACATTTTTCAACCGTCATTTTTAAAACTTCTCATCTGACATTAACTTTTGTAAGCATTTGAATTTTAATAGGATGGGGCAAGCTCTTTGAAAGGTGCAGTGCCCGGCGCAGCTGGCGGTGATTGTTTCGGAGACGCTGACTGGCAGCTGGAGTTTCCGTATGGCATTCAGGCAGCTGTCAGCTGAGGAAGCTCGGTGGGTCATTCACTAACATCCCTCTCTTTTCCCTTCGGCACACAGGTGAAAGCTCTTCTGGAAGACATATTAGAGAAACTGACGGATGAATTTAACATCGCGGAACTGATGGCAAAGGTGGAGGAGAGGACGCCGTACGTTGTGGTTGCCTTCCAGGAGTGTGAGCGCATGAACATCCTCACCAGTGAAATAAAGCGCTCTCTCAAGGAGCTGGACCTGGGGCTAAAGGTAGGAGCTCTGGGTGCTTGTGACTGCAGCTTTGTAAAATCTTGATGAATGGAAAAGGTGCTCAGGGAATGAAAGGGGTCACGCTCTGTATCCAGCACTGCTGGCTGCAAAACCAACTCGACTCCGTGGGGAAGTGTTCACCGATGGATTTCAAATGGCACATTGTCCGCAGGCTGTCAGCGCACGTGCTGGGAGAGGTTAAAGATACACATAGTGACCCATTTTTGGGAACAGAGACCAGGCACTTCTGTCCACTCTGTACTGTAATGCAGAACAATAGGTCACTCAGCAGTTGAGACCTCGCGTATTTAAAGGGAAGCCAGAACATCACACCTCTTCGCAAAATGAGCAGGTACTGGGGGGAACGTGTAACAAAGTGACATTAAAGGCAGAAGCTGAGCTGAAGTGAAAGATTGGTCATGTGTAAGGAAACACAATGTCCAGAGCTTTAAGAGAAAAGGCATAAAAATTCTAGAGTTTTGGAAGAGATACAATTCCCCTTGCTGAATATGAGTCATTTGCTAGTGCAGGAGGGTCAAAAGCAGAAATTCCCTATTGAGATATTGTCCACGATTGCTCCACCCACAGTTGCTTCAGCACTCTAGTGAGAAACTAGACTCTGTTCCAGGAAGGTGATGTCTGTGTCCCTCTGGGAAGTAGCTTTGGCCATTGCTTATGGAGAACAGTGAGGAGCTCTGGAACTGGTGGGACACACCAGGTAGGATGCACATTTCTGGGTTCAACAGGATGTGCAAGAGGGCTGTGCTTTGAGGCTGCATCTACTGGTAGGGGAAGCAGTCTGCTGAATCCTCTTCCAGGCAGTTGATGGGACAAAATAGAAGTCTACTGATGGCCCATTAGGTGATAATCCAGTGTAGATCACCAAGTGTGTGAGGACCTGCCTTGCCAGCCCTGATGTCCTACAGCAACACTTCCCCTTCCACTTGTCATCCCTAGAGCCTCCTCACCATAGCCAAGTGCTGTACATCCCTTGGAAAGGCCTGAGTCTAGCAGAGGAATGCTGCCTGGAGCTTGCAGCATGAAGCTGGTGACTTCAACGCTACTCTGACGCCTTCCCTACATCGTTGATACAAACCTGTTCCCTGTATGATTTCATGGTGTGAGGCACCAATTAAGGGCAGCAGTTGCTGAACATTCTCTGTTCCATCATTTCCTGAATGACAGTTTGCCATCCCATTTTGCCAAAATGCTCAGCTCGCAAAAATACTTTGCAAGGCATGGGAACCATCGCACTTGAAGGAACTGCAAGTACTTTGTATGACCCCATCAGTAGAAAGAGCTGACAGGTGGGCAAGGAGGACCTGTCTTGAGACTGAATGACAATCCCAACCCTCTCCTGAGGGCAGCTCTGAAGAGAGATCTTCAAAGGACATACCTGCAGTGTGCACACATCAGTGCTAAGGTTGGCCCTGGGATTTTGGGTAGCTGCAGCTCCACAGGGCAGGACCAGGCTGCCTGTAAATCCCAGCTGCGTCGTACTGAACAGTGTGAACCCAGCAGCTTGGGCCGATGCTAGCTCAGACATTTCTGCATTGCTGATGCTTATTCTCTTGATTAAAGAGAGAGACGTAACACATACACTTCGTGGTGGCTCAGGGTGTACAATCCATTTTAAAATAGGCTGATATTTATGTAGTCAATTATTATAAACAGATTTCCTTTATTTTCTAGCATAAGGCAGTGGAATTGAAAATTTTGTTTCCTGAGACAGGTAAACAGAAGTGATTTAATGTTTCAATCCTGAAGCACCAAACAAGATATAATTGCAGCTGGGACAATGTGTAGCAATTAGATTTAATGTGGAGAAGAATAAGCTATTTAATATTGGTAGGGGGAATGAGCGGATTCATGAGCTTAAATAAACTACAGACAAAGTAAACCACGGAAATCAGGCAATAATAGAGGGTGCAAATTTCTCTGCAAAATCCATCCACAAAACACAGCAGGGATGTGAGATGGTATCTGCAGCAGACGCACCTCTAACGACTGGGTAGGTCGGTTTCAACAGCCCGAAGAGCAGAGGAGCAGCAGTAACTATTCCTGTTAGCATTTCTTGTCTTGTATACATTGAAGGGTCTGAGATACCACCAGTGGGCAGTTCTTCTGTGCCCGCAAGCAAAGGTTGTACTGGGTCCCTGCAGAGCTGAGTTAGATGTCAATGCATGACCCACGCCGCTTCCCAGCACTCGCCAACGGGCCCTTCCCCTGCCTTGGGTACCACATAAGGGCCAGAGGATGCTCGGCCCTGCTGTTGGCTCTTTCTGGAGGTAGTGTTACTGTCCTGACTTGACAGCTAGGTCTCGCACTCAGTTTGGGAGAGAAATCATTTTTAATAGTTCCTTCCGAGAGCAGCTCCTCTGAGAGCTGTTAATGCATGTTAATCTCTGGGATTGGGGATCTTTACTGACAGCACTCAGAAGAGGAGAGTTTATATAACAGGAACCACAGATCTCAGAAAAGAATAAATAAACCACAGAGGAAGCAAGTCTTATTGTTTTTAACTGACTATCTGCTAAAAGAAGGCGATTTGGAAATGTCATGCCTAATTTGAATTTTTGAATAATTCATTGTGTCTATGTAGCGGAAAGTGATTGTTTGGTCCAAAAATAGGAGACATCCCATTAAGAGGAAGAGAAATTGCAATAGACTGGTAGCCATCAAAAATAACTGGCATATTGCATTTCAAAGCCCTTTGTTCTGGATGACTTCGGTGAGACCAGGGGCTGGGCTGAACCACTTGCATGTTAATGTTGTACCCAGTGTCATTTTTGCAAGCAGACTTTCTATTTTGCAACTTTGGTGAAGGATAAGCCTCCAAAAATCAGGATAATAAATATAAAAAATGAGGTAAGACCAAATTTGGTAAGACTGACTGGGTATTTCTGAGTATAAAGTGAAAATAACCTTAACAGAGAAAACAATTTGTGACAATAGTCTGCTCATCTTGAGGGAATGTCTGGAGGCTGATTAGGATTTCCTTCAAGGGTGTCTCTAATGAAAATTACTCCCAGCACTTTGGGGGGGAAAAAAAAAAAGTAACTTGAATCATTCCTGATGCACTTTAGTATTCAGTATCTGAAATGCAAATTTATGCGTAATTGCATTTGGACAACTGTATGAGATAGCTGCTATAGATGCTTTGAACCCTCACAGGAGATTCCAACAAGTATGCTTGAATGCACAGACTTTAAAAATTGCTTTTCTTAAGCCTTCCTGAGAATTACATTTGCTAATTCAGTTGTTTCCTGAAAGCAAAACTAGACAGGATATATGATCATGAGGGTTCTGTATTGGAGTCAATTTGACTGCTTACGCACATTTTGCAATATTTTTACCCATTTTAAAACCTTTCCAGGAGTGCAAAATACTTCTGACTGTCGCTGTTGGAAGGCTCTGTGGTTCTCAGTGTCCTGCTGTGACCGGTGCAGTCCTTTGCCCTGGTCTTTTTTCTTCCTGCGTGGTCTTGCCATGCCTTTAGCCTGTTGACTTGGTCCTCTCAGTGTCTAAGTTCTCCTGAGATGGGAGATGATGACCCATGTGATATGAATGAAGGAGGAACCGCAATGGTCCTTCAGACTTTGTGTGCCAGCAGAAGGTATCATATCACAAAGCCATGGCAACCCCGATGAGGCAAAATAATTTTCACAGTGAAGCTCATTACCAGCCCCTCTGATTAGAGCCCCCCAGCCTTTTTGGGTGTGTAAGCTTTAGTTGAGAGTCAGTAGATTGTCTTGAAATGTATTATATTTAAAGTGAAACAGCTCAGGTGCCTCAGATGAAATGCACAGGGCATGCACTGCCTTTGTATTTCTTTGTCATTTCATGGCAAACACCAAAATGAGAAATCTTTCATTTGTGTTTGGCCTTTGTGCTTGGAATTACCCAGGACTTTAAAGACCTTTTAAGAGGTAACCCATCATTTTGAGCTTCCCTACAAATGTAAAATCATTGAATAGAAATAATGAGATGGTTCACTGGCAGAGACTTACCTGGTCCCTGCTTGCATGAAATGACTAATTCAAATAGTCCTGCTGCCACCTTCTCATTTAACCCTATTTGTCACTATTAGCTTCAAGAGTGTTAAAACAAAAAACATCTTAAAACCTTTCTACACATGATTTCCTCTGTCCACCAGAAATCTTTCTCCATGGGGAAATGCAGCAGGTTCAGATCCCTGCTGCCTTTGAAAGCTCACTGCTTTTATCAAGTCATCTTTGGAGCAGAGGTTTAACAACGCCTTGTACCGGTCCATCCTGTTGAGAGATGAACGTTCCCCGGGGAGAGGATTTCTGCATGGGAAACCACAGATCGTTGGGAAATGATTCTGGATGGGGATCCCAGGGGTGCAGTGGCTGCCATGCGTGGTGGCAGTACAAAAGTGCTCTCAGCTCTCATTTGAATTGGTGGGTGCTGGGGAGACACATCCCCTTGAAGTACTGTCCTCGCTTATTGCCAGACAAAATTAATTTTGTTGTGGATGTTTAGAAACTTTTACGGTGGGGGAACAAAAAGGAAAAAGTGTTACTTAAAAGCCAGAAGTGCTAGAGTGGACGATTCCAGTGTCTGAATTCGTCAGCGGCATGCTCGTTTGCCCTAAGTCTGGATCACTCCGCACCGAGCCCACTTCCACTTGTTAGTGCCAGATGCGACATGGACAATCAAGAAGGACACTTGTCACTGCTCTCCCATGGGCTGTGATCTTCTCTTGCTGTAGCCTGCCAGTGTCACCTGCGGATCAGAGCTCTGCAGGGCATGGTCAGCGTAGGAATAAACTGCAAAGACTTTTAACCGCTGGACTCTGACCAGCATTGCTAAACATGTGTTGAGGTCGCTTGAAGCGGAGTTAAACTTTTGCTAAAGCTTCATAGATTTTTGTGGCCCCAGTAAAGGGCACCTCTGCTGACCTCATGGCTGGAGGCACTGAAGTCCTGTGGAAGAACAGTTGGAACTTTTTAATGTGAATAGACTGACCCAATTCCCTCGCCCTCGTTCTCAGCGATAGCTCAACTGATTTCTGTTAATCTTTCCAAAAACACTCAGCCTGAGGCAAAGAGAAATTGTAAGTCAGATAAATTTTGACAAAATGATAAGGGCACAAATTTAAGTATTTATAATGGAAACCAGTGTACAACATTAACTATAAGTCTCCAAATTGCTATGGCGTGTTGTACCCCTCTAGTTCAGCATGGGGCATGCAAAGATTTATATTGTGAAGGGCATTACATATCTGTAGAAACTGAGCCTGCGTTTGCAGGTTTTTGTCTTTGCAGACTGCTTGGCTCCAGTGTCACAGAATCATAGATTAGTTTTTCTGGAGATCGTCTAGTCCAACCCCATGCTCAAAGCATTGCCCAGGATCACATCCTGCTGAGTTTTGAAAATTTCCACAGCCTTTCTGCGTAACCTGTTCCAGTGTTCAGCCACCCTCACAGTAAAAAAGTTTGTGCTTCTGTGTCAATGGAATGTCCTGTATTTTAAGTTGTGCCATTGTCTCTTGTCCTGTCATTGGACACCACTGAGAAGAATCTGGCTCCATCTTATTTACTTCCTACCATCAGATATTTGTAGGTGTTGAGAAGATCCTCCCTGAGCCATCTCTTCTTGAGGTTGAACAATTCCAGCGCTGGACCCAGCATGCCAGATGTGGCCTCACCAGTGCTGAGCAGAGTGCTGCCGTTATACTGGCAATGCTCCTCCTAATGCAGCCCAGGATGCTGTTGGGCTTCTTTGCTGCAGGGGCACATTGCTGACTCATGGTCAGTTTGTTGTCTGCCACAACGCCCAGGTCCTTTTCTGCAGCTGGTCCCCAGTGTGTACTTGAGCATGGAGTTGTTATTCCTCCTCAGGTGCAAGATTCAGCATTTACCCTTGTTGAACTTCATTGAGTTCCTCTCATCTCAATTCTCCAGCCTGTCCAGATCCCTCTGAATGCAGCACACCCATCTTTGTGTATCGTTGGTGGCCCTGTGGAGGAGTGTAAGGGGGTAATAGTCTGAAGGCTTAGATAAACCTCAGCAATCTTTCCACAGTGTGCTGAATCCAAGCTTCCAGCGTGCAGTAAATGTCCCCAGACAGCACAGAAGGTTGGCAGATGGGAGCCTCTGTCCTCTGCAGCAGGGAGTCACCTAATACCGTCACTCACTGTTCTTCACTGTGCTCAGGCTCCATTGGCATGGATGCTTTGGACAGAGTTCTCAACCCCTCATCTTCTAGTGGGTACTGACCTGATTCTGTAGCTGCAGATCTGCAGAGGGAACAGAAGCCTTGCTCCTGTTGCTGCTAGTCACAAGCTTCTCAGTCGTGGGAGTCTCCCTTTCCCAAGCAGACGGGCACAGACTGCCGGCCTTTCTTTGATACTGTTGGGAGTTGAGGTTCCTCTTGTATCCGCAGGGTCTCAGAAAAAAATCCAGTTGGTCTCTTTTTCTCATCATCTCTGATGCTAAACAGTTTGCTGGTCTCCTCCTGCAGATCCTTTACTTGGTGGCAGGAACATTCTTAATTTTAGGCTAGCAGATGCTGGGGACCCTCTGCAGGGTACCAGAAGTTTGAGAGGGATGCTGTTATTGCTGTGCAGAAGCCCTTTTTGGCCTTACAGTGATGTTCCAGCTCTTCTTCTGGCTGGTGAAACTCATACAGGTTTCTAAAAGCTTTAAAAATAATTAGTTGCTGAATGAAAAAAAAGCCAAACCTCTCTCTATATATCACTTGGCTGAATCATATCTTAATTTGTTGTGTGTTTCCCTGCTGTGAAAGAAACTGTGATTACATTTACAGACAACATATGAAGTCCAAAAGACAGACTGGCACTGCAAAGGAATAAAGGAGGAGAGGAGGGAGGGGAAGTGGAGGAGAGGAGGGGGATAAGACTTGACATAACAAACATTTGCACAGTTTTGGAGTGGATCTTCAGAGACTCTGGTTTCCTGCCCTGGCAGCATGAGTGAGAACAGCTTTATGCCTCTGAAAATTTGCCCTATATAGGTTTGCAGTGAATGAGAGAAAACAGAAGCAATACTGGGACAACTGAGGGACACTCATGCTTGCTGTCACTCTGTTACACATCTTTTCCTCCAAGCAGTATTTTTACAGTAGGGAAGATGAGGATGCAGGAATATGTAATAGAAGGTGTTCATGAAAACCCGAAGTCATGAAGAAATTCACAGTATGTGAATGCTTGTGACTGTGTAAAGTGTCATGTTCTTCTACACTTCCTAGCTCAGCTTTGCTTTCAAGCAGGGTTTGTTCAGGTTAAAGAGACATCAGTGCTAATTATACCCTTTCTCACCCAGGGAGAACTAACCATGACAAGTGACATGGAGAGCTTGCAGAATGCCTTGTTCCTGGACACAGTGCCCGAGTCCTGGATAAAGAGGGCTTACCCTTCCACAGCCAGCCTGGGCACGTGGTTTGCTGACCTCCTCACTCGCATCAAGGAGCTGGAGGCCTGGACAGGAGACTTTTCCTTACCCTCCACGGTGTGGCTTGCTGGGTTCTTCAATCCCCAGTCTTTCCTGACAGCCATCATGCAGTCCACAGCCAGAAAGAATGAGTGGCCTTTGGACAAGATGACCTTGCAGTGCGACGTGACGAAAAAGAACAGAGAAGATTTTGCCAGTCCCCCTCGGGAAGGGGCGTACGTCCACGGTTTGTTCATGGAGGGTGCACGCTGGGATGCACAGGTGAGCTCACCAAGGCTCTTGTATTGAGAGAAGCCGTGGATGTTTTGCCCTTATTGGTTGGTACTGTACTCTGGGGAACTTAGCCCAGGCAGGTGCTCATCTAAAATAGTGACTTGAGCTGGCTCTTCAGGAGTGGGAAAGGTGTGAGAGATGGGCCTCTCCTCTGCAGCCTAGAGTGGGTATCCGAGGTGATTTTCTGCACGTCTCCAGAGCTGAATGGGTGGGACATGCCAAATCCAGACCACTGTCTTTGCACTGTTGTGTGCTTGTCATCTGTATAGACAGAGCTTGTGGCCAAAAATTGGTCGCAACCTTTAGCCGTGCCTTTAGGATGGCAAATAAAGCTTGCACAGAAGTCTAACCCATATGGTCAATGCAGACTCAGGTTGATGACTGGAGAGGGTAGGCTGATCCTGGGCAAACAGAACAGTGTGGGTGGCCCTTGCTTCTCTTCTTTTCCCTTCTGGATGTGGATCCATTTTCTCTCTAGAAATGGGTTGATGTGCGCATTGGGGCTGGAAAGCCACAGCCAGCCAGGAACATTGGCAAAGGCTCTGTCAGAAGGTTGCAGTGAAGTTCTCTCATGGATATAAGGTCAGATCTCCTCCCTCACTGGCTTTGGGTCTGCTAGTAGCAGAACAAAGACCAGCCCAGTCCATTTCCCAAGCCCTGGTCCTACAGTTCCCTGCCTACTCCCTTGTCTAACCCTTGCAGCTCTTGGACATCACAACCCCTTACTGTAGGGAGGGCTGGATTTCAGTTACCCTTAAAAACTGACATTTTAAGCTGATACAAATCGGCTGGACACCACCGTACAGAGAAAGTATGTGGTGCGAGTAACCTGAGTTCTGCCAAGGTTTTACCCATCCCCAAGTGGCAGTGGAAGTGCAGGGTGAGAAGTTTTGGTGGTGACACACATGGCTGCTCCCCTCTGCCTCTCCACAGTGATTTGTGTGGGTGACTGCATTCAGCAGTGAGGTTTGTGTTCAGGGAGCATCCAGACTTGAGTAAATATGTTTTTTTCTGGTTACGTTTTCCTTGTGATAGAAAGATACTGACCAATTACATTTCTGAATATCATACTTCAATTTATTTCAGAAAAGAAAAGAATATTTTCATATGTTGCTCACACTGAAATATCGTTTCCACCTAGTGGAACTATTCATTTTGCCTGCAGTCCGCCGAGCACCAGTATGTATTAATGGAGGTAGCAATTTTTAAAACAGGTGCACAGTTCTTTTGGGTTGTATACTCCTTTCAAATTAGTCCTCTGGTAAAAATGTCAGGTCATGTTTAGAAGAACTCTGGGGATCACCTCCACTTTTAAAAGAATATTTAACGTTTAGATTGTGTCTCCAAAAAAAGGAGAAAGTCCCTCTGTGTTCTACTGCGCACATTTTTCTGTTTATTTAAACATTTATGTTTGCCCTTGGGTGTCTTAAATTTATAAAACATTCATTACAAAACAGCAGGCAGCTATTAGATGAAATGAAGCCAAGCAGGTTATTTTGGGTCCAAATGATCTGCTGCTGCAGTGCTGTTAAAGTCAGCAGCACTCGGTGAGGCAGTTTGACTGGTGACACTACAAGACGTTTTATAGAATCACAGACTGGTTTGGGTGGAAAGGGACCTTTAAAGCCCATCCAGTCCAACTCCCCTGCAAGGAGCAGGGACATCTCCAACCACATCAGGTTTGCTCAGAGCCCCGGCCAACCTGGCCTTGAACTTTTCCAGGGATGGGGCATCCACCACCTCTCTGGGCGACCTGGGACAGTGCTCCACCACCATCAGTGTAAAAAATTTCCTCCGTATAGATAGTCTGAATCTACCTCCCTCTAATTTAAAGCCATTACCCCTTGTCCTATCACAACAGGCCCTGCTGAAGAGTTTCTCCCTGTCTTTCCTGCAGCCCCCTTTAGGCACTGGGAGGCCGCTCTAAGGTTTCCCCAGAGCCTCCTCTTCTCCAGGCTGAACAGCCCCAGCTCTCTCAGCCTGGCCTCATAGGAAAGGTGCTCCAGCCCTCTGAGCATCTTCATGGCCTCCTCTGGACCCTCTTCAACTGGTCCCTGTCCTTCTGATGTTGGGGGCTCCAGAGCTGGATGCAGTGCTGCAGGTGGGGTCTCACCAGAATGGAGTAGAGGGGCAGAATCACCTCCCTTGACCTGCTGGCCACAAGCCGTGGGAGATTGCTGACCGATTCTTTGCTTTCTTGCTCCCTGCAATGCAGAGTGTGATGTCAAGTATGTGCCCTGCTACTCCCCAAGGGTACTGGAGCATGATCAGGGGAGAGGTGGGTTTCACACCGTGTGCGCCACACGAAGCTCAGCCAGGCACAGACAGCACACCACCTTGTCCTTGGAAGAGATGGACAGTCCACGTGCAGTGTGCTGAGCAGTGGCTGAACGCTGAGGGTGTCATGCCTCCTTCAAGCCACACCAGCCACAGTTTCTGTATACTTTTTAAAGCTAGTCCCATGAAAAGCACCAGCCTTAAACCAGTAGAGAGGCTGAGAGGGGCAGATCTATATAACAAGGAACAGTCAAGTTTATTTGACACTTCAAGTTGCTCAGTATCTTTGGGAAAAGTTGCACACTCCTCATTTTTTATCTGAGGTTCTCCCAGCAGCAGATGCAGATAAAAGAAACATCAGCGTGCAACCTAGCTCTGGCACATCCCAGTTCTGGTGCTACAGTCCCAGACATCACAGCTCGTCCTGTTCTTCTGCAGAGGCACCAGGTACATCGAATCTCGTGCCTCAGAGATTGAAATTTTTCCCAGAGGGCTGAGCTGGGACATCATACAAAGTTGTTTTTTTTCCTGGAGGTGTCAGCTGTCAGTAATGCTCATGTATTTGTGAGCTATGACAGCAAGAGTAGGATATGGCTGAAGCGGAGGTCTCCAGTGATAAACCTACCATGCAGGGGACACTTGTGCTGTGAACTGCCAGTTTCTTCTTTATGGTTGTTTTGAAAAATTAATAACTTGGCAAATCCTTTTCCATTTGTATCTCAACGCTTAAACTACTCAGTGATGAAAATTCTGGTTTTTATCCTTGGACCCGTCGATATGTGGCAGTGTAGTATGTCCACTCTTCAAGCTGAGAAGCCAGAACACGCAGAAGCGAAGACTTCTTTAGGATTTGAGGCCTGACCTCTCTGAGCAGAGAACAGTGGCTTTTTACAGGTGTGCTGTGCCAGTAGTTAAATTGCTTTCCGAGTAGAATTAATTTCTGATGATGAAAGCGATAAAAAAATGCAAATGCAAATCAGCCCAAACATAACACAATGATCTATTCCACAGAGATAGCTCAGGAAAGTTTCAACTCTTGTTAACCCAGAAATAGGTAGAATATATCTTGGAAATCTGATTTGAAGAATTGTCAGCAATAAAGAAAGAGATGTGATCAAAATCCAGCCTCAGAAATGAAGGATGTGGATTTTAAAAGAGCCTACAATAATACTTGATAAATAGCTTCTTTGCAAGGTATTATAAGAATTATTTAATGTTTGTTTAGCACGTGGGAAGTATAAAATTCTAAATCAGAGTTGGATTTATCACAGCTTAGTATAACAGATAGCATTAGTACAATTAAACCGAGGTGTGTCTCAAGAGGGATTATTTTTCTTCACTCATTTGCAGGACTAAATAAACTACTGGAGAGTTGAATCTCATGCCACAAGTCTGATCTCAGAACATTTGAAGTAATAATGATATTTGAAGCTGCAGAGAGAAGCAGTTCCTTTAGCACTGAAAAGTTTTATTTCTGTTTCTGCATTTGTTTTAATTTGGTCTCTCTACCTTCCATTAAGCAATTTGAAAGCTTTCCTGGAAACTGATTGATGTGTAGGGCATTTTATTGTCAGAAAGAGAAACAGAAGTTGCCAGAGAGACGCAGGTTAGAGAAACAAGCCGTTGCTTTCATGCCCTGACAGCATACCACCCTTCTCCCGGGTCAGGCAGCCTGCTGAGCGAGGGCATTGCTTTGAAGAGGATGATGCGGACTTGCTATTTCATGATAATATTCCCTGAGGAACAGTCCTTCTGAATCCCTCTTGTTGGTATGAGCAACTGTGAGAGTGGAAACAAGCCTGTGGTGCCTTTTGGGGCCACACAAAACAGAGTGCATTAATTGCACAGACAAGCATATCCCAGGTCATGCTCAAATTTTGGTGGTGTGATGGGAGACTGACTTAGTGCCTTCTCAGGTGAGCATTGTTCTCCACCTTGTGCCTGTTCAGATATCCACAGCTGGTCCTAGCACAAGCAACGCTTTTCATGAGGTGGTTCTGGTCTGGCAAAAACTTGCCTAAGTGTAGCACAAGGATGATGTGTCTGGACGTAGTCAGGAACATTGTTCCCCTGCAAAGTCCAGCTCAGGGGTGAGTGGGGAGCGTTTGGGCATCTGGTGAGAGCAGACATCTGTACGTGCCTTGGAATAAGTTACGCTTGAGGAAGGCTTCTGAGGAAACAGGATAGGTGTTTGAGGCCCTCCTTACCTCAAATAGACTCGTCCAGCCCCTGGAGTTCAAGAAATGTGCTTGCACTTGCCTGATAAGTCCAGCGTGTATAAATATTACAGAGGATCCTGCTACTGGGGTACAGCTGGTGGGTATCTTGTAAATCTAAATAAGACTTTGTCTTCTTTCCTTTGTAGACTGGGATAATCACAGATGCCAGGCTCAAGGAACTAACCCCAGCCATGCCTGTCATTTTCATCAAAGCCATTCCTGTTGACAAACAAGATACTCGCAGTATGTACCCGTGTCCTGTATACAAAACACGCCAGAGAGGGCCAACTTACGTGTGGACTTTTAACCTTAAAACTAGAGAAAATCCTTCCAAGTGGGTGCTTGCTGGTGTGGCATTGCTGCTACAGATCTAGGCTCAAATGCAGAGCACCTCATTTGCAAATCCCTAATGACGTCTTTCTCAGACAATTAAAAAATAATATCCTGACAATGAAGCCAAGCTCCATCTCTGTGAGTACTGGGCACTCCAAGCTCCATCTCTGTGAGTACTGGGCACTCCAAGCTCCATCTCTGTGAGTACTGGGCACTTAGCTTAAATAGAGCCTGTACGGAGGTGACAGAGGTGCAGAGGGATGCATGGACCAGATTCTTGGCTGCTGTAAATCAATGACCTGTAATTCCTACACTAGAGCACTGGAAGATCCCAATCCACAGCCAGATCTTCCATACCCAGAGAGTACTCACCAAAAATCTGAATTTAATGTTTATTTCTCTCTTGTGATTCAAAGTAATTTTAGTCAGTGGCTTTCTCCAATGTTCTTGGACAGTTCACTGACCTGTGAAATTCTTTAGACTTGATTCTTTTCTATACATGGAAGTTTCTTTGTTATATGTGTAATGTTGAAAGTTGAGGGATCAGCAGGTGTTGTGGATGTGAACTGTTTCTTGCTAATATTCCCATAAATTTTAGAAACATTAAAAATAGTGTTACTATCCAATATGCTTAATGTAATAAACAGTAAAAGTACAGCACAGGGATTATTTAAGAAGAATATTTCATGATGATAGACATTTACTAATAAAAATCATTACTTCTTGACTAGTCTCTAAACATTGCCTGGAGGCCTGTATCACATTTTTATTTACCTTATGGAGAGTGGATGCAGGGTCGGGTGGGACAAACACAGCCCTTGGGAGAGTTGTGCTTCTAATTACAAATGCGGGGTGAGAACTGATGTGTTTGTAGAGCAGAAAGCACAGGGAGGGATGGATAGGGTGAGCATTTTCTTGATGAGCCAGCCAGCCCAGAGCTTTGCTCTGGAGTGCAGAAGCTGAGCACTTGGGAGCTAGGAAACATGAAAAGTAAGGTTTTCTGGGGAAATGGAGCTGTGCCGCGCTCGCCCTGCCATCTGCAGTGCTTCGTTGCACAGGGCCTTGCCTCTGTCTAGTATTTGCTGTTTCTCCTCCTCATATGCTGCACGGTATCCCCCCATCCCTCATGATGCAAACAGCTGTGGGTTTTTCGTCTGTGGAGTCCATTGCTGTCTCTGAGCTCGCTGCAGGCACCAGCCGGCGTGTCAGCAGACACCCTAGAGTTGGCCTTTGCCAGAGTTGGCCCTCAGTGGGCTCAGGTGTTTGTCACCAACTGGGGAAAGAGGAGGATCACCAGCCAACTCTGTTCCCACTACCTACATGGTGGCGTTGAAACTTCCAGGGCCCTGTTTCCAGGCAGCAATGGTGTTCCTTGGATGGGAATCCACAGCCTGGAGAGACCTGCAGGTCACCTGATACTCCATCAAGGACTTCGTCCTCCCACCTCATCCTGCACTGGTGGACCCCATCATCAAAGAGGGGTCAGATCTGGCTCTCATTTCCCTGAGCTCACTGTGAAGAAATGGAATGAATGGCTCAGACCAAGATGTTTAACTTCTAGACTTAAATAAGCTGAGCTGGGCCTGATCAGCCTGTTGTATGGCCACTGCAACCATGGGAGAAGGGTCTACCGCCAGGTTAGATGTTATGCTTCTCAGCTAAGTTTGGAGCTCGGCATCGCAAGAGTCCTTGCGCGCCAGTAGGCAGGAAAGAGGTGTGGGTTGGCAAGAGCAGTGTATCCCACCTAGCATGTCTTCTGGGATGCCTAGCAATGTATTTGCACCTGAGACAAGCAGCAGCAGTACAAGATGATTGGCCTGAAATGCAACCGTGGTGCTTGTGCAGTGCTCGGGATGATGGAGTGGATTTTGAAAGGAATATAGGTAATGGACTCATGTATAAACTATAAAGGGTATCTGGAGATGACTTGCTTTATTGTACTGAGCTCACGGGTCTGCCATGTGTCACCAAGCCCACCTTGAAGAGCATTTCGGTAATTCAGTGAAAGGATCTTCCAAAACCTGGGCAGCCCATCGCTGTGTCTCAATGAACAGGAGCCTGCCAGCATCACTTGAGAGGTCTACAAAGAAAGCTTCCTGGAGAGGCCTATAAATCAGAGATTTCACCAGACTCTTTGTTCCTCAGCCAGAGCATCCTAAAGAGGCAGGTAAGTATAACATCCCCTCACAAAGAGAAAGACAAAATCCAGAAGCAACAGTGCTTCCAACAATGTTGGGAGATGGAAAAAAAGGATGATTCAGCTTGTTGCTAAGGAGCTGATTCACATTTTGATCACCTTCTATCCTGCCACTCTTGAAGGTCTTGCTATAATTAGGGATGTAATTAGTGCCTTGAAAAGACGCATGTGTAGAGCTGTACTGATTTTGGCTGGAATGGGGTTAATTTTCTTCATAATAGCTTTTATGGTGCTGTGTTTTGGATCTGTGATGGAAATAGTGTTGATAATACGGGGATGTTTTAGTTATTGCTGAACAGTGCTTGTACCACGTCAAGGGTTTTTCTGCTTTTCACACTGCCCTGCCAGTGAGTAAACTGGGAAGTGCACAGCAAGTTGGGAAGGGAACTCAGCTGGGACAGCCGACCCCAACTGACCCAAGGGATGTTCCATACCGTATGATGTGCTCAGCAATCACAGCTGGAGGAAAGAGGGACAGCTGGAGGAAAGAGGGACATCTGGAGTTATGGCATTTGTCTTCCCAAGTAACTGTTACACGTGGTGAAATCCTGCTTTCCTGGAGATGGCTGAACATCTGCCTGCCAACGGGAAGTCCTCTTTTGCTTTTCTTGTGCATGTGGCTTTTGCTTTACCTATTGAACTTTCTTTATCTCAACCCACAAGTTCTAGCACTTCTACCCTTCCAACTCTCTCTCTCCCATCCCGCTGGGAGGAAGTGGACGTGTGGTGCTTGGCTGCCTGGAAGGTGAAACCACGATGGTGTTTCTGTAGGTAGCGTTTGGTTTCTCAGTCTCATATCAAACTGAACAGCTTTATGGGTGGCCTCAGCACATGCTGGTGGGGAGATGGTTGGCTCTCTGCCGGTCCAGCGTATCAGCTTTCCACAGCGTATTGTTCTCCTACCCAGAGTAACGCAGGAGGGTAAAGTCCTCAGGGTTTGCAGGAGATCCACAGTAGCTATCTTGGTCTGAGCAACACAGCAGCTGTCTTCCTGCAGGAGCGAGGAGATGCAAAATCCTGGTCTTTGCAGTCCTGGAGAATGACGACCTTCTGGACTAAGGTAAGGTGGGAAAACTTTATGGTAAGAACTTTATTTGATTGCCAGGCAATGTCTCCAAGGCATAGCCTCCAAAAATTAATGATGAAGCAGCTAGTTATGGCTTAGCAAAAGACATCTGCAAATACCTAATGCAAGGGAAAGAGCTGTCTTAAGCTTCCTATTTTAAAATGCCTCTTAACCCATAAATGAGGTAACAGGTTCTGTAGACTGCCTGACATAACGAGTATCTGGCTAGAAGAGGTCTGTTAGCTAGGGAAAGCTATGCTATTAAATTAAATCCCTGCCAATTTAAATGAAAAGCTACCAATTAAATATGTAAGCTAAAGTGGTCGCTTCCCACAGCTTTGCAAAGTTAGGTGCATTAAGTTCTCCATATGTTTCACTATGCAGGAGGTTTAGCTGGATAAAGAGAGCACTGCTGAATTAAACACATAAAAGCAGGTCCAGAATGTAGAGCAAATGCACCGTGCTTCAGATAGCATTGACGGTTTAGTCCTCCTTTGCTATTTCTTCAGTGCTGCTTTTACCACAAGCTTCTCAGTGCTCTGTATGTGGAGTTTCCTGCCATTCTGGACACTGCTACTGTCCTAAACTTCATACTTCTCTTTTAAAATCTATCTTCCTTTTTCCAGCATAGTGGGGCCTCTCTCTGCTCAGTGTTGCCCTCCAACTTGCCCCTGTACCTACAGGAAAGGAGAAGTTCAGTAATTCCCCAGGCAATGCTTGCTCTTTCCAGAGCAACAGCCTGGGCTGTTCTCTTGGCAGCTGAAGAAGAATGGGATGTTGACAACAAAATGGATCCGATTGTTTTATTATATATATCTTCCTGCATAATTCACCAGTTGGGCAGGCAGGGTAGTGGGGGGATATTTATAGATACTAGAAATGTCACCAGGGTGCTCATTCTTCATCCTTTGAAAATCATCACAGGAAAGAACTGGCTGCAAAATGCTACAGGAGGATGGTGAATAATTTGGTGCTTTAGGGGGAGAGAAAAAAAAATCTGACAGATGTGAGATTTCCCAGCCATATCTGTCTAAACCAGGCAATTAAATACAGCTGGCCAGGCTGTTCATTAGGAGCGATGCATTAGTCAAAGGTGAACGTTTTCTGTTCATGAGCTTCTGGAGATAGCTGCCCACTTGGCATTCCCAGCATGCGCCTTCCTTCCCACTCTTTGCTTTGGAGTGTAAGGGGCTGAGCAATGAAGAACCCTGTCCCCAAAGCCTGCCCAGCCCAATGCTGAGTCTCCAGGGCTGATGGAGCTGCAGCAATTTGCACAACATCCAAGGGACAAGCAGGTTGATCTGGAATGGGGCAGGCAGGGCTGGGGTAGCAGGGCAGTGCTGCACAGCAGCGGTGGCAGGGCAGTAGGTTGGTAGGACATCTCAGGGCAGCTACGCAGCAAGGGCCCGTGTGGTTGCTCGCTTTTAGGGAAAGATGGAGACTCTATGAAGTGACTTTTCCATTACTGCAAGAAGTCTCATGGGACACGTCTCCAGGCCCAGCCCTGAGGCCGCTTTCCTGCCCTAGAGCCCCCTTAGTCCTAACCCCTCTCCTCCATCCCAGCTTCAACACTCACCTCCCCAAGCTGTCTGCAACCGTAGCCCTTCCTTCTCCACAAAGAACAACACTGATCATAAACTGAGCAAACACATATTTTAAAAAGCAGGAAAGTGTTTCCAGACCAAAGAAACACCTCTTGCAAGCAGAGGTTTGCTCCTGAAGGCAGAGGAGCCCTGTGGCCATCAGTTCTCTAGTGTTCACACACCACACTCCAGCTAGGGAAAGGCTGCTTGAAGGACCTGGGATTTGGCTGGAGAAAGTAAGAAGTCAAAAAAGCAAAAAAAAAAGCTGCAAAAAGCAGCTACATTTTTTTAGGTTGACTTTTCTTTCAGATCGAGGTGATCTTTCCCACGTTTTTCCACTCCCCACCAGCCAGATTGTGGCTGCTGCTGCTTGTGTCCTTCCTGAGCACCCACATAGAAAACAAGGATGAGATTGTCCTGAACATCTAGGAAAAAGGTCCTCTCACTTTTGGTAACGTACTGAATGCCAGAATATGTTTGGGGAAATCGCATCTCAATTCTTGTCAAGGAAAAAGAAGATAAAAATTAGCCCTTTTTGTTTGTATTGTCCCAGCTTTGCCCCTTTTACATCATCGGGAAGCTTTGAATGCAAAGTCAGTGCAGACTGTCATCCCTTGAGTACCAGGCTTGCTCACCAGCTGGAATCTCAGCACAACATTCATGTGCCGTGACTTTAGGCATTGGAAAGGTACATGTCATCAGCTGGACTAGTCTCTGGGCATACTTTATAGCCAGCAGAAACAAATGGGGTCAAGTACTGAGTAATTCATCTGACCCATCTTAGTCATCTCATGGTGACATCAGGATCTGCCAAAGTGTCCTGGGACTCTTTGCCAACCGCACGTGGAGCCTAGGAGCCACCAGGTCAAGCCTATGTGTCCTTCCCTTTTGCCCTGTCTCAGGAGTTCAGACAGATCCTGCATCCTGTGGTTTCACATCCAAGGCCAGGTACTGGGTGCCCAGAGGAGCCCAGACTGCCCTCATCCTTTCGGTGTATCTCTGCAGCTGCTGACACTTCACAGCACCCTGCGGGGCTGCTTTGGGCCTGGTTCCTCAAAAGGTCTGTGGTCAATTAGTTAACTCCAGACTGGTGACATTTTCCAAAGGGATGAAAGTAAAAGAAGGAAAATTGTGCTATTGAACACTTCATAACAGCTAAAATTGAATGAGCTCTCCCAGAAATGGCTTTTCCATAGCCTGGGAGTGTTGTACCTGATGGAAATTCTAATTGGCAGAAGAGCACATTTCAAAGTAAAGTCTTCACAACCGCTTTGTAATGGTGCCCCATATTTTGAGATTAACGAGCTCCGTTCTACTGCAACTGTTTCTCACAGAACAAAGGAAGATGTAGACTGGGTACATGAAAGGAGAACCCAGTTGGTAGTCAGTAGATTGGTTCCACTGGGGCAAATTCATTGCAGCTATATTGGGCACTGGCAGAGCCCAGTGATGCAAATTCTGCACGTATCACCACTCAGTTTTTCACAGAACACAACTAGCTGTAACGTATTAGCTAGATGCATTCATTTTATAAAGTGGCATTAATACATTTAATTAGCACTGACTTATTAGATTCATATCCATTATTATGCATTGTTTTTTTTTTAAATGACTCTAATTGCCCGAACAAATCTGCAGATATATTTACCTTGTTAATGGTTGTGAACCTCATTTAAAAAGCTTTTAGACTGTAGAATGATGTTCATGGAGTTATAAGCAGCCCTTCTAATTTGAGTACTAGTGTGCTTGTTAGTGCAGAAGCATTGTTTGAGGCTATAAATAAGTTGTCTAAAGGTTTTGAAATGTACTTACCTGTGTGCAAACTTTTAAGGTTCACTTTTACAGCATTCACTTTGATTAGTGCCAAAAGCCATGAGGTGAAACCCCAAGCCTATTCAGTATCTTGGCTCAATGTTTCCAAGAGTACAGCAGGAGCTGGGATGGCGGGAACGGTCAGCTGTGACAGCTCCAGTGTCTGCAAGACCTCCAGTTTCTATTTCAGGTACCCTTGTCTCACTGACCAAAAAGTGGTCTGTGTCCATGATGGAAGTTTTATGCAGGTCAACAAATATGGCCCACAGCCCTGGAGGCTCTGGCACTTAAGATATTCTCATGAGTATCTGTCTTGAGATGTTGCATTGTGTTGGAATAAGGATTTGAGCACCTTTCTGCAGGTGCCTGGGGCTCAGGAGAGGAAAATCATGTGGGGACATCTCTCTGGTGAGAACAACCCAAGCAGTTGACTGTTCCCAGGTGTGTACCCTTCAACAGCATTGGCAAAGCTCTTGCTCCTATTTCACATTTAAAAAGTGGGAAAGGTCTTGGAATAATCCAAATACAGAATGCAAATAAATTCCAGGATCTTTCTGACTCGCTGCTCAGGGGTACAGAAGCTGCAGGAATTTCTTTTTGGCTCAGAGACTTTATCTGGTCTTGGACAAACACTGGGGAGGACTGGAGGCTGCAGGGTCTTAGAGCCGCAGACAGTGACGCATCATCCTTCCCTTCCAGCACAGGCAAGAATGATGGGCTAAATCCTTAGATTTTGCAACACTAGCTGCCCTGGGAAGAACCACATACATTATTATTGCTGATTCCACACTATTTTTATGCGCCATGAGTTACAATTCCCTAACTCAATGGGAGTTCTCCACCCACCCTTGTTGGCATCTGGAGCACACCCCTATGGTCAAACCTGGACCTTAGCAAGTGTGCATTAAACCACTGGCCCATTGATCTACTGTGGAAAAGAGTTGCACGTTCCTTTTCATGGATTGCAGTTCTCTGCACTCCGTAATTGCTGGTATTGGAAAGCCACGGGTAATGCTCTGAGGGACAGGGTGCTTGGGCTTAGCTCTGAGGGCTGAACAGGCAGTGGGATGTTATGGACTACTGCGGAGCACCCAGGATTTCTGCTGAAGACAGACCTGAGCCATGCGATGCATCATCTGCTCTGCGTAACAGAGATTTTCCTGCAAAATTGTGCTGGAGAGTCGTCAACGCACCTGGTGCACGTGGGACGGCATAAATGAGGAAATGATTGTAAGAGACAGGCAGGGTTCAAAGGGCCTTAGAAAATTCCACAGCAAATGCCTAATTGTTGAAGTGAAATAAGAGTTTTGTTAGCTGCAGCTTGGCAGATTAGTTGGTTGGATGTGTCTGTTCAGTTTGTCAGAATAGAGACAGGATAAATCTGAACAAAGCGATCTTTGAAGTCTTGCCCCGCTTCCCATCTGCCGTGGCTCTGTGCTTTTTGTGGAGCTGGATTGTTATGACATTGCCCACACTTTGACTGCGCGCTGTCTACTTAACAAGTGTTTCAATTAATTATTGTAATGTAATGGGAAGAAGCAGCAGATAGGAGAAAAATGATTAGATAATGAGGAATAATTGCTATCTGAGGTGTTTTGCTGAACATAGAGTGGTTTACTGCTCTTCAGAACGTTACTCAATAACGGATGGAGGCAGTGGCTGCCTGTGAGTGATGCTCAGACTAGGGCTGGGAGAAGATGCTGGTGGTAAACATGTGGAGACGCCTCCACCCAAGGAAGATGGTACAAGCTGAAGTAATTAGTCTCCTAATTGGAATATTTACCTGGGAAGCTGGGATGACTTCAGCAGCATGTACACAGGAGCTGTTCCTCCTTGTGCAGACCCAAACGTTTCTGCTCCCAGACCATACTCTTAAGCAGGAGTTCCCATCTGTGTTGCATCTGGAAGTTGCATCCCATGGTTGTATCTCTGGCTGCATCACCTGCCCCTCCAAGGAGGCAGCATGGGCAGTACAGCATACGAGAAGGCAAATTTGGACTTGATGCATCCCAGCAGGCCCATTCTTGCCTGACCATTCTGCCTCCATCTCCACAGGCAGACCCAGCATATGAGCAGCACCAGGTCCAGGTCTGTGTTCAAAGAGCCTAGGTAGAGGGCAAACCTTCCCCAAACTTTAAAGACAGTGTAATGGAGGACCCTCAGAGCTGGGTCCTCTGAGCCTTGAGATTCAATGTGTGCTGGTAAGTGCAGCAGAAGACAATGGTCCATGGAGGAATGGTGGGGGAATGATGGGGCTCTTGAGAATGATGGACCATGGGGGAATGATGGGCTTTTCCTCTATGAGGACTGTGGGTGGAGTGACCATCTCCCACATTCTGCTCTGCTAGGGTGGGGATGATGCATCCTTGCTTCAGCCGGACGAGGAGAGCATACTGCCATGGAGGATGTCCTGCCCCTCGGTCACAGCTGCTGATACAACCCGGGAGGAGGGAGTGTGTGCTGCTGTTATGAGCACTGTGCGTGCCTCAGTTTCCCCAGTGTGCACTGTTGCAAACAGGAGGTGAGCGTGTTAACGTTCCTCACTGGTGGGATCAGGAGGAGGGCAGGTGAGCCTACAGCAGCGTATGATTTGGTATGGATCAGTGCATCTATTCACATGGACGGCAGCAGACGTGGCAACACCTCACTGTCAGCATGGATGTGAAGCTCAAAAGCAGTAGAGGTGTAAGCTGCCAAAATATCCGTGGGTGCACAGATCCCAGAACTCAGAGCTGCCTGGACACGTGTTTCCAACGAGGGCTCTGCTTATTGCACTGCAGGTCTCCGGTGGCCCCAGGGACCGGAGCAGACTGGCTGCCAGCGGTTGTGAATCTGCTGCTCTGAACACCTCGTGTTCAGCAATCCTCGTCATTTGCTTTGCCGTCCCACAGGTCTTTGGTCGGCTTTCTTATCTCTTGGCTCTTAGGAGTCAGTTGTTCCCAGCTTGTTTGGTTTAGGAACATCTGGGCTGAGTCAATGACAGCATCTAGTGTCAACCCAGGCCATGTTGGTGGAACAGGATAAACAGGGACCTGGGGTACATGAACTTCTGGAGGAAAGCATCAGGTTCACTGCACAGATGATGGTGTGTGGGAAAAGGAACGAGAGGCACCTCTGCAAATTAATGAGACATTTGATTGCCAGCTGGGATATATTTGACTTCAGATGACCTCTGCATCTGGGAGCAGTGCCAGTAGGCAGAAGAATAGAATAATTAGTATGAGCTGATGCAGATAACAATAAAAAACCTCTGTTAACACTGATAAGAGATGAGAGTAAAGAAGTGCTTTGTCAGGGGCCATCTCTTCCCCCTCAGTTCCCATGTGCACACAGTGGATTATCTGGTTTAAGGTTAAATCTGTGCCTAAAGAGTAGGTCAGGGGTGCTGTTAAGTGAGACATATCAAGAGAGCTTCCTCGCCCCCGACCATCGCATATCACCCACCTATGCTCATTCTTCCATCCACAGGCTTATGATGTGCTGATCACAATATAACAAGTAGCGAGGATTCCTCCAGACATTCCTTGTTGTCCTGTCCTCAAATCTATGCTAAACACTTCCAGCTTTCCATTGTCTTATACACGTGACGTATACATAATATTTATTTATAATTCTTTTAATAATGTATGATTTCTAAGACATCATGGCAGCCAAAAGGGATGTACTGGGAAATCAAGATGCATCCAGTTCTTCCCTGGCAGAGGAGAACAGCCCGAGGCAGTCCATTGCCTATATCCATCTTTAAACAAGCCAGCAAGCAAATGCTTTCAGTCTTCCTGGAAAAATTGTTTTATTGATTAAACTTGCAGCAGAACAACAAGGATTTCAAGGAGATGGATCATCAGGACACTAAGAAAAGGGCAGTCTACAGAGATTTCTTCCAAATATCCATTTGTACCAGAAAGAAGTGAGTAGTGTGTTGGCTGGCAGATCCAGAAGGAAGGTCCTGTTCACCAAGAGAGACTTTTGGGGCGGCAGAGTTGCCAGGAAGTGGGTGGAGACTATCTGTACAGCTCTAAAGAGGATTTTGGTGCTTCCCTGGGTCATTGCTGCACAAACACATCATGGTTGTTTTAGATTCTGCAGAAGTTTAACTGATCTTTTAACTCCACCTTGCAAAGAGTGGTCAAGAAAATGTGTGTATGTGTGAACGGACTCTTGCAGCAAGCACGTGGTGAGTTAGCTAGAGTTGAAGCACAAATATCTGTGTCTGCAAAGCCCATTGGGGAACTGAGGATGCTCTGGCAATGCTTCGGGGACCAGTTGCCATTGAAGGCTGTAGCCAGGGCTACTTCAGAGAGCAGTGTGATGGGTGAAACCACACCAGACCAGGGAGACATCTTATCCAAAAGGAATGTCTTGAGATAGTTAAGAGAGGTAAACTTCATTAGTTTTGTAGATGCTTGTTCCCATATCATCCTTCCTAGTAACGATCTGCATGTTTTTTCCATTTTCAATATCCCTGGCTTCAGCTCCCAGATGTTGGTCCTGTTATTGTCTTTCCCAATTTACTGAAGAGCCTTTGAGAATTTGGTGTTTTTCCACATTGTGAGCACATTGCCTTTGAAGTGTCTCCTTAATTAGCTAAACAGATCAAGTTTTTAAATCCTTCACTTCAAAGTGTCCTCTCCTACTCTCAAATCATTTTTATGGCTCTTTTTTGCACTCACTCACTTTTTATCATCCCTCTTATGTGTGTAGCTGGCCTCAGCACAGTCATCCCCAGAGGTTAAAGTCACCTCCCTGCGCTGGTCCCTCTACTCTGTTGGTACATCTAAAAGCAGTGTTAGCTTTCTTGCTGCTGAGTCACGTTGAGTTGCTGTGCTATTCTGACCCCTAAATCCAGGTCACTGTTGGTGCTTTTGGGATCAGCTTTGGTCATGGCTGCATCAGCTGCAAAGCTGTGCCAGACCTCTCTGGAATAACAGTAGGGAGAATAGCTGAAAAGAAAAAAAAAAAAAAATTGTATGAGATGGAAATTGAACATGCTCATCAGCTGTAAAAACAGTTGCTTTGGGTTTGCTTAAGTCTTGCTCCCCACTGTTTTGCAGGGGCAGAGCAGTCACCACCACCAGACCACCCTGCAGAGTGTCAGTGTTTCTGCAGGAGGAGACGCAGCCCCCAACAGCCTTTGCCACAGGCCCCCTCCTGCAATGTCCCTATCATCTTGCTTCACAATATGTGAATATTTTTGTTTTATGCGTCATCTTATCTCAAACCTGCTGGTGTGCTGCGTGGCCCGAGTTATCATGTCTCATGGGGCATTCTCAGCACTGGGTCCCACATCTCCACACACATGAATACGGAGGAGGCTGTATTCTGCAACCTGCTGGTGATATCCCTCCAGGACTTTCCACATGGGATGATGAACTTCCTTCTCTAAAGAACTTCATAGCAGCTGGGCTTTGGATTGCTCCTGGAAACTTGACTCACAGCTTGGGACAAATCAGCCAGGACAAAAAACCTGGCTCCATCCACCTCAGTTGTGGAGGAGCCTGGTCCAGCTGTGCTCAGATGTGCCTGAGGTTAGGAACATTTGCCTGTCTTAGTACAAGTTCATTAACAACCTGAGCTTCACAGGGCAATATGGATGGGAAGATGCAGCCGTCATATCCTGGAGAGCATGGCAGGCTGGGGGGACACATCTGGAAGGGGTGGTTATGTGTTGTGGCTATGTAGGGGTTTTGTTAATTACAAACCAAGAAGGTGGCTGCTGGCTTCTGAGACAATGAGAAATTGTCTTGTTACGCAGAAAGCCTTTGAATTCTGATGCACCAGAGCCCAGATATTGACTAACAGGCTCTCCAACAGGTGCTAATTTGAATTTACCTTGGAAAAAAAGATGTGATGAGGAAGGCAGATTAATCACATAATCCAACGTTTGACTAGATCTATTTATTGAGCTCTTTGATCTGTCCAGTTACCTGCTACCAGGCTGCCTTGGAAAAATATCTTCAAACCATAACAGGGATTAGTGAAAATAATGAATTAGCACCCCCAGTGCTCACAGCTGGGCCAATAAGAGGGGGCAGCAGGTCCAGTGCAGCCTGGCGTGCCTGGAGGAAGAGCGATTGCTCTTTGAAGGTTGTTCCAGTGATGCCATGTCCCAGCCAGTGTGCTGCAGGCTCCAGAGGACACCCGAATCTCCACAGTCCTGAAATGGTCCTTAAGTGTGAGGATTTCCCATCAGCACACGTGGAATGAATAAATACAAGTGGGCTAACATATTTCAAGTGAATTTGTTCCTGGCAAAGTGATGGAGGAGCCCAGGAACAGGGACATGGATGAAGGTTACTTACATCTTGGGTTGTTCCAGGGAGAAGGCAAAATGAGCCCTTTACCAGTGCTGGAGTCAGCACGAAGCTGTGCCTGATGGATACAGGGGTATCCCTGACTGCACACACTTCTCCAGTGACAAACGGTTGCAGTGCATGAGCTGAGGCCCTGCAGTGAGAGCTCTTTGGGGAGAGAGCCAGGCCATATGCGACCAGCACCCTGCGGTGCTCCTGAACCAGCAGTCCAGCCAGCAAGCTCTCCATCTCTAGCGAAATCTGCAGCCAACACCACCCCACAAACCTGTGTCTGAAACACTTGGCCTCCTTCCTCTGCTTCACTATGCATTGTCCCATGACTGCCAGACAAACGCGTTAAAGGAGACACCAGGAAGACCCTTGCGCTGAGTCATGGGATTCAGACCAGACCCCCTTGCTTTCTAAATCCCTTCCTAGGAAGGACCTGAGGTGTGGCTGGATCCAGACTTAGCCCTGACTGTGATGAAGAGTTTGTACCACAGGTTCTACCTCAGTCAGTTTATTACAGCTTGAGCTGGGACCCTCCCACGAGGGACCCTGAACAAAGAAACCCCTGGGCAGCTCTACCCTTTGCAATCTAAGTCCCGAGCTCCCATGGTCTTCAGGCCCTGACCACAGGACAGTCAGTCCAGTCATATTTCTGGGCTGGGGTCCTCTCGCTCTTCATCAAGTCCCATCCTTTTCTCTAGACAGGCCATCTTCTTATTTTCAAAATTTTCAGCTGGACGCTAATTTCCTTGTCTCCTGCCTTGCTCATTGTCTGCTACCTGATTTGAAGGTCTTCCTTTCTCCTAAGTCAGGGGTTTGGTTCCCCTTATCTTGTAAATTAGGATGTCCTCTACTCCTTTGTTGCCTCCTCTGCATAGCCATCTATGCTAACTGAACAGAGTTTATTTAAACTTCACTTATGCTAAGTTTTAAACAAGGCCTACTCATGCTAAGCTGTAAGCAAGTTACAGATCAACCACACTGGATTCTAATTTAGCTTATCACTGGAGTATCAAGAATAAACCTGGAGTCTCTAGGGCTGAGCTGGGATAGACTGCTGCAGGGACAGGACCACCACTAGCGTGTAGTGCAAAAAAAACCCAGCAAATCAAGCTCCCTCCAGCCGCATCCAGCCTCTGCCTTACAACGGCTGCAGCAGCAGCCTGCCCTGGGAGCAGAGAGGAGACCAGTCACTCCGATCAGCAGCTGAACTGGGCCAGGCCCTAAGATGCTTTGGTTACTCTTCCTCTCCCTCTCCACCTGACGAGATGCGCTGTTTTCCTACCAACTCGCTTGCGATTAAAGGTGGCACCGAGCTGGCTGCGTGTTGTGGAAGACAGCCCGGCCTGGAGGGACAGAGCGAGCTGATGGTGACCTAGCTGCAGCAAACTGATTCCAGCACGTAAACAGCCTGAGGGAACGGAGTTTGTGGAGGAGATTAAACTAAAGTCCAAACTGGTTGCCAGATTCCCGTGGTGGTAAAGCTTTTCGATCACGGTTGGCTGATTCCCTATATTTTTAAAGCCAGCTATGCTTGTCCCCAGCCGAGCTCCCTCGGACATGGGCAGAACAGATGGACCACACCATCCCTGCTCTGCATTCCCACGCAGCCCTCATTTACCCACCCAGGCCTTGGAAACTCAGGTGAAAGCAGCTCTTCAATCCCAGAGACAGGGGGATGTTTCTGTGTAAACACAGCCACTGAGAAAGCCTGGGTAAATGCCTCTTTATTTTGCTCACAGCAGGCAGCTCAATTTGTCTCTAATGAGCAGTAACACGCTCTCCTGCTATCACAGGAATTATATATCCTGCAATTATTCCAGACTCACTCGTTGCATACAGAAACCTCGGATAACCAGCCTGTGCCACTCAGCGACGCACTTGGTGGCAACTCCTGATGAACGCTGTGACAAGACCACCCTGCGTATAGGAAGAGGTCAGTCAATGCCTTAATCCCACACGGCAACCCGGGACGTGGCATGGGGACAAGGAGTTGGGACCCTGTGCTGGCAGCTGTTACCTTTATGGTGGCTTCCACAGATGGACGGTAGGTTTTGGGGAGCAGGTGCCAACCTCTGCCCTCCGTGCAGAGATGTTGTTCTGTGGCAGGAGAAATCAATGGCCTTGCACACACATAAGCAGGCAATTAGTCCTCTTTCATTTTAAAACTTCCTCCCCTGAGATTTTTCTCCTCCTTCATGTGTTTCTTAGCACTGTGTAATGAAAATTTTCTGTGGATCACCTGGGTCTGCAGAGGAGCTGTATGGGAAAACAATTCTCACTTAGATCAGAGGCCAGGGCACACATCCAGCAAGGAATATTGAGACCCCCTTTCTGCTCACAAAGACAAAATTTCTGCCTATGAATTCTCCTCTTGGCCAAGGATGAGATAGGACCTGGCGATGGAAAGTAAGATGACTGCAGCCCGTGGTTGGATGCGTTTCCTTCCCTCAAGCCCATGCCCTGCGACACTGCAGATGAAGCTCGTGTGTGGTACCTCACTGCGCGGGCAAGGGGATCGAGGCACGGCTCCCAGCCCTGACTGCGATGGCCTGCAGAAGACGGGAGAGCTGCAGCTGCTTCAGGCCAAATGGGCCCTGTGGAGAGCAGGTCACTGGGCTAGGTCAGCAGCAGAGCTTGAACAGGTTCCTAGTCTCTGAGGTCCTATCTGTGCAAAATCTTTTGGGCAAATCCCCGGAGAGCCAGTGCCTCGAGGTTCTTGGAGAATTGCTAATGAGTATCCGAGGAGCTTTCACTGGTTGCTCTGCATGGTCAGAATGGCAGCCTCTCTAACCCTGCAGGCACTCAGGGAGCTGCAGCACTTCCAGCTTTCTGGCGAGTACAAGGACCAGCTAGGCAGGGTTTTTAGCCATACTCTGGGTGCATTTCAGAGGTATTCCCATTCTGATCTTCAGCTGGTCTAAAGGACAGCTCCACACAAGTAAGAAGAATATTTGTTGGTCTGGAAACTCCTCAAAATATTAAAGACTTGTAAATAAGAAAACAATTGGCATTCCCTCGCAAACTGCTTCCCTGTCCCATATAACAATATGGGATATAAGGCTTCACGCATCCTTATTCACAGACTAGACGAGGGGATGCACTGCCAAACTAGTTGTTCTAGTTAGCCTGCTGCTTGGACTACTTTTTCTACCTCCCGCTACACACAAAAAAAGGGCACAGTTACAACTTTGTGAGAACTGCATGATTTTTCTTCCTGAAGTACCTGGTTCTCCTGGAGTGTGAAGCCAAGATAATTTGCCTTCAGCCCTGAACAAAAGTCAGAGCTGAGCACAGCACAACAGATTAGTGCCAGTCCTCTTGCCTGAGATTTTTCCTGTAGAGAATTACAGTCAGGGATCCAAAGAATCCTAAATTAATCTTAATATTTATAATGGGCTTCAAAGGAGATGGAGCAGAGCAGCCACATATCAAAGGTGCCTGGTAGAACAGGAAGGCTCCTTGCAGGAGATACCATAATTGATGGCACAGTAATTAGAACAGGGCAACGGCTTCTTGATAGAAGGATGGCTTCTGGGTAAGTAACATGGGGGGGTTTTGTTACTAATTAGATTATGTTTTATAGCAGAGATATCCCAGAATTTAAAGCTAGCTCAGTTCCTTTTGGTGCTTGCTTTATCTGCATAGTACTCTTGTGTGAACGCGCGTGTGTTGTCATGGCAGTTGGGGCTGGTGGGAGACACGGGATTCTGACTGCTCATTATGTCCTGCATGGAGAGACTTAAGCAAACTTCATCATAGTGCAAGTCAACACTTGTATGTTTTGCCATGATCTCCGTTTTGGGGTAACTCAGTCTCAAGTTACATGTTAGGAGAAAAACGTGGACGTAAAAGTGATTTAGAGGAGGGCTGCAAGCAGCTCCTCTTAGTTCTTTGCACCCTTGCCTCAAATGATTTGATTTATCAGCCTCCATAGCCCCTGAGGATTATGGTCATACCATCACCAGGGGTTACACGGCTGCCAGCATCTCTGGAGACGTTCATCTCCAGCACTGTGGATGGGACCAATTCAGGTCTGAGCTCTTCCAGCCAAGACAAAGCTCGCTGTGTCTCCTGTGCGGCAGTGACAGCATTACAAAACAGATGTGTAGTGCTGAGCCATCTACAGGGCGAGTCACAGGGACCGAGCTGATGTATGATGAAATGGCTGTCGCCCATCTGGCCACGCCAGTCTGTGGTAGGAGCAGTGAACACATAAGGTGGACAGGCTGCTACCCAGCACTGACAGTCGTCATTCACCTTTTAAATATGTCAAAAATAGTTGCCACGATTAAATAAATAAATAAAACCCTCTTTGGGCCTCCCCAGAGACAACTGGTATTAGGCACCCATCGCAGCTTGCACTGAGACATCCAACTTTCAGCCACTCTTCAGTGTGGAACAGATGAATCTTGGCCTGAAAGGACTGAGATAGCTCCTGAGCTTTGTTGCAGCCAGAGTTTTTATCGCTGCAGACGCCTCAGTTTGACATATAACCCTACAAAATCCCTGAGCAGATCCACTCCTAAGGAGCTCTGAGGCAGAAGTTTGGCACTAAATCTTCTGAAAGACCATTAAGTCAGCCTTGAGTTGATTTCTGATGTGATGTAGTCTTGTGTTAAGCAACGAGAGACAGCAAGATGAGCAAAAAACTTTCTGGACATATTTGGAGAGTGAAGTGGAAACACAACTCACTCATGGTATTTGTCCTCTGCCCTCCACTAGACCTTCCTCTCCCTCAGCAACCCTCTGTGGTTCTTGCAGAGCTGAAGCGCGCTGCTCTTTTGGCAGATGCTGAACTTTGTCGGCAGCCTGAAGTTCATATTAAAATAAATAAAAAGTACTTCACAAATGTAAAGGCAGAAAAGAAGAGCTGCTACCTGGCATTTTCACAAGGAGGGAGATGAGGGATTGCGTCGTATTCCCAGTTTGCTCCTGACTCATTCTGTGACTGAGGTGAGTCACTTCCGAAGGTCTCTCCTTCTAATGTCCTCTCTGCTCTGCAGGGAATGGTGATGCTCCTGAAGGCTCTTGCAAAGCACCATTAATTATTAAATGCCTTTAAGTGTGTTACTGCCTGGGAGGAAATGCCTTGTGGAAACAGATCCCTCCTTTGTGGGCAAAAACCACTTCCAGGTTTGAAGTGAGCTTCGACTCACGGAAGAGCTCACTGAGTTGTAGGTTTTGTCTGTGAAAATAGCTGAGAGAAAGGTGGTATGCTGTTCAAAGAACTACTGCGGCAATAGGACTCAGCATTGGCAGCCATATAGCATTTATTACAGCAGGAAACATCACCTTTCTCATCTCTCCTGGATGGTTTGTCCCTCTGATAGTCTATCTGGCTTCAGCTTTTATCAGCTGGTTCTGATGCTGGATTAAAGAGCTCTTCAATACCCAACTCTTTTCATCCCCCTAAAAATGCTTATACCTAGTGACAAGGTCACCTCACAGCCTCACACTATGAACTAAAAGGCTAAGTTTTGTAAAAACTTCACTGAAAAGCATTTCCCCAACTCAGTTTTGACTTGGATTGCTTCTCCACTAAGGCCTCTGTATCCATCCCTGAAGCCCTGCCCCAGTTCCCGCAGGTCTGGTTTCATTTGCGGTGTTACAGCTCTTTCTGTTCAAAGGACCCGGCTCGCTCTTGACTCAGAACTTCACTCTTCTGTTGCTCCTTGCATCCCAAACCCTCTGTGGCTCCTGAAACTTTTAGCAGCAATGTTTTCATCTTTATTTTTGGATTGCTGAGCTCAGTGTTGACAAGTGTGTGGTCTTGTGCTATGTTCTGCCAAATGCCACTTACAACAGCTGCTCAGAGGGAAAATCCGCTGAAGCCCACTCTTTGAGATCTGCCAGCACCCCTCTGCAGCATCCCTTTAACATCAGTGTTCCCAAGGATGGGCAGTGGTAAAGATCTTGACCAGATTGTCAAAACAGCACGTGATCCTGTACTGTAGAAAAAGCACATCAGCCTTGCCAGCCCAAGTTGTAAGAACATTAGTGAAAATTAATTTGTGTTTGTTTGACAAGATCTGCTTTTCTTAAACCTATGCTGACAAGTGTGAATTACCCTGCAGTCTTTTAATTCTTCGTCATTTTTCAACATCTTTCCAAAGCAACTGGGGGCAGTGCTAATCTGTAGGTTTGGGAAACATTCCCATTCTGTGTGCTGGAGCCCAGAGACAGCAGGAGAGCTGCTGGGAAGATGTGACTGATGGAGTGGCCACTTCTCCTTCATGGATTTTTGTCCTCGTTCAGACTTCAACAGCATCTTTAGGGTATCCCAGCAGTGTTTCTGAATTTTGCCTTTCAAGGAGTGGACACAATCCTGTCTTTTTTCACACGTGAGGATCTTGGCCTTCCTAGAGACAGAGAGATTGCTGCTTTGCTAATTGAATGTTTTGCCTCCCTGCAGCTCTGGCTCTGCCCTGTGCCAGCACTGGTGTGAGGAGGTGATACCAGGACCCTGCTGTAGGAATGACCTGTGCCCAAGTTGTCTCCATCAAGGAAAGGCTGGTAAAATCCAGCACTATTGTTCCTCGGGTAAGCCCACACCCATACCATCATGCCCAGTGCCAAATCCTTCCAGACAAAGGTCTTTCATTTGACAGAGCACTGGCCCACAGCTGGTTTTGTCCTTTCTGTGCCTCTGGGTCCTCAATAAGGATGTCTGCTGGGTCAGGGGACCTGCTCAGCCTGCCCTTGTCCCACCAGGCAGCTCTGCTCTGTGTGCCATTTCCCAGAGAGGTGAGGTGGGACCTTCATCTCCACACCTTTCCTCAGACAGTGTGGGAATTAATTGTGCTATAATCTGGCTAGGTGCATGCCAGCAGAGGGCAGGGACCACTGTGTCCTGCCGTGCCATATGGGGACATCCCTGCTGCATTACCCAGGAACAAGGCACCGGCTGCAGCACTGGGGTGGGCCAGGCACTCACTGTCTCCCATGACATCCACCAAAGTGTCCCTTCAGTCACTTAGTGTGGCCAGTTGCTGCCCAGGCCACTGTAGACACCCAGAGATCTGAGAGATGCTGCAGAGATCACTTAGTAGGGCCAGTGAAGATGGCTTGAATGAGGTCTGGCTAAGAGAGTGTAAGCTCTTCACCAAAGTACTGAAATCAATTATTACAGGAATTTATTACAGTGGAATTTATTGTCCTTTGAGGTAAAACTTGGCTCCAGCTTCATCTCAGTCATCACTGGCTCTCAACACCGTAAATCCTGCTGTTCCCTTCAATACCTTTTATGGGAAGTGAAGAAATTAGCTAATTCCCATTGCGCCTTTCCCGTTTATTAGTGGTACAAAGGATTGGGTAATTATAAATAGAACTGCCAGGCAAAGTGAAACTTCTCCTTTAAAAATGCATTTTAATTAATTCTGCCAGGTTCGTGTGTTTCTTAGGAAGTGCTGATTTCACCCTGCTGACTCTGAGCTCTGCTCCTATGGAGACAGGAGTCTCCAAGTGCTAACCTGGCCAAAGGGCTACAAATGGCCTTTTCCCACTGGACCTACCTTGGAAGATGTCTTCTCTTGGTGGTCATAGAGTGTTACTACTCAAAGCTTCTTTAATCTCTTTAAGCTGAGCAGCAAAGCAAAGCTACGCCTGAGGAAAGACTGAAGAGGAGAGGTTGGGGCTTGGTGGGTGAATGATGGTGAAGTGATAACCTCCGCACCACGTGAAGGCAGTGGTGGGTAGGATCCCTGGGTCATATGATGTTATCTCAGCAGCACTTCTCTGAAGCTCAGTGCTGGAGCTACACGCTGGCAGAGAAGGGACAGGGGAAGAGAATGTGGCACAATGAGATGAGGAGAGCTTCTCCCAAAGCCCTGCAGCACAGGGATGAGCGGCCAGCAGCTCTGTGCTGGGAGGGATCACCACCCACAGCACCCGTCCTCCTTCGTCCACTGCCAGTGCTGTGCTGTGAAAGGGTGCTGATGCCTCCACAATTTTTATTTCCAGCTATCCTTCCTAATTACTAGCTATCACGCTTTTAATGTAAGCAAATTTGCATAATGCTGAAGGCAAATTAATACTAAAATGGAGATATCATATTTGACATTTCCTCCACAAAAAGCAAGAGAAAAAAACCCTGCTAGACAGAGTAGTAAGGAACCCCAGGCTCAGAGCTGGTGGAAATGAAATGCAGTCTCACCCTCCGTGGTAGTAATTGGGGCTGTTTGGGGAGGAGCATGCTCTGGTCTCCTTGGCACTTCTCACATCTCAGAATGACGGGGAAACTCGTGTGTGTGCAGTATTGCCAACAGCAAAAGCAAAGCCTCCTCTGAACGCTCCAGAGCTATGGGACTTTTCGCAAATTGCGACTTTGCAATACAACACTTTCTAGATGGAGAATAAATCATGGCTTATGAAGGAGAAATTAAAGAAGGGCGATTGTAAAATAAAATCTTAGAGGCTTGCATGACAAAATTTTACATCAAATAGTAATATTTAACGTGTCTGCTATTTTCTGGCATGATGATGAAGTACAGTAAATAAATACGTAAAAATAATGACTCTTTCAGACCTTGTACCATTCATTTTAATAGGTGCTATTTAACTATACACAGAAATATAGATATCTACCCTTCAAATGCTGGTTACAAAGATTGGGAAGGCTGCCAAGAAAATGGCCTTTTATTTTTTCCCCAATAGATATCAAAAAAGAAACAATTTGTATGTTGAAATTGCCTTTATTTTTTTTTAATCCATAAATATTTGTTACTGACAAAAGTGGAAAAATCCTTAAGACTCTAAATTTTACTAAACTGATAATATTTTTGTTTACAGTACATACAGAATGTGCTTTTACAGGTAAGTATAACAACAAGAATAATACAGAGAAAAACAGTCAAATACTGCTCATCTTGAAGCTTGTTTAATGGTTAACCAAGAATTTGTGCAAAGTTACAGATACAAATGTACTTCCTCTTCGGTACTACTGTATAATAAACATGGAATCCATAAACTGGGCTAAAGCACAAAAATATCCACTTAATCCCTCTTAGGAAATATTGTCCCCCAAACTAAAAATATTACAGTAAGAAGTGTCTTTCTCAGAGCCAAGAAATTCCTGCTACAAAAATGTCTAACGGGTTTGCAGACAGAAGGTGGGGAGCCGGTACAAAGCACGTGGACAGGGGTCAGGGCGGCGCGATGCACGTCTCCCTGCGGCGGAGGCGCTGGGGATGGAGACCTCTCGGACATCGTGTGGTCACGGTGGAGACACGGGATGAGGCTTCACTCGCTGCTGAGAGCAGAGATCTCGTTCAGATTTGCGCTCACGTGCTCGAATGGGATCGTCCCCCTTGCCCTCAGGCTGCCACCGCAGGTTCGTTTTGCCAGTTGGGTTTTGGGCTTGGTGAGGGCACCTCCTGGACAGCCATGAACCAGCTAAGAGAGGCTGGGAACGATACCTTCCACCATCCACTTATGGACACACAACACAGAAGTGGCTGTTCTCTAAGAGGCAGCCCCAACACAGACTTATTGCTAACAACACTTTTTATGAAAATATTTAAGCCCCTTTGTCACATATTTCCCCTACTGACTTTTCACTCGTCTGAAATATACTCTAACATGAAATCTATATTTGTTAAATATATTTCAGCAGAGTCTCCCCTACCAGATTAAGCACTAAATCTGAAACAAAACTAAGACAATCTCTTTCTCCATCACATGAACTGAAGATGGCAAATTGATCACAAATTAAAACACTCACTTCAAATACAATTAAAGTTATCCTGTTTCGTGATGATTTTGTTTGTTGTAGTGGAAGAATCACAGAATGGTTTGGATTGGAAGGGACCTTCAAAGCCCATCTAGTCCAACCCCCCCCTGCACGGAGCAGGGACATCTCCAACCAGATCAGGTTGCTCAGAGCCCCGGCCAACCTGGCCTGGAATGTTTCCAGGGATGGGGCATCCATCACCTCTCTGGGCAACCTGGGCCAGTGTTCCACCACCCTCACATCTTCCCAGCTACTGGGGACTACCCATCTCTTACAAAAACTTGATGCCAGGCTCTTGCAGATTCCTGGTGAGAATGCTCCTGATAGACACAAGAACAGAAATATGCATGTAGGGTTCATGGGACCAGCTTTGTAGCCAGCCAGGCTAGCAGAACAGTAGACAGAAAGTAAATCTAGGCCAGGAAAGGAGGGCTCACTCCTCGGTAAATGTCCCTGTTTCTTCCCACCCACCCACCCCCATCCCCAAGTAACAGATCATCATTTAAAAAAGGAACATTAAAACATTGAAAAATATTTCATTTTTCCTTAAAACACGATTCACTGGCATTAGAAGACTTTTATGACAAAATTTCCGTTCCATGTGGTGATCTGTGTGGTTCATTAAAAATAGTTTTCCACGCTTTAAAGAGTGATTCAATATAGTTTGGAAGCTTAGATTGGTACAGGGTCACTCAGAACTTAATGACTGCATTTTAGAGTACGTATGTATGTATGTATATGTGCTTGTGTGCATACACATATACATACACGTATCTGTATTAATGAGCGTTGTATAAAATCCGGTGCAGCTCACTGTTAAGTGTTGCTGCTTGGGGAATGCAAATAATTATCAGTTTGTAGGAAATAATAGAAACTTTTCTACATCACCCTCCTCCAGTCCCTGCACATGCACTCTGGGAACTGGATGCTCCACAGATGTGTTTCCACCTGTGGGTTGGAGAAAAAGACGGATCAATTCTTCGGAGTATATTATATTAATCAAGGCAGATTATATGTTACTGTACAGAGGAATGTGACTGCTTCCTGCTTTTCTCCTGAGTGCAGAATGTTATGGTGACTCAGATATGAGGAGAAGAAAGCAGAAAAGTCAAAGTACAGGTGATGGTATCCCTCAGAGCTGCTGCCTGCCAGGGACCCTGCCCAGAAGGAGAGCAATGGGAAATCTGGGGAACCGCATCCCCCCACCCCAGCACTCTCGTTCTGGACAGACACTGGATTGCAACACATCAGACAGGACATGGCAGGACAATGGTGACAAACAATATCAATAAAAAAAGCTTTGCTGTTCTACAGCATCTGTTCTGAGAGGGTCTCAAAGCACTTCATAGGCATTACGGTGTGAACCCTCAAAATGCCTCTGTGGAATACAAAAGTGTTGTCACATGTTGACCACAGGGAACTGAAGTGCTGTGGATCATGACACCCAGTCCTGGACCAAGTGTCCTTTCAGTGACAGATTGTCAGAATGAGGAATAAGGGAAAAAAAATGTGTGCTGAAATGCCTCTGCTCTAGCTACCAACCCATTCCAGCACACATCGCAAGCCACGGGAACACATGGTGCCCAGGAACAAACTGTGGCCATCCAGGGCATGGTGCCTTCCCAAATAAATTTGCTGAAAATTTTCCATGGTGGTTGCAGAGTCCCTGAAGATATTTGGCCTAGAAAGGCTTTTTTGATGGTTCTTAGGGACACATCTGCTTGAAACAGTTGAGTGGGTGGAAAAGAGAAGGAAATGGGGCTAAGATTTCTTTGGAGGATTATTGCCCAGGTAGGACAAGTTAGCAGAGGGCCTGTGATATTTGATAGTTGGAATAAGAGAAGGCTCTGAGGTCAAATGGCCTGGAGCACAGCACATCATCTGCATGGGCTGCTTGAGTGAAAAATTTCCATATTTGTATCTGATCCAGCAGCTTCTTAGTTCACAAATGGAACATTTAGATGAAGAGCAGAGCTTGAGACATACAGCTGTGGAAATGGAAAGAGAGGAGTGTTCACCTACCCATGGCCTCCAATGGTCACCTTTGCTCCTCCAGCTCTGCCACCTCAACTCCTGGAGACGCTAGAGTGGACTCTCCTCTCCCACAGTGCTCACATCTCCCTGCTTGCAGAGAGGCAGATCTTGGCTTTGCTTGGACCAAGAGAGACCTGAAGAGCCCCAGAACCTCAGCAGGGACTGCCTCCCCATCAGCCACGTGTGTTGCTTTTCTCTTTACAAGAGTCACAAACTTCCGTCTGCGGGAAGGTCAACAAGGGCAATATTTTCACAGAGATTGCCTTCCATGGAGATACAGCCAGCGGCTGAACTGAGGAGCTTGGAGGTAGTCAGGGGAGAGAAGTGTTCATCGGGGGAAGGAGTCAGGAGATGAGGTGTGAGCCTTTTCTCTCTCATCCCTGCCATGCCATGAACTGCCACCCTGATCTGGTTGTTGCCCAGAATGATTTTGCCCAAGGCTGCATGGAGACCCTTATTTATTTATTCCTTTCCAGCTCAGTTTCCGTCAAACAAAGCCCAAGTATGGCTCGCAGATGGAGTCCTTTCTCAACACAGTTTCCATCAGGCAGGGCAGAAGAAAACTCATGAACTAGGACCAGCAGCCCCAGGACAGTCTTGGAAAGAGAGACGCCACATGGCCACCCTGCTGAAGCCTACCTTTAAATCCCATCAGGGGAAGATGGCATGCCTCTCCTGCCTACCCTGCACCAGAAAAACATGGTGCTGCATCATAAGTCTCCTCACAAGACTCAAGCTCACAACAGCCTACAATCATTGTATGCTACAGGGCTGACGTGTTGAGCTGGGAACGTCATTAAGGCCAGGAGGTGGGAGGTATTTGAGGGGAGTGAGACCGGCAGAGCTAATTTAAACAAAGTTTAGTGAAGTGCCGTGTAGAAAAAGACTCAGTGCAGGAATGTAGGACATGAAGAGAGAAGTACTGTATGGGAATGTCTTTACAGCCTGAATTCAGTCATTATTTCACCAGGGGGAGGGAATGTCCCTGCCATTCGGATTGGCAGCACGGGTGCGGGCACGTGGTGGGGCTCTGAGCGCACACCATGGACAGTGAGTGCTGGAGAGTGTCCAGCACTAACAGTTACAGCACCGGGTCTGGCTGGCCTTCAAAACCTCTGAGACCCTTTCTCGGCCACAGAAGTATGTTCTAGGGTGAGTTAATTATACAGAATTTGATAGGAATACAAATAGAAGAAGAAGAAAAAAAACCCCAAACCTCAAACAAAACAAAAACCAACAAAAAATAAAGCAAAGCCCACTCTGGCTAGAAAGCCAAAGATAAAACCCTCACAAATTCTGGACCCACGAATCTACATTTTAAAGATCTTACAAATATACAGTATCTAATTAGCATTATATCAGCTATACAACATGCCCGTTTATTATAGTTATGCTGGATATATAATTTATATGCATGAAATGTAACTGTCTTCATGGTTAGGATTGGTTCTCGGTGGAACTGGAATTTGGAAGGTTTTTCTTGGGGGGGCCATTACATGGAAAGAAAATAACAGAAAATAACTGACCTGCTTTTCAGTAGACAGACACCCTCAGCTGTGTGCTTCTGCTGAGGCCTAGAAAAAGATCTGCTACATACGGAGTTCTAGGTTGTAACTGAGAGGAGGAAACATTCAGAAATGGGGACTTGGGCCAGTGGAAAATGCTATCAGGGAAATAAAGTTCCATGGAAAAAATCCAAGGGAAATGTGTGGCAGCCTTGCTTTGCAGGGGTCTCAGTGGAGCCAGGACTCCCCCCAGCACAGATCAGCAGTGCAAAGCTGAACGAATTCTGATGCTTTAGATTCAGCGGTGGCAAGAAGCTGGAGGAAGAGAAATGCTATTCCTCCTTCCTATATACATGTTGGAGACACCAAGATACTAGAATGAGTGGAGAAAAGGGTCTAACAAGCATTTCAGCGTATTTGTGCTTATTGAACACATCAACCCCACTACTTCCTACACTGAGAGAGCAGGCGATTTGTAGGCACTAGTATATTTGTATCTTATGAGTATATTTAATATAAACTAAAACTTTATTTCTCAGCCAGGCTATTCTTGTCCCTAGATCTGCCAGTCCCCTAGGAAAATCTGCCCTTGAATTTGCTCCAAGGGTGAGGAAGAACAGATGTATGGGTGCTGGCTGATATGGAGTCATCTGGAGGTAATCCCCAGCAGCCAGAAGCTCACCTACCTGCTACAGAAAGGCCAAAGATGAAGGCTGGCATGAGGACTGAGAACAGGGCCCTTTCCTGCCAGGATGGAGTGCTGCCTTGGGCTTGGGCTGCATGAGACTACTTCTACTTGTAGCAACTGAAAAGTCCTAAAGTCATAAAAACAAGGAGATAATGCCGGTGAGCCCTTGGAAGGAGGCATCTACTATGTCTTTCTTTGACAGAAACTGATGCACGTCAGGAAATTTCCTCTATTATTCCCTCACTATCATTTCTTTGCTTGCTTGGGTTCTTCTTATGTCACTGATGAAGGGGTGGCTTTAAAAACAACAACGTGGATGGGACTGTCAGAGAAGTCTTTTCAGACACTGAGTTATTAGAGGTTATCTTGGCCTATAAGGCCACTGCTGTACGGGGTGCTGCGGCCACCCCAGTCCTTAAAGGTATCTACAATGCACGAGGTCATATCAAACAGTCACCTCTGTTTTGCTCGCTGTGCGGTAGTGATGGTGGTGTCCTGGAATATAATGCAGTTGTTCTACCGTGTTATGCCGTCGGGAGGCGAACGCTTGGCGCTTGGCGGAGGTTGGGTTCATCCCTAAGGTATTGTACAAGTTATTTGAGGCACTAGGATGGGAGTGCATTTTTGTCATCCTGTAGCGATCCAAGACAGGTGTTGATACAAAGACGTCTGTGTGTGACAATGCCCGTGACATAGACTGCTCGGGGTACCCCGACCGCTCCGGCGAGAGCAGAGGGTCTTGGGAGTGGAGGCGTTCGGCAGACAGAAGCTGCTCGTCTGAGAGGATCCGTTCATAGGACATGCTAAACTCCTCGGGCATGATCCTCTCAGGAGACAGCACTCTGTCCTGGGACATGGCCCTGATGGGACGGCGGGGCCTGTCCCTGTGGTTGGTCTGTTGAGACATTTTGATGACGTTGATAGGGAGTGTGCCCCGGGCTGCCAGGTCGGGTAGATGTCTTCTCCTCATGTAGTATTCATCAGCCTCTTTATCAGCTGTGGGAAAGGAAAGGGAGCAGTTAGAAATGTCAGTGTTGTCTCACGAGGTGAAAAGGGGCTATGTACAGCACACAGCTTAGGAGCAGCCTCCTGCTGAGAACCGAGGGATCATCTACCAGCAGCTGGACCTGGGTATGGACATCCATGCCAGGATGCTGCTTGTCAGAGAGGTGCCAGCCCTGTGTGAGATGTTTCACCAGGGCTTATGCCAGGCAGAGAGAGTTACAATTGCATGCAGACAGGTATACGTCCCTGTGCAATGCATCACACCTTCTCACACCATGATGCAACAGACTCCGTATGGTGTCAAGTCCAGACCATACCATTGCATGATTTACACAAACGGTGAGTTATGGAGAAATTATCAAGTGTCACCTTCACAATATGCTTATAAAGAAAGCACAGGGAAAGTGAGCTGACATGGCAAGTTCTCTATTTGAGGAAACTCATACCTCATTTCTGGCCTCAGATACTGTCCTGGTTCTGGCTAGGACAGAGTTAATTTTTGCCTGAGCTGGGAGGGGAACTGGAGCCGGTGTCCCCTGTGGCTGGGCACACAACTGGGATAGGTCACTGATCAGCCACCAGCTGGGATTATTTATCCAAACTGGCCCAAGGGCCATCCCACCCCACACCCTGCTCAGTGTATAAAGTGGGGATGGGGCTGAGGGGAGGTTGCTGCTGCTGGGGAGGGAGCTGGGCACCAGGATCCCCTGTGAGCTGTGGCACTGTAAGTTATGGGCTTCAGTGTTTTCGGTTGTTGGGGTTTGGTGGTTTGTTTTCCATCTCTGTTTTGTTTTCTTGTGTTGTTCTCTTAATTTTTTTTTTAATCTCAACCCAGGAGTTTTCCCTTCTTTTCTGTACCAATTCTCCTCCTGGTGCCACTGGAGGGTGGGGGGTGTGAGTGAGAGACTGCATAGCTTGGTCTTGAGAGGGGCTGAACTACGACAGATGTGGATGTGCTCTGGAATCCGTGAGTGACATCATCACATTTATAATTGCTATTTTTTGACTATTTTTAAATGTAACCACAAAGAAGGTTTGGTGGCATGGGATACTCTCTGAGACATTGAGCCATCTCTATTTTTTCAGACACCGTGGTTGATACAATAGAATTTATCCCATGGAACAATTCTTGTTCATTTTTTTTTTGTGTCCTAAATGAATTCTTGGTTGCTCAGAAACTCAGCACACACAGACCCCTTTACCCTCTTCTTTTCGGCTTTCAGACAAATGCCTGAGACTCAGAGAGGATGTTGGCTACTGCAGGTGTGGCCTGATATATCGCTTTAATCCTACAGCAGCTGGAATGACCTGATTCAACCAACATGTAATTTGAAGAAGCAGCTTGACAATTATTTCTAATTAAAAAACAAACAAACAAACAAACAACAAACTTAAAAACTTTCTGGTAAACCCATTTGATGTTCATAGGCCTTAAATTGGGGTACTGGGATTACCTGCCTGGAAGGAGGATTAGCAGTCTTTGGGCTTCAAGTCCAGTACAGCTTGTGGACTGTCACGATGTGCCTGTGGCTGCAGAGTTGTAAAGCCTGGAACATCAGTCCCTCACCAGAAGCACACTGTTGTAAGTGGAAGAGCACAACAGCGGCCTCAGTGGGTCAGGGGATGAAGGCATGTTTAATGCTCAACACTGATCATCTCTGTGTGCCTTCTTCCTCATTTCTTTGTCTGAGATGTTTTCTTGATATGTTCAAAAGCATCTCCCACCCTTTCTGGCTCATCAGTGACTTCAGAAGACCCCAGAGTGAGACCCATCCCAGAAACCTGACAGGCAGCCATCCTCTCCTTGGAGAAGACAGCACAACATTCACTGATGTGCAGGAAGGGGATTCCTCATGCAAAGGTAAAGCAAATTTCTCTGCCTTACAAAGGAAACAAGGTTTCTTGCATAGTAATCTTACTGGAGCAGTCTGGCGTGGAGACCACAGAGCTGGAAACACACTTGCGTGACCCAATACCCACTTTCCCTACCAGTCTTGAGCCAAATATTTGTGGGCAAAAATATAATCTCCTGTAAGTCTTGGCCAGCTCCTGGGACCTGTCATAACACTCTTGTGGAAAGTCTTTTGCTTATAAGACATGTATGATAATGATAATAAAAAGGAACCTCATTGATTTTTCTCAGCTCCAGTATTTCATTCAGTGGTAGGTGATGTAAAATGGGAAAGTACCAGATGGTGGAAGGGGAAAATTTCACATGCATAAAGTTTCTGAGGATTTTTGGTAGAAGAGCAAGGCTCTGCTGCAGGACACTTTGGGCAATCACAAGGCATGTAAGGTAGATGGTCCCACTTCTGATGCTTAGAGGTTCTGTAGGCATTCAACGGGCTTAATAGTGATATATGGCGTGGAAGTTTCCTGTTTCGCCTGATACAGCTATAAATCTATAGGTTTTATGCACCACATTGGCTGAGAAATAAATACAACTAGCTGGCTGTCCCATGAGGCAGAGTGCTTTCAGAGGAAACGTCAATGCCTTATGATATGTGATTGGTGCTGACAACATCCCAGAAGTTTGCTCAGAAGACAACAGTTACACCCTGGTGCCTTAAGGTCTTCAGCCAAACCCTGGAGTGCTGGAAGTGTCCTGTTCTGGATGATTTCACTCGCTAATTTCCTCATCTCCTCTCCCACACACTCCATGGGATGTGGCTCTCTTCAGTGCCACCTGGACCCACCTCCTCACGGTCTTGTGAACAGTCCACATAAACCAGAGGATCTGTGAGGAAGATGGTTAATCTCCCCATCTCAGCTTGTACTTTTGGATGCTGAGAACACCTGCACTGAAAGGCATGGCCTGTTGGCACTGCCGTTGCTGCCAACCTCTTCTGTACAGCCTACGCACCACGAAGGCATGAGGATCACCCAGAGCTCTCCTGTAAGGACATGCTTGCTGCTGGGGGGACTTGCTCTTCAGAGTATCTATTGTAGGAACGAGTTTCTTCTTGCAATCAAAACTTTTTGGAAGAGTATCTCATTGCAAATGTCAGACAGCAGCTCCCCTTGGCCTCAAACTCTTGAGTCTTTAAAATCACCTGCTAGGGAATCTGAGAAGGACTGGGGAACTTTCACATGGCCACAGTAATTTCAGACATTTTTATTCTATACTATGGCCATAGACTTGCGCAGGACTGATAATGATGCTTGGGGCTGGGTGCAGAACAGGAGCTAAGCAATTAGCACTCTGGCACTTGGCCTCCACTCCGGATGAGAGAAGTTCCACTGGCTTTGCCCAAGTGACTCTAAATAGATGTAATTAAAGCAGAGAACATCCCAAATGGATATGTGCTTGGATGCTCACACCTGGCTGTGGTAATTGCCAGCAGGAGCTAAACCAGCTTATATAAGGTTTACAGTTGCCTGAATCTGCTAGGGAGGCGGCAGAATCAGCTGATTATAAGTGGTTTGAAGTTGCTCCTTGCTAATTTAAATAAAAAAATACAGCATGTCTACGCTCTAAAAAGTTTTGCCAATTAGGAGCATTTGAAATATCTTTTCTTTTCCTCTTCCATCCCTGTAAACAGTGTACAAGTCTGCATGATCTTTCGCTGGCAGTGGCTAAACCATTCAGGGAACTGATTCCATTTCAAAGATGTTCCTAAGCTCCTACAGGCTGCATCATCTCAGGATGCTGACAGACGCACGTAGATGTTGGCACAGCTATTCTGGGAACATTTTCAGGTGTAGACAAACTTGAAATCACCACCTCAAAGGAATCAAAGCTGAAAAGGCAGTTTCCTGTGAACAACAAGCTGGTTTAAGCAGGCACCAGACAGACATTTAACAGGCTGTTGCCTCTGAAAGGTGGTGTCAGTTCATGAGTGTTGCTGAACCAGCCACGGAGAAGGTAGTTTGATGAGAGGCTGAGTGTGCTGTATCACCTTGGCGCCGAGGGAGATGCTCAGCACAGCTCTAACCGCAGCGTTTCTGCACCCAGGGAAAGCAATGAAGTGAATACAGCTCCAGGCTTTTGAGATTGGAGGCACCAGGTGCTTCACCCAATGGGTGTGGATAGGAACAGTGGACATCTGGTTGGTTCTGCTAAAATCAAAAAGTCTCCAGGGCCCCAAATCATCAGTCTGATTCATCTCATCCTCATTGCACCAGCAAGCTCACTGGGATAGTGAGGCTCTGATACTGCTTTTCATTGATGCTCTCATACAATAACTGACATTTGTAATTTTAGACAAAATAAAATAACAATCGAATATGTTTCTCCCTCATAGATGCTCTTAAAAATTAAAAAAAATGTGTCCTAAGTGGATTCCAAAAGGCCAGAAATGATGAACAGACAGAAAGAAATCACTGGTGTATTGATTAACAGAAAATTCTCCTTTTTTTAAGTCAGTCTCATACTTCTGGGGCTTCACTCATGTTTCTCAAGCTTTTGGAAATGTAATTACTGGAAATCATATTTTCTGCACAATTTTTGGGCTTTATTCTTTTGTTTTCTTTCCCTGCCCCCCTGCCAGCCTGTGCTTTCTTTCCTCCTGTGACAGTTTCTAGAACATTGACAAGGGCTGGTCTTACCAAACTTCAGGAGTGTTTGAGTCCTTCATCTGACTTGGCTTTAGGATAAGCTGATTTGCCCTCAGATAGCTTTCTTTTTCCTCTCATTTTGAGGGAGAACCCCAAATGAGTGCTCTTACATATCTCATCTCAACACATCTCATGTCTAAGGTGCCATCACAGAAAGGCAGAGCACAGCTCCTCTAAAACTGTAATTAGAGAGATGAGGTACATTTGTGGTGCTCTGGAAAGAGAATGTGGAAAAGCCAAGGATATTTTTTCTTCCCATAGTTGTATGTTAACATGGTTAAAATATTTGTATATCATAAGGCCATCATAGTAATTTCTTTGCTTTTCTTTCTCTGTGGTTCCAGTGTATTCCCTCTTCAGGCTTGTCTCTCCTCTTTTAATTGGCTTTAACATTTTCAAGCTGCCTAGTCATTTGTGATGATTCTTTAGCCAGTACCAAGTCGTTTAATATGCCTGAAAATATTAGCTTCCTTCCTGACTGACCTTTCTCACTTAGCTGGAAGCAGCAATTCCCTGGAGCGCCGGCCAGGACAGAATTAATACTGCCGCTTTTGCTCAACGGTGTGTTCTCACATCCACCCATCGCTGCTCTTCCCTTGTGCCAGCCTGACAGGGCTGCCAGGGCAAAGCTGGCACAGGGCTTCCCACAGAGGTAGCACCCTGCCCCTCAGAGATCCTCTTACCTGGCTTCGCAGGTAGCAACTGGGGTTGCTACCAATCTTCAAGCCCTTGCTCTGGAAGGAGAAGCTGCCATGGTGCTGCTTTCTCAGCCAAATGCCAGCAGAGGTGAGTGCCTACCCTGCAAACCCAGTGTGAGGAGGTCCCCTCCCCAAGCTGGGCGCATTCCGCAGGGACGCGCGGATGCAGGTATAGCTCATCTCTTCCTTGTTGTGCAAACCACTTGGATGACTCTTCTAAAGTGCAATGTACTTCATTAAGCTTTAGGCATCAAAAGTTAGGCTTGTTATCCAGCAAAGGTAGCTTACCAGAGCAGCTCTGGTGTCAATGGGACTTTCAGAAGGTTCATATGGAGATGATGTCCTCCACTGATTACAGAGATGCCTGCATTAGACAGACGAGGTGCCTCATCGCTGGATGGCTAAAGTAGGGTGAGGTGGATTTGACCATACCCTTGCTGAGCTCTGCCTCCTCATCTCTGGCAAGGAGATACTGAATATTATTTCTTCCTGGACATGCCTTGATTATTCAATTTAGATGTTCCTGGGCAGAAACAGTCTTTCACTATCCGTCTCTGCTAACTGTGGGAAAGTAAGTGACCTTTAGCTGTCTGGCAAGCCTGAAGAAACACAGAGAAACAGCTGAAACCCAGATTTAAAAAGTATCTAATGCCTTTTGTTTCGCTTCAATAAAAATAATATATTTGTTAATGAGCTTTTTACAACATTCATTTTTTTTTGAACCATGGCAGGGAGTTCATCAGGAACAAGTAATTTTAAATATGAAAACTAAAAACCCAATAATTCATTTGTAAAGCTCAGCATCTAGATATTACATTTTTTCCTGGATTTTTGTGTTGCATTTAGCTCCTTCAAATGGAATAGGAAAACGATATTGCTCGCATTTTACAAGGGAAGATCTAGGAGTCTATTTTCCTTTGGCTCTGGAGAAGACCAGCTACAAGAAAATGACTCAGTGATTCTAGAGGTGCTGAGTATACACAAGCCCAGTGGGAGCATGGAGCGCTTAGCACTTTTAGAGCTGAAACTGCTTATTTAGTTACTCAAAGTATAGTGTGAGGCAGTTGGCTTGACATTTGTCAGGTGCTTTGCAAGAGGATGGCTTGGTGCCTTGCAAAGGGGACAGAACTACATCTAGACCTGCCATGGGTAAATAGCTGGTATTTACATTGCAGTGTGCATTTGCTTTTATGTACGTAAGTTGAAGTGCTAAGGAGTGGGCTGAGATTTTTATGTGCTACATTTCCATTCCATTTTCTCTTCTGAAAAATCTTCCACAGGGATTTCTTAGAGACTGTCCAAGGGCTTCCCTGCCACTAAATTTTGTGTATCTTACTTAGTGGTCTAAATTGGGAATGTAGATTTTTATACAGACTAAGCAAGGAGGATATGCTCCTCATCTTTGACTACCTTCAATGAAAGTATTGCAAGTACAAACACCTATGTTATGTCTCTAAATTGGGTAGCGTGAATACACGGCTGCATCCAGAAAATGTTCATGGAAACACAGATACTACAAACCTACTTTCAGTCTGGAAAGAGCATTTCCCCTTACAGATGTCCCTTTTTCATAATACCACCAAACCTGAAGAGTTTGCCATCAGCACAGGTGATTGGCTGGAGCATTACAGGAAAACTATCAGAACAATGCAATACATAAAACGGCAAGAAAGGACCGGTACTAACAAGTGTGAACACGATAGTGAGCAACATGCTGAAATACCAGAGACACACCATGGATCGGTGTACGGCACAGGCCAGGACCAGATTTGGACACATACACCATGAAATGCAGCACTGCGCACGGCAGGCAGATGTGCTCCTACTGAAACAGATGATCCCAATAATTTCAGCAGCTTTCTTTGGCCTGGGTTTGTCATCTGGTTCCAGCTGCCCCCATGGTGGTGAGATACCTGCCCTGCATATGTAGAGGTGAGCTCAGCTGATGTGAGGCAGCCAGCCCAGCTCATCTCGACTCCGGCAGAAAGAAAAAGGAATCTCAGGTGACTCTATCAGGAGCAGATGAGAGGCGGAGCAGTGGGAGGCAGCACAGCAAGGAGGTCAGTAAGCAAATAACCACATGTGCTCTCACAGTAATGAAGTGACTCTTTCTCTACACTCTTCTTTGATGGGAAGCGACAGCCAAAAGAATCACTACCGGAGATGCCAACTTGGGCAGAACAATGGCAGAGGAAGGTTATTGCCTTAACGTTGTGCCCACTGCGGCTTACGAGCAAATGAGATACAAAGGAAATGAAATGAGCAGACACCTACTTAGTCTCTTCAGAGAAGAATATTTACTTGGGTTTGTCTTGACGGCAGACTCGTAGGATGGTGGGAGGTGAGAGAGGTTCTGGAAGGACCGGGAGAAGGACAGATCGTAGGGTTCAGTGGCAGAAGTAAGGATGTTGTTCATTCGCGGCTTGTCTGGAAAAAAAAAACACAACAAAACACCAGAGAAAGGCGTGTCTACAGTGTGCATCAACCTAAATTGAGAGGCAAGCCAGTGCCACAAACTCTGGCAGGGAGAAGAGCGCATCTGAGCCAGCCTCAGTGACAGGCTGTTGTACATAATTCAAACTGGCATGGGCAGATCAGAGAAAAATAGATCCTGTGGCATTGTCTCCTTGTCCACAGTGATTATGGAAAGAAGCAAAACTGCTGCCTCGAAAGCACCTGGACCAACCAGCCCTCCTCACAGCAGGACGGTGGGTCTTGTAGACTGTCACCCCACTTACCATGGAGGGCTGGGTCATGCTGCTGTGAACTGACCCCACCACAGCCTGCACGACTTCGGGCAGCATCACCTACCTTTACCCCAGCAAGCTGTGCTTTCCCCACCCTCAGAGACATGGGAATGAGTCTACGGGGTGGTTTTAACTGGAGTTGATAACCAAATTGCTCTCGCTTTGTGCCAGATTTCTAGACTTGCATCACATATTAAACTGTTTCCTGAAAAAAAAAAAATTCTGAGAGTCAGGCCATCTCCTCCCCTTCTGCCTTTCTCCTGTATGAAGTCCTGTTTGCATTAGACAGCAGAACGTCTTCCTCCTTTTGGAGTGCTCACATTTCACTACATCCTTGCTGCTCTCTGTTTCTCCTAGAAATGGACTCAGCAGTTACCACGCATGTCTGCATGTGGGGATGTGGAGTTGCCTCTACAACTTTCCTCCTATTATGACTTTTCCTAGCTATTTTTAAACCTTCTGACACCTAGCCCTCACATGGTATACATGTGTCTCAAGAGAGGCTGAAATAGTCTTGTCTTCTGGCACAAACCTGCTGAAGATTTCCCAAAGCAAACATGGTCAGAGCTCTCCTCTGCAGCTCTCAGCAGAGTTATATGCCCAGTGCTCAATTCAAATACACCTGGGCCACCTGGGGTATGCCAGGGTATCTGAAACACTCACAAAGAGCCGGAAGAAGTGATGGGGGACCTATCAGAGCCTTGCTGTCACCCATGTTTAGACACTGGAATTACAACTGCCATGTCAAGTAACTCAACACTTGCTCTTTCCTGCCCCGTCATCACTGATTCCATGCACTCTGCTGCTCCATGAGCTTCCTCACAATGAAGGCTCCTACAGAACAAGTCACAACAGTGCACTCTTTCCCAGCTATGTCCAGGATATGACCATGAGTAGAGGAACAGCTTCCTTTCTCCTTGAGCATGAGTTTGGTACTAGCATGGGACACCCCGTACTGTACGATCCCCCACCACTGCCAGCACAGCAAGGTGCTGTGAAGGGAAGGAAGCTGCTCTGTCAGGAACAGGGGCTTGGCACATTTCAGCAAGCACCTGCATGCTGAAAAGGAACAGCCCAGCTCTCTGCCAGAGCATCATTTTGTTCCCAGTTCTGAGAAATGATGAGGCACTTTTGTACAGAATTTAGCAATGGTAAAAATTTCCTCTTATCAATTTAATAACCATCTTGGTTAATAAACTCTTATTTCCTATTGCTTATATACGTTTCTGCACTCCTGAAATAGGGTTCGTCTGGCAAAAAGAACATAGCCCCAAGTGAACATATAGCTAATGTGTCACCTCTCTGAGAACATTATTTTCTTGCCGATGACTTCAATCCATGTCTAATAGACCGACTGCAGGATTAGGAAGTGCATCACATTCATCGGAGCGCTGGAAACAATTGATTAGATATTATCCAGTAAACAGTGACTATATCAGCATTGAAACTGTGTCCCTGCTCCTATTTGTGCTTGTGTGGCAGGGACCCTGGGGTAACATCTCGTTGCAAATTTCTCAGTCAGAACCTGTATCTAATCTCCATTTTGCACGGAGGTTTCGAGATGCTGAAATAAGCCCAGCCATACGTATGGAATTCGTGTTCAGTGCCAAAGCGGGAGCATTAATTGACTGCTTGCATGAGGTGTGTGAAATTAAGTGCCACACGTTTATCTGATGGGCTTGTGCAGAATCAGTACGTCGTCTTACTGCTTTTTCCATCCAGTCAGTCGGGAACAGACCGTAATCATTTTGGCAAATGAGAAGTCACCTTGAAATCCACTACCCATCATTCAGCCAAATAAAGGATAAACTGAAATGATCAAAGATAATTTCAGATGTCTTTTGCATAATATAGTTTGAGGGCAAGATCAGAGAACTGCGAGGCTCTAGTAAAGAGAAATATCTTGTGCAATTTATATTCTGGGACCAGTTCAGCGGAAGTTTCTTAGTAGTTCTTCACACCTGCAATATATTTTGAGTCATGCTTTTCTCTGGTCTCTCTACTTTTTGTCTGTGGTGTTTGTTGGCTCCTAGGGAAGATGCAGGACATATTCTATTAACAGGATGTAAATAAAAAGGTCTCCACATTCCCTGCAAGGCAGCAGAGGTTGTACGCTGCTCTGTTTTCCAGCATTCCTCCTCTTTTCAGACCAGCTCTACACTCTGGGCAAAGAGAGATGACCACTGGAAAATGGACAATGTCCCACGGATACTGGAAGTTCCTTTGAAAGTTAGTATTTGTCCGTGTTTGCCTCACCACAATCCTGCAGCCGCATGCCATTTTATGCCTTTCCAATACATCATCCATTCTGGGCACAATTTGAAAGGTTATTTGCAGAGGAACATGGAGGAAATGAAGCTCACCCAGTGCATAGCACATAGGACAGAGATGAGAACATCACCCAGTGATGTCATTTCTCCTGGCCTGCAGCTGACATGTCACCTGCGTGGATGTTGAAGGGGGCTGCAGTGGACAACATGGATTCACTCCTTTGCTTTATGCATTTACTCAGCTGCTTTGCAATCTATGAAGGAAAGAACATCACTTGAGGGAGAGTCTCACTTCACTGTCAGCGCTTTGTAAACTTCCTGCAAGCACAGGGCTCAGAAGCAATCTCAGGATTTCTAAAGCTAGAGACTTGTGTTGTGGGATGAGACCTGAAGTCTTCTTGAAGCATCTTGCTTTGCCCCTGTTCTTGGAAGACAGTTTCTGTTTCAAAGTGTGTTTACATAAGGCGCCGAACCTTTCATTTACAAGGACAGGAGCAGATGATACCCAAGACAAAAAAAAAAAAAGTGAAGTTATGGCAAAGTTTTAAACAAAGCTCAAGTGGCAAAAGGGATGTGCTCCATATTTGCATATGAGCCTGCACATATGTTGTGTGAATTTTGCAAGACATTTCAACAGATGCTTTTTAAAACATTCACCCAGAGAAATCAAACAATGTCACCTCGGAGAAGCTGATACAACCAAGCCTTCTGCTGCTCAGCTTCAGCTCAGCGTAGCTTCAGTCCTCTGTCAAAGCACACGCTGCTCCCCCAGCACTGCCTTCTGCTCAGCCATTTGAGGGCTCAGACACAAAGCCTTCTCCAGTTCTGATGCAAGCTCTTACAAAGGACCACATTCCTCAGGAAAATCTGGCATTAGCTGATGACGTTTGGTAGCCTTCTGTGCAAAGACTCAGCACCTCCTGAGCCATCCTGGAAGCGGCACGCTGTTATAGCAGGCAGAGAACTGATGTTCACAGACTCAAATTAAAATTATAACATGTATCTTCAGTGTTTGGGGAGGAAGTATCTATGTTTTCACACTTTTTTTTTTTTATGTTACAACACTGTTATTAATAGTCCTTTGCATCTCTCATGAAGAATCTCAAAGAGTTTTATACATTTCCAGGTCAAAATTCTCTGTGGTGTAAATCAGCAGCTCTCCAGTGAATAGCTGCCCTCATTTATACAAGCTGGAGATCTGGGATTTTAAATTCAGTTAGTCATTAAAAACCTCTGCGTATCAGGATGACGCTAGGATTTGGTCTTTCAGGGCTCATGGCTGAGAACTGAGCAGCAATCTGAAGTGGTGAGATGCAAAGATGAGGTACACCACCACATTGCCAGATGATGCCCTTAAATGCTGCAATACATACACACAGCGTAATACTATACGTGACTTACCTCACCCAGGAGCTATTGACATGAAGAGGCTTCTGAATACACAAAGTGCTTAACTGAACGTAGCATAGTTGCACACTACAGCACGAGGTGAGAGGAATGATGTCGCCAATTGAAATCAAAGGAAAAACTACAGAAAGTAGAATTACACTTAGCAGTCATAGAATCATTAAGGTTGGAAAAGACCTCTAAGATCATCAAGTCCAAGCAAAAGATCACAGCAAAAGATATATCCACTTCTCCTTGGGTGCATTCCCTTTTCACAAGGATGCGGAAAACAACACGTGGCTCTGGCACCACAGCAGCCAGCCTGTAGAACTGTGCAGAACTGGGACTAGGACTCATTCTTGCTGAATTTGAGACTATAATTGAAAACTGACGGTCTGTGAACTCCTTCCACCTTTGTGAGTGCCTCATGCTCAAAGCTTGCCATTGAGTGGAGGAGAAGACAATTCAAAATGGAAGATGCATAGGCATGTTTGGTCCTGGCAGCAGATAAGCCAGGAAAGTAAGCCAAAATGAGCTCTAGCTGCTGAGTATAACAGTATTCATCTGCAAGTTAAGGCCTCAATACTCAGCAGCTAGGAGGCTGTTTTCGCCCTGCCGCACTAAGACCATGAGATGAGTGATTTCTTTGTCCAAACACACAATGTATTTTGTCTAAAAAGCAAATACTGAGTGCTTCAGAAGAAGTTGCCATTGAAGTCCTTTATTGGTTCGCAGCCCCAGAATTGTCCTCTGCCCTCTACATCACCAATTAAAGGAAGGTCGGCACATGTCATCAGAGGCTAGGCACATCCATTAAGTCCACCCATGACCCCAACAAACCTGACACAGAGCGTGGCTCTGCACTGCAGGACATTGTTAGCAAATTCCCAGGTTCATAGAATCATAGAATGGTTAGGGTTGGAAGGGACCTTCAAAGGTCATCTAGTCCAACCCCCCTGCAAGGAACAGGAACATCTCCAACCACATCAGGTTGCTCAGAGCCTCATCCAGCCTGGTCTTGAATGTTTCCAGGGATGGGGCATCTACCACCTCTCTGGGCAACCTGTTCCAGTGCTCTACAACTTGCATTGTGAAAAATTTTTTCCTAATATCCAATCTAAATCTACCTCCCTCTATTTTAAAACCATTACCCATTGCCCTATCACAACAGGCCCTACTGAACAGTCTTTCCCCATCTTTCTTGTAGGCCCCCTTGAGGTACTGGAAGAGGTTAAGATAAGTAAATAGCAATCCTGATTCTCTGATGACTTTGCTCCAATCTGCTTTTTAACTGTGCAACTGAAGCTGTATTGCAACACAACAGTCTGCACTTCACTTTGCAAAGTTGGTGCGCGAAGCAGCTGAATCATCAGCTGGTATCCCCATCACACCTGGCAACGTGTATGCACATGGTTCTATGTTGTCCACTCCTGTCAGATTACCTGGTTCATCTTTCTTCCCACCTTCATTAAAGTCCTGCTGCTTTACAGAAAGAGCAGGGTACGTAATGCGTCTATTTGTACTGTAGGTTATAGACTGGAGATCTAATAATCTTCTAATTTCCTCACATATATTTCTACTGGGGATAAATCTAATTTAAACACTCCTTAATTGTTATGATTTGGTAAACAGTGTCTTAAACACAATAGACACAAAACTCTCAACAAATTGCTGGAGGAGATGTGACAGTATAGGGAATAATTTTCATATCTTCTGGGATTGTCCCAAATTGGAGCTTCTGGCCTGATGTTAGAAAATTGATGCAAGAATTATTTCAGCAATATATCCCCTAAAGCCTTATTACTGTGTGGGAAGGAAAATGCCCTGGATTTTTGAAATGGAGAAAGGAGAAAGAAGGAGAAAGGAGAAAGAAGGAGAAAGGAGAAATAACAGGGAGAGAGAGAGAAAGGATGGATAGATGGAAGAATATGAAAAAGAACAAAGAAGAGACACATGCATATATATATATAGGAATTTGTTTAAAATTCCAAAGAGTACCGCTATAAAATGATATTTGCCTCCACCAGAGCAAATCCACACATCACCTACGGAAAAAATACTTGGCCAGATGAAAAACCAGAAGTGAAGCTATTTGTTTCTTATGGTGGTTTACCAAGTACTTTTGGAGTTGATTATCAAATGCAATGAACTGACGTGAAAATTATGATATGATTTTCCTACTAACTATATTATTTAGCAATGTGCTTGTTATTTATATAGATGTAAAAAATGTTTATATAAAACTCTTTTGGTTAGCATAATTAAATATGCGCCAAATATAATGAGATTAAATCTTCAGCAGCAGTAAAAAATAAAGTAATAAGCTTTACAGAAACTGAACCCAGATTGTCAACATATATTTCTGTTATAGCTAATGCTACACTGCCTTGATACTGTTCCACGCATCTTTTTTTTCCCCCCATATGTTAATATTTTATAGGAAAATAATTTTATGCGCTTATTTTGTATAAAGACTGAATAGCTAAGCTAGATAAATTAATGTACCAAAAAGTTTACCTGCATTTCATATGTAAAATTTAGTTGTGCTTAGAAACTGGTACTTGAGCACTCACATTCACATACAAAATCACTACATTTCCAAAAACTGCTGTCGAGTTCTTCATTTGCAGGTAAAATCTGCAGCTGACATAAACTAAAGTCTAGAATTAAGGAAACCCTCAGCAAACTTCTGATTTCAGTGGAATGGAGGTTTGAAGTCTGTCACTGAAACCAGAATTTAGGCTGTTTCTAAGGAACTGTAGGTACCTCTACAACGGGGCACTCAGGGTCCTGTTAATTAGGTGCATGGATAGACTGACACCAGAAGATCAACAGACTTCTTTACTATGTGGGATACTCAAAGCCAAGCTGGCTAACTCAGAGCCCTCAACAGCAGCAGAAAATTAAATCCTGGTGTTGAAGATTCCAGGTTGACAGACACGCTTGTCTGTGGTCATTCCTCTTGATCTCCATTGGGAAGTGTCTTCCCCAACAAATCACATTTTCCAAAACAGGACAGACATGTTTCACCCTTCTGTGCCAGCAAGGCAGGGAGAAAAGGGAGACGTTCTTCTCATTCTGTGTTAACTGTGCCCCAACCAGCTCTATGCTAATTAAATGACAGCACCCTGACAGGACAGATTATATGTGATCCCGTCATTAATTAGTAGTTATTCCTTCCTGCGTCGAAAGAGCTCAGTGTAATCACATCAGTGATCTCACAGCTGCACAACCCACTGAGATGGGCAGACCTTTTGCATCAAGAAGCCTTGTGCCAAGAGTGGCAACTCCCCAAGCCAGGTCAAAACAGATTCTTGGGGTTTTAACGCTGGGAATCTGAAGTTGAAGCTGAACAGCTCAGGTTCAGGTGAACCGAACTCAGGCCTCGTGCCGCTCAGGGTTCTTTCCCTTCTTCTGCTCCTTGCAGGTGGTGTCACTGCACAGTGAGTGCTACAGACAGGCTAAGGGACAGAGCTCACGATCATGGTGCTCAGAAGGACAGCCCATGTCTGCCTACAAATTTGCATAATCACACAGAAAATGTACAATGTCCTAACCAGGAAGGGAAATAAATTAAACCTCTGGCTTTGCTGAACTATCTCAGAATTCCAGCAGTGATTATGAATACCTCAAGCTCTTTCAGTGCTTTATTTGAAAGGTCCAAATACCTTTTTAGACTCACCAGCAACAGCACACACAAACATAATGGACACAAGTGTCCATGACCATACGGATAACTTAGGAACAAAATATAACTCTGAATCACCCAGTTCTTTGTAGTCAGATAATCCAACTCGTTTTGTACAACCAAACTATTAAGATACAGCAAACGCAAGAAATGTGTAGAGAAAAAAAGTGGAAGTTTCTAATCCAAGATCATCTGCCTTGATTTTTGTCTTTCAAGTATATAAAAAAGAAAAGCATCTATCAGATCCAGAGGGAAGTTTAACTGTTTTGGCATGTATTGTCACCCTGAGTTATTGAATGCAACTGGGACCTGACGATGGAGCTACATTAAAACTTCTGGGCAGAGGCACAGGAAAACGGGACTCATCTGGCTCTGCTGGAGCAGATCTCGGAACCCAGCATGTGTTGGATTTGAAGAACAAGCAGTAAGATTAGAGAGAAGACAATACAATTTCAACCCTATTATTCCACATTTTTGGTCTTTTCTTTTTCTCAGTAAAGTAAAAAAAAAAAAAAAAAAAACAAAATAAGTCATCTGGAGAGTGTTTGAGGCTGTCAATTCAGGTTCAGTAACACCCCTGTGTTGCTCAGAGGTTTACAGCTGACATTGTTTCTCCCATGATTTTTAGGAGACAGAAAAAAAAAACCCCTAATAATGTAGTCTTACAACTGAAAGTAGCTTACAGCTTGAGGACCTGCCTGACCCACCCTCTAGGAAGGAGAAACACCAAGGGTTTGAGGTGACCTTTTCAAGGGCAATTGTTCTCCCACTCTTTCTTACAGCAAAGCAGCATAGAAATTTCTATACAAGAACACATAACTGTCACAATAAATCAATTCCAGAATAGTTATGAAGTTTCACAATTAAAACCAAATGCCAGAACAAAAAGAACAACAAATACAGAGATTCAGAGCTGCAAGAAGAGAGAAGCAACGTGTATTAAGATCACTTACTGGTTCTCCAGTAGAAGGAAGGTTCCAGCTGCAAATGCTGGAGGAATATCTCATATTCAAAGGGTAAAGAGTGCAGGGAAAAACAAGGACAAGGCCAAGACAAAGTAGCAGCAGAAGAGGGAAGGAAGCGGAGAGGACCTGGGGGTTCATTCAGAGGCTGGACTGATTGCACAGAAACAGGAGAAACCACTGTTTTATGTGGTGGTGATGGGTCTGGATTTGGATGGAGGCAGGAAACTGCAGGTGATTTGACTGGGTGATGTATAATTGTTATGATGCAGGGATGGACATGTTGCCCACACTCAACTGCTAATCAGAGGCCAAGGAAATCAAAAGGAGGAGAGAGCTAGGGCAGAGGATACAGGAGGGCTGGAGGAAGAGGGCTGGGCAGAGACAGGCTGGGTAGAGAGGTGCCAATAGATGTGCTGACCCATGTGCAGAGGTAAGACATTAAAGTCATGGTCCTTTGGAGCTCAGCAAGAGCACTATCAAAAGGGGTATTAACATGTATGAAACCAAACCCAGGGAAGCTTTGGAGGAACTAAGGAAGGGCTGTTCTCACCCTTTAGAAGGATGACCAGACAGGTTATAGGGGGTGATAAGCTGCCTCAGGTATCTGCAGAGGTATCACTTCTGAGGTTATGGGCACAGGCCAGTGCTGGTCCATGGGCGTAGGGATATGAAAGGTGGGCGTAGGGATATGAAAGGTGCTCTGGATTTCATAAGTTTTTAGGGTCAGAGAAATGCCATGCTGCCACAGTAAAACAAAAGGGATTTCGATGGGTGTGAGAGCAACCACTAGAACTGGTTCAGAAAGAGGCATTTCTGTTTATGAAAGTCCAGAACCTCTTCATGGTATTTACCTATCTTACACATTAGAAACTAGAGACATATTGTGCAGTAAGTCAGGGGCTTCAGCAGGTTATCCCAACCAGACCCACTCAAGTGTGGGCTGGATAGCTTGGGTTTAGCTGTGACCTCAAACTCTGCCCACATATTTTGATGCCAAAATCACATCAGCGTAAGAGCCCTTGCCCCACTTTCACTGTCCTTCTAACTAATCTTAGAAATACACACAAGCAGCACTAAAAGTTGAGTGGCTTGGCTGACAAGACACACCTTTCTTTGGTTATCGTTTTTACTGTTTTAGCTGGTTAAATCTGACAGCACCTTGCTGATGCGGAAAGAAGAAAGGAGCAATCAGACACGGGGAAACACGAGTTTGATAGGTAAAGTTATAGAAGACTGGGCCATATTTCATTGTGAGCACTATATAAAAATATGGTCCGATGTTTAATGTTAATGGAAGCCATCATTCATGCATCGTTGCCATAGGAACCTTTCTATTAACATTAAACATACTTGGATACCAGTAAATGTTACTGGGTGGCAGAGGAAAGTTACAACATGTGTAATTTTGCTCTTTGTTTTCTCTTACCATGTGTAGGTGTCTGGGTGGCACTGTTTAGTATCAGGTGATTATAATTTTGTTCTTGGTCATCTGAAATTCATAGAAAAAAAAAAATCCCTTTAAGAAACAGCTTAGTATACCCACTGATCTGCAGATGATAATTACAGCTCACAGTATTCACAGGAAATCTCAGCATGATTACAGAAAGGAGAGGAAAATGCTTAAGAAAGCAGAAGACTCTTATCTAGTTCACTTAAAATTCCAGATGCAAGAACAACATGATAATGGGAAACCGCTCCCCTTCTGCTGAGCCTGCAAATTAAAGCTATCTGCAAAGGTAAGAAGTGTGTTCAGACAGGAGCAAACCACAACTGGTGTACCAACATCAGTGGTGGAACTGCTGGAACCTCGCAGCCCCTACTCCACTGCTCCATCTCCATCCAGCATGGAGGCTTTCAGGACATTAGCCCCAGCTACCCAAAAAACACTCCCCGACTCTGATCACAACAGCAATGTCCTGTGTGAATACAGGGAAAAATCAAAAAAAGTGGCCTCATAAATACAGGAGGTAGAGTTGATCTCCCTCCCCTGAGAGGTGAGAAGCCTCTAAGACCCAATGCATTCAGCATTAAATGCATCATGCTGCAAAGCAGGAGGCAAATCAATGGAAGAACGACTGCTACCATTGTGGTTAGTAAATACCCTTCGGGATGGAAAACAACTAACTTACTTTCTCACTGTAATAATCATCAGATGAGTGACCGCTGATAAACTTCTGTCATCTTTAGTTTGCAGGCAAGGCCTCAGTAAAGAATGAACTCTTTGTCCAGATCTTTACAACTCATTATGGAACTGTAGGGTGAGAAGAGATTTCAAGAAATCTTGCATCTCATGCTCTCTTGGTGCAGTATGGGCTAGTCTGATGTCTGCTATTCTTAAAAGCCTCTCATTGATATTTCACTTTCTCCCGAGAATATGTTTCTTTACGTCTTTCTTACTGCTCTTTAGGCCAAATGCTTCTTTCCTGCCTAGCAGCGACGTGGAGTAAACCGCCCTTATTTCTGCAACAGCTCTTTATGACAAGGTTGTTACTATGTGCTCCCTTACCTTATTCTTCAAGCTAAACAATGCCATTTCTTTTATGTTTCCCTATAAAACTTTTTTTTTTTTTGCCTTTGAGTATTCTCATTCTAGCATCCTGTGCTCTCTCCAGTTGACCTAGATCCTTCTCAAGTCTGGAATGCAGTCTGGGACAATTTTCTGAGCAGACACCTTACCAGAACAGAGTGGACTGGCTGGATTTTTCTCAGTCATCCAACTCTTGTTCACACAATCTTGCATCACATTTTTCATTTCCTGGTTCATGTAAACTTTGTGACCCTTTATGATTCCTTATTGCGTTTCCAAAGAACTGCTACCTGTTCAATTGTTCTTCAACACATACAAGGCTTTTTGGTATTCTTGTTTCAGCTCAATATGTAGCATTTTTCTCCATTTAATCAATTTATTTTCAATATATTTCTCCAATTTGTCAAGAACAGTTTAAATTCTAATCCCATCCTCTAATGGACTTACAGTGATCCAAGCTTCATATAATCTGCAAATTTAATAAGCAAATTCCTTTTCCACCAGTAACAAAAAGACTAAATGCAGAACCACATCAGTTCCTCCTTTTCCTGATATTTACTCACCTTTTATGGTCAGCTAGCCATTATGGCATCTACCCTACAGAAGTTCATTCAGAACATGGTTCTCAAATTAGTTCCATATAACTTTCCCAGAAACTGCTGAAAATCTTGCTAAGACCATAATCCTTAATTTAAGCTATTTCTCACTGGCCACAAAACACAGTTTAAAAAAAAAAAAAAAAGATTAGCTTGATGTGATTTGTTCCTGAGAAATCCATGCTGGCTGCTACTTTATCTCACTGAAACCTCATCTCCCTGCACAGCACGCTGAATGTCTGTGTAAAGCCAGGATTAAAATCAGAGGTTATTTATTTGGATGACAACAGACTGGACACCTTAGCTTACTTACTTCTCCATCTAGAAAATCAGCACTCATTATATACACAGCCAGCTGAAAATGTAGAAAGGATATTAACCTGGCTACCAGTATGTGATGAGCAAATCTTGAAAGGAGACAAAATTCACAGACACCTAAAATGCCCTTGAATAAGTGGCCCACAGGTCTCCTAACTTAGAATTTTCCCTTGTATCCTCCGGTGCTCGTTATTTTTAGCAAGCAAAAATCCTGCAGTAACTACTTTTGTACCTTTACTTCAGTTTATCTTCCTCCATATTGTTTAATTTCACTTTAACATGAAAACTGGACTGAAGGATGGGTGGGAGAAATAAAAAACTGGATATTTCTGGAATTCCTGTAACTGTATGCAGGTTTTTTCAAATTTTCAATCAGATGGGACACTGTCCATCTAGTTTCCAGCAAGCATGATACAGAACTCTGCTCACTGATTTATACATTTTAACTGTTTCTGGAGTTCAAACAAACCTTTTCAGCAAAAAGATTTTAAAAGACTGTGTGATGGTAAGTCTGATACATGCCTAAAAGAAATAGTAGCAGTATTTTAAGTCTTCATTACCAAAAACCACAATATGCTTTAGATCTTAACTGGATCATCTGGCTTCAACTCGTCTTAGATCTTTCGGTTTTGTTTTTGTTTTTTTTTTTTTTTGTTTTTTCCAGAACTAAGAAAACACTTTCTTCCACATGTAGATATTTCTAGATCATTAGGCTTGTCAATCAGCAACTTGATTATTCTCTTAGATAATCTAAATATTCTGTGCTTCTGAAAAGCTGTGAGGCTAAGGTCTGGATCAGTATGTATAGACTAAATCACTCAGTTCATGACACTGTCAAGCAGAAATGTGTTTTGAATATTACTCTCAGACTGGTGTTTAGTCATTATACCCAGGAACAGAGCTGCTAGGACTGGAGACACAGCTTTGGAGTGATCTCCTCTATGCAGAATTTTTTGGCTTTTTGGTTACAAAGGCAGCTGTTCTGTACAGTGTACATTAGGGATGTCTGTGTCCCGAGAACAACTGCGTCTCTCTTACAGTTGGTTTTCTGTTATCAAGTTCATAAAATCACAGAATCACTGAGGCTGGAGGCACCTCTGGAGATAACCTAGTTCAACTCTTTACTCAAAGTAGGGTCAGCTAGAGCAGGTTGCCCAGGACCACGTTCACTGGGGTATTGAATATCTTGAAGCATGTAAACTCCAGATCCTCTTATTTTTACATGGAATTTTCTGCATTACAATTTGTCTTCTTTGTCCCTTGTCCTGTCACTAGATGCCACCGAGAAGAATTTGGCTCCATCTTTACTTACCCATCAGTTGTGTACATACATTGATCAGATCCCCCTGAGCCTTCTCCAGGCTGAAGAGACCCAGATCTCAGCCTCTCCCATTGTGACACATGCTCCAGTCCCTTAAACATCATCTCGGCCTTTCTCTGGACCTACTCTACTTTGTTTGTGTTTCTCCTGTACTGGAGAGCCCATCCCAGTCCCAGCACTACAGATGTTTCTCACCAGTACCAAGCAGAGGGGAAGGATCACCTCCCTTTAGCTGCTGGCAGCAGCATCCTGCAGTCCAGGAGGCTGCCTTTGCCACAAGGGCACATGGCTACCTCATGTTCAACTTGAGGTCCATCACGTATTTTATTGGCTATTTTTACTGACCGCTTATTAGCTTATTTATAAGTTATTAAATCTATTTTTAAAAGTTGAAAACAAGGTAGCGAGTAATGAGCCTGCTGTATTTTTTGGTGACCTCTCTGTGCCATTTGCAGCTGATAAGTTCGTTGAGCATAACTGAATGGCTATGCAGCCACTGCTGTCCTGAAAGCCTTAGAAAGTGGGATGTTTTCCCAGGAGGTCTCCATCCTTCAACACACCTTTTACAGTAGCCTGTGGTTCCTATGATAATCCCTCTGGGTCTCAGCCAGGTGTAGGGCTGCAGTCATGCAGGGAAGTTAAGGACAGCAAGGACTTCCAGCCTGGCTACAGCAAAGCTAATTTACAAATCAAACTGCAGAAAACATCCAAACATCAGAAATACTTGACCTCTTCTCAAATAATGTTGCTTACACGCTACAGGAGCTGGTTACACAAAGATGGGAGACAGTTGTGGGTGTGAAAAGCAAGCATTTAAAACAGTAGCAGATGTAACTTTATTAAATTAATTGTTACAGAAGGGAAACAGCAGAGGTTTCTCTCTCCTGAAAACACAGAGTACTCCCATGCACTCACTCACTCTCACAACCCCACCTCTGGGTGAAATTGTGTCTTCACTGAGGACAACTACACCTGCATCTGCATGAAGAGGAACTATTGTCTTCCAATTCTGATCAGCTTTCCATTTCACCCCCAATACCTTCACTTTCTCTTTCCCCTTCCCTTCCCTCTAAAAAGCTCAGGTCCTTTGAGGCTACTGCTTAAGAAACAGCATCCAAAACAGTCAGACTCCAAATTATTGGCACATTGATGTGACTGAGCTAATCATGCATCTGAATGCAGCATCGGGCTTCATTTACCACTTCTGTAGCCTATTGTAAACACTTCCTAAGCAATAACATGCTTTAAAATGATGGCTGAGCCTTCCTGCACCTCTCAGGTTTAACAAGATAATGCTGTTAATTGTGAAGTGCCGGTTAGGCAGAAGCATATCTCTTGTAGAGACAAGGATCTGCGTTCAGAGCTATTTACTCAGAAACTCCATCAGGGAAACAAAGGATTCACAGGGCTCTGAACTGCCAGATCACAATGTGAAATTTCTGAGCACAGCTGGAGAAGTGATCAGATATAATAACCAGCAGAAAGAATGAGACATTTTACTGGCACAGAAGGGAAGCCAGTGCTCACAGCCCCTTTGCAGTCCAGGAGAAGATGAGTAGATAGGCAGGGTCTTTAAGGACTTCAGGTTTCTTTCCAAAGGAAATGGGTTCACAGAGTAAGAACAGAACAAAACACTGCATCTCACATGATTATTAACATTCAAGGCCAGGTTGGATGAGGCTCTGAGCAACCTGATCTGGTTGGAGATGTCCCTGCTCCTTGCAGGGGGGTTGGACTGGATGGGCTTTGAAGGTGCCTTCCAACCCTAACCATTCTATGATTCTATGGTATCTATGGTCTATATGTGAAACCAGCAACCATAGCTCCGGGAGATACAACTTTTCACCCACGTGGGGAAGGGGACTCTGTGATGGGATGCATTTATAAAAGGAGAAGGGAAGAAGCTGTTAGAGGGGATAAGAAGACTGCAGGGAGAAAGCGAAGACTGCAGAGAGAAAAAGAAGACTGCAGGTACTGGGAAACGCTAAGGGAGAAGTTTCTGCCTAGATGTTCTTGCTGCCATGCTGAGGTGGCCCTTCTGCTGCAGCTACCAATCTATCTAAGCACTCCAGAAGCTCTTGGTGCTGAGTAGGATCCACCAGTAAGTACGTGCATAGCTTAGAGTGCACTGAAACCAGCCCAAAAGTAGGCTGCTGCCCACAGGAGCAGGGCAGCTCCATCTCCGTGTCCCTGCAGAGGAGCCTGTTTGCCCCGCAAGCCCGTGGGGAAGCATCTCAGCTGAACACACAACACACACAGTACGTTCAAACAGAGCAGTCCCCAACCAGGCTTCCCACTCTGCACCTCCATGGTCCCCAGTGCCAGCACCGTGGGCCCTACCACCCTACTTCTGCTGCTGGCAGTGGTATCTTGGCCCCTGAAAAGGAGAAATATTCTTCCAAGTTCAGTGCCTAGGGAAGCAAATGAGCCTGTGCACTACCGCTGAGTCCTCACTGTCCCTCTTCTCCCTATCACTGCCTCACATTTCTCCATGGAGGCGACACACAGATGGGCCGGCAGCCCAGCATGGTCAGAGTAGTCATCGTCTGAAGGAAGAGGTGGTTTCTGTGTGCCTGGAGTGAGTGCTCAGGCAGCTGTGTGAGAGAGAAGTTCAGGTGATCTCCTAAACTTCCCCCAAAGTCTCTCTCCTTAGTGTCCCCAGCCTGTGTTTGAAGATGGAGAGGAGAGATCCCTCTAATAAGTCCTGAAATTTCACTGAGAGCACACGTGCATTTTTGAAAAGACAGTCTGGTGTCAGCCATGGCCTCTAATGATTGATTTCAAGAAGCTCAATGATCTTTTCCACAAAGGGTGATAAAACACAAAGCTATTATTTTCTCCAGTGAACATGCACAGTGTTTTATGAGCAACTGGGGTTGGGGTACCACGAACTCCCTCGGACGTCTCTGCGCAATGGGCACAGTGAGCGCTCAGAGCACATCAGCCCCCAAAGAGTTCCCATTGCTCTTCTTATCCAGGAGATCCTCTTAAGAAACAATATTTTTACATAAGGACTTCATTTTTCCTTAGGTACTTGGTTTTAGTCTTCTCTAGGGTATATTTTTTCAGTCACAGGGATTTTGCATGTGTTTATTGTTAATAAAAACTAGATTTATTGTGTTCTATAATGGAAAAAATAGCAAGTGTCAGATTACGAAAAGAAAATGCTGTATTTTCCAGTCTGTCTTTCCTAATAAAGTTCCTTATAAAAACTGCAAAGCAAGGATATTTTTAATATATGCCAACTATATTACTGATATATGATAGTTCTGACAGTCATGCAGTATTTTACATTAGTTTTACAGTATTTATTAAAGCACTGGGAACCGCTCTGAAGTCTATAGTCAACAGGAGCAAAGAAATGGACTAAACAGGAGCAATCAGCTTATGAAATACAATTCCCTGCCTTCTGCCCCTCTGGTCTTTTCAGCAACCTCAGCATTTGCCTACCTTCACCCTTATTCCCCAGCTGAGATTTTCAGAGAAGGATGGAACAAGCCCTTTATTTTTCTGATGACAAGATAACTGTTTGGCATCTGCATTAATGAAGAGAAAATCCCTTTCAAGGGCTAATCTTCCAGAGTACTTAAACACGACAAAAGACTTCAGGCTTTAGGAACTGAAAGAAATGCATATCCCAAAGGCAAGGAGGAAAGCAGACCAAAAACTGGTGATGAGAATGTAAATACTTTCGGCATAAAGCTACCCATTTATCATCTGCCTGCCCTCCTCCGGCATTTTCTACTCACAATTTGTAGTCCAGAGGTGAACACTTGAGCAAATGTCCTTTACCTGCTGAGCAGGGTGCCTGAGCAAGGGGAGCAGGCAGCAACCCTTTGTCGTACAAAGCCTTTTCCCGTTTGTTTAGACTGGGCTGAGATGGTGGCAGGCACTGGGAGCCATGCCAGGGAACTGGGGAGGTGAAGCCCACGCACCCCTCCTAAGGGAGAACTCCGCAGAGCCTTACCAAAGGTGATGAGCATCTCAGTACTCAGCCTAATAGATCATTAAATCCCAGCTGTCTTTCATGTACATTACCCAATAGCTAATTACTTTATACTTCTATGCTGTGAATACCCTGCTTGCGGAGTTTTTCTGCACCTGGCTAATGATACCCAAACAACCTGACCCCTAAAAATGGGACTGTAGCAAGGGGCACCATAGACAAAAACCAAAATTAAGCTGCTAGTAAAGTCAGCATGTTAGCTATTAAAGAGGTTGGAAATGCCAACTTAAAGGCTGTCCCTGAACCCTTAATTTGATATTCGTTATGTCAGGTTTTTGTTCTACCATTCCAGTCTATTTTTCAACTGTAATCCTCTGACTCATTCATTGAACAGGATGCTCAGGGAATAAGGCAGCTATTCAAGAGTTATTTTTATCCTCATTAAGCGGTGAATGGCCCTGTTCTTTAGTATCCCACGCCATCCAAATCCTGCACTGACTATGGAACTGTGATTTTCCACGCAGGCTTTCCTCTAGCGCTCATCGAAGTCTCACAAACAGCTTCCAGCCTCCCATCGCAGGCAGGGTGGGGTCTGTCAGCCTCAGATTTAAGCTGAGCCAGAGAGTAATTGTACTTGCATCTGCAAGGTTTTATTACTTTTGAGGAACAGCCATGGAACACTCAGGTCAGGCTTTTCAGATCACACAGGGGATTTTTAATGGGATTTTGCAAGCATAAATCAGATGCTAATTAATCATACCACTTTTATGGGGAAGGTAAGGCAGGTGCAACTGTTCCTGGTTTACATGTGGGGAAAATGATGAAGGCAGATAGAATCACTTCCCCGTGGCCACGCAGTAACAGGAGGAGGACTGGAAATGCTCCCCCCAGCCCAGTTGAACCCCAGGCTTGTTACTGCCCATCCCTCCCCTGCCAGCCGCAGGAGCACGCTCTGCCTGGCTACGGCTGTGGCAGCTTGCTGGAGCTCAATGCTTCCCAAAATCACGTTGCAAGTGTTTGAAATTTAAGGAACAAGAAACCAAAGCGATTTTGAAAGGCTCTGATTAACCAACAAGCCCAGGCCTTTTCCAAGAGGCCCTTCCCCTGGCCACCTCCCCGAGCTGTCATCTGTCTCGTGCTTCCCACATCTTGGGGCTGCTGCGAGCATCCCTCAGCAGTGACTCACGCCCAGAGATACTCTGTCCAAGCACTGCTTAAGACAGATATTTTACTTGGAAAATATCCATCCAGTAACTAAAAACGGTGTGAGTAAAGATTTCATGGGAAACTTCAACTCAGTCATTTGCTGCTTTTTATCCTCTTGTTTTTACAGTTTAAACGGGAGTCTTTCTAAACTGTAAATACTTACACATAGTTACAGGCAGAGTTTAGTCTACCCAGAAAATGAATGAAATGGCAGAAACCATCGCTCTAAGTGATGAACTTGCTCTAACTGAGAAAGTTTCTGATGCAAAGCTATAATTTTACTGTTGGGCTTGATACAGCGTTTCTTATCAGTAGGGTTTTTTTTTTTTAATGTGAGTGTCCATGTATATCTACAGTCATGTAACACATGAGTGCATGTAGATGCTGATGTATACATATTTGTACCACCTGGTTCTCATGGCAGAGAAGCAGAGCATAGGTGGGGACAGAGGTCTTTTCACTTCTTTATCTTTGTAACTTTGCAACAGGCATATATGTGAATTGCTTCTGTAACTGCTTCACAGCAATGGGTATTGTTCATTTGTTATTTTAAGACTATAGGAGATAGAGGCTTAAAAGAACTGTAAGACATTAAGGAGAAGGTGAATGTGCAGCCACAGCTGGAAAATACACAGCTGCACTGGGCACTGAACTTCTGAAGGTTACGTCTTACTGCTTCAGAAAACCAGGATGGCCCACTAAGCTATGCCAAAAACCAGGTGGAAAATAATCCTTCTCCCCCAAACATCTGAGAAAAGATGGGTAGCACAAGGAGGATTGTCTCACACAGCAAGGCTTCAAGTTCACGCACAAAAACAAGTCTCCTCTGTTGGAAGCATGAATAAACTCACACTCATTCACAGTGGGTTCTCTTCCTCCCACACACACCTTGTACCCAGTGATGGAACAAGAACCACGTAAACCGTGCCCACCCAGGAGCTCCCTACACACAAGCACAACTCTTCTTCACAGCGCATTTATGTAGGTACTCACTGACTCTTTCAAAAGCATCAAAGTGCCAAACTGCAAAAGCAAACTGTCCGGAAGAGCTGGGTATGAGGAAAATACAACTTTTGGTTTTGAGCAACTGCAGCTAAAATGTACACCCACAGAAAAACAAAACCACAAGAAGAATATTTCCCAATCTTGGCTAAAATGTTATTTTAAAAGCCAGAAACACTGCTGTGAAGATAAAGGTTACACAGAGCTCCAAATATCTCTCTCCACGGAAACTGGTACCTTTTGAAGCATCTTTGGAAAGGCTGTTTTCTTCATGAAGAAATATTTTTTTTTCCTTTGTGTAGACAGTGGACTATGAGGTCGATCAAAAAGGGCAGCTTTTTCCCATGTTAACAGGGCCTTGCTCTGGAAGAGAGACATGTCCTGCATGGGAATTTCTCAACAGCAATGTCTCTGCTGTTAGAGAGGCATAACTACGATGATCCCCACACCTCCAAATGGGAATGTTTGAACTCACTTTTAATCCAGAGCTTCAAATGTCTCCATAGCATTTCATATTTTATTTGCTCTGATTTTCTTTGGTTTTAATTTACTTTGTGCTGTCCTTTCTTCCACTTTTCAGTATAAATCAGGAAAAAGAAGTGGTGAAATGAATAGAAGAAATCCAGATGAAGAACAAGGATTTTCTGGGATGGAAAGCTCTGCACGGCCAGTGGCAAATCCCACAGGACAAACTTAGCTGGTACTGACAGTCAGTGCCTGGGATCCCCTCTGTGTTTAAGAACTTCACACTGACTTCCCAAACACAAAGTAACTAGGTAAATATGGACCGATTTTCTCAAAAATCAAACAGCTGAGCAGGCTGCATGACTAACGTTAGACAGCAACGCACAAACAGCATCTAGGGGAGCAGTCCTTGGATGCTAACCTTTGGAAACACATTTAAAATACGCAGATCGCCGTAAAAACATATGGTCAGAATAGAACAAAATGTGGCCTTTAAAGGGCGTTTCTGAAGATGAAGTTGATTTTAGAAGATATAAATAGTATGGGTTTGTAAAGCAGGATTAGTTAAATGCAATCTTTTGTGGAACACAGCCAGCTATTGCACATTCAGAGTGGAGAGATAATTATGCTAATACCTTTGGAAGAAACACACGGTCGTTTTTAACCCCAAGGTACTGGCAGGAAGGAGAAGGAAAGGGAACACAAAGTCCTCCCCCTGTTTTTCCCTCTTTCATGAAGAATAAAGAGAAACAAAAAGGGAGGATGGAATAACTGCAAGAAGGGCTCTCCTGTGCATCTGGTGGGGCTGGACCGGGCTCCCACTTTGAGAGCAGAAGTCAAAGACCTTGTTTGCTGCTGTACCTTAGGCAACAGCCAGGGTCTGCCTGCCCCATCTTATTCGCTCTTTATACTGAAAAGACACAAGATTTAGCACAAAGGTAAAAGCAGAAGCCTCCTTGCTTGTTACATTCCAAGAAAAAGAAAGAAAAAAAAGCATTCACAGAAAAAAAAAAAAAAAAAAAAAAAAAAAAAATCTTATTTGGGTTCCCACGGAACCAAACGTCTCAGGCCAGGTGCTTGTCCTGTCACCCAGGGAATTACGGGAGGATGCCCAAACACCACAGCGGGGAGGGTGGGCTGCCAGCCTGCATGGAGCAGAGCAGAGCAGAGCATGGTAGGGCTTTTCCAGCCCCCAGTCTGGCTTAGGAGTGATAAATGTGTGACGTTATAAACAACGTGAGGATCAAGATAAGCAGACTCTTAACTCGTCAACTGGTTTTAAATCACTCTCAAGTCATAGAAATTCACTTGCTCTTAATCTACCAGCAAGACACGGGTGGCCTGAAGGCATCAGGACAGAGGAGGGATCTCCTCTTTGCATGGCACAGCTCTAGTAGGGGCTGGGAACACGAACACTTGTGTCAGAATTGTTTTAAGTTTATTTTCTCCTTCTGCTGATTTCTGGCATTTCCTATTCCTAGATGCAGGACTTGTTTGCGTGCTTATTAACTGCTGAACATGGCTGTGGGCCAGTACTGTGGAGACAATTAAGATCTACATACAATCTAACACCCATCATATTCTTAACTTTAAATGTGTAAGTGAAATCACTAGAGCTATTCAAGCACTTAAAATGAACCCTGGGCATAAGTGCTCTATTAAGGCAAAAAGAGAGTGACACTATGTTAAGGAAGAACTAAAAGCTCTATTTAAATCCATCCCTAATGCTAGCAGCCATTAAGCAGATGGTTAACTTTAAGCATCTGCTTAAGTCTAGCTGAAGTCACATTAAACAGTGGCTGTCAAAATAGCACTTCTGTAGAAAATCTGCGTATGACAGTGTAAAAATCTAGCTTTACACTATTAATACCTTTTCTGTTCTTGCACTGTTTCCATTCCACCAGATTTGCTGTAGGAGAAGGAGACACATACTCTTTGAAGAAGCTGGGAGCAGATGTACTAGCTCTGACCACCAGCAGTGCGACGTTCCTTGTATGAAACAGTTCCTGGGATAGTTCACCAATGCTTATTATTTTAATTTATTAAAAATAAATATTTAATTAAAAACTCATTTTCCATATGTTGTAATTAGAATTTTCTGCTTGGCTAATTCTAAATCAGCTGAAATTAATTGTTTAAAATATTTTAGATTTTTTTTATATATATTTGTAAGTCTCAGAGCAACTTAGCTTTTGGGAAAATTGGATTGCTCTTAAAAGGGAAAAAAAAAATAATTTTAAATGAGAAAATCTGGACATGCTTAGAAGAACTTTCTTTCTTTTTTTAGGAAAGCAGGATGGAGGGTTACACAAGCAGGGGCTGAGTGAGATCTCTCCGTATGTCCGGTATCGGCCTTACACAGACATTACAGTCCAGCTAGTCCAGGAAACCTGCCTTGATTTCAGCGTACCAAATTCCTTGGCACATTCAATGGTCTCTAAAAAATTAATCTGTCTATATTCACAATAAGATACGGTATTTATCATATATTTAGCTTTGCTCTTATTTTGGAAAATCCTACGATAACTACTGAAGTAATACCTTAAAAGTAATGCTACTATTTGTGGCGTCCTGCTATGTCTTTCCATAGAAAATGAGCATCCCCTGAAACAAATGCTTGTGTGTCCAATTGTCCCAGTTTTAGCAAAAGTGTGGCATTTTATCATAAATATTTAAAGCACCAGGTTCTTGAATCATTTGATTAGGTAGGAATTTCATCTGCTTTTTCATTAAAGGGAGATCGCTGCATCCTTCTTTGTGAAAAAGATGCAGCAACAGCACGTTGCACCTTGAAGGCCCTGAAGGCAAAAGGCAAACGAAAGACACAAACATTTATTTATTTTGAACCTGTGGTTTTTAATTCAACCTCAGATTTGTTTTCAGATCTCATTTGTGGTTTCTTTAACACGTGTGGTTGGCAATATTGAGACTCCCCTGATAACTTATGCAATATTTACTGCCTTTCTGTATTGAAACCTGGCAATATGGCAGAGTACAGTATTTATAGCAGTATGAACTGCTCTCCTGCAGGTAAAGCAATTTCTGTTTATTTACTCACTCACTGCCTTCCATGGGAATACTTATGTTAGTAAATTTGATGTTCAGCTATGCTTGCTGGAACATAGCTTTTTATTGTTTGTTTTTTTTTTTTTAAATTTTATTTCTGCACCAAGCTCGCCAAGGCCAAGCAAAGCAGTTCTGTGGTTGTATTAACTGGATGTAAGTGGGTGATGCTACTGAAGGCAGTGGTCTTGCTTCCACCTCAGCTTTCAGCCATGTGATTCTTTTGCCTCTCTCGTGCCCGCATTAGTGTACATATGACCTTGCAAAAAATCTTCTTTGCTTTTATTTTTTGTTTTGTTTATTTTTCTCATCTAGGTTAGTTTCTGGCCAGATTGGGTTCCTGATCTCACTTTCTGTGCAAAGGTGGGAAGCAGTGTGAGCAGATGGAGATGGGAATCAGGATGCAGCCGCCCCTTCCAGAGGTGAATGACATTTCCATCAGATTGAAAGGACTGGAATGATCTGCTAAGTTACTGATTTACTTCAGTATTTCTGGTCCAAATGTGAAGCTGCTACAGGAACAAAACTTCCATAAGCACATGGCTTGTGTCATCACAGTAAAGATCATGACTACATTTCAAGGATGACCCTGTAGCTGGAGGAAAATCCAGGCCCAGTTGCACCAAAGCGTTTCAGATGAACCAAAACATTTCAGAGGAAGCAAAAAAGTCCAACATTATCCTTCTGAATGTGGCAAGCAATCCTGTCTGTAGCCTTTGGGTCAAATACCCCCAAGACACAGGATCCCTAGCAATCACTTGCTTATTGTGAGGGCTGTCCCTGGAGAAGCAGAACAGTAAAGATGTGAAAGAGAAGACAAAGAAGGCAAGCAAGGTAGATGAAGGCAGGATGGTAGGACTGCAAAAGGCTTGTTACAGAACCACACCCACTACACTGCCTCCGCCCTGTGCATGCCCCTTTCTGTAGCACTCAACTGAAAAATGATCATGCAGTAAGCTAAGGGTTGAATTTAAGTGAAAGCACTTTTGTATGAAGTAATCTCATGAGCATATGTCTGGAGTGGTATTTACATAACAAACGTGGCTGTCTCCCCCATGCTGGTCTGGACCCCTTTCAAAGTCCACAGAGACAAACACCGCGGGCACATCCTGCTTCTCATCCGAGAGCCAAAGCAGATCACTAAGTCAAGCTCTAGATATGTGGACATCCCTCTTTCTCCCTATTGACTCTAAAAGACCCCAGAGCTTGCGGGAAATTTCTTACCTATTTTTTTAGACTGAGAAACCAGGAGGAGGAAGGGGAGAATTTCCCTGAATAGCAAAGTGGTCCTTGCAGGATGCAATAATAGTGTGCAGGACATTTTCCCGATGCAGAGAAGGGGTTTTTTATATTCTCCTTTTTCCCTGTTTTACTCTCCATCTGCTTTCCCCTTCCAATGCTGTGGTAAGTTGCTGTCCAGATGGTGCTGACACACTGCAGTGTATGCAGTCCAGATGCGAGGAATGTCCCCTGAGGAAGGTGACTCCCTCTGCACCAAGAGACGAGCTGCAAAACTTACCGGGGAGGCACTTCTAAAAGAGGCAGCCAGGGAGGAGAAATCTCAGCAGAAGGTGATGTTATCTAAAATCCCTACACATAAACAATTAAAAAACCAGAGACAGATACTTGGTTGTTACTCCAGGTCTTTGTCAAAGACCAAATAATTGCAGGTCATGAAAGCCAGGAAAGTGTGAAGCTATTCCTGGGGAAAAACTCAAGCAGCAAGAGGAGGGAGGCATCTCTTTGGCACGCATCACTTTCAATATGCCATACGCTTGTGGACGTGCTCCAGTACAGCCAGCATGACACTGTCCTCTCCTTAGCACTGCTGTCCGGACTATGGGACCAAGATCTGCTTAATGAGGTAGATCTCACTGATGTACAAATGCACAATTGATAACAAAACGGCAGGTCCACCAGACCTACTGGCAAGTCCCCCTGAGATGCTTTTCCCATCCTGTAGTTCACCTGGTCCACGACTAACTCAGAGCCTGGAAAGCCTGTGCTCTCTGAGCTAGTAATTCCAGCTGCTTTCCTTGTGCAAAACAAGGTGCTGGTGGCCACCGTCACTTAACCTGGCATCTTCAGGAGACACCAGACTTCCTCGCAACTTGTGTTTTATGATATCAATTTTTTTTCCTGCTTCAGTCCTGTCTCCCCTTTCCTCCATGCTGAGCTAGTGTGGGGAACTAGACTAGACTAGGGCACTGATCAACCACAATTATTTTTCGTAGCTGGATCAGTCCTGCATTTTAGCTGACCACAAGCATTCTGCAAAGGGGATGAAAGGCAAGGCTGAAGCTGCACTTGTTGCACTAAGCATTGGAAACCCACAGGCTTAGAAAAGTAAGGCTGCATAGACAGCTGCGAGCTGAAATCAGCTGACCACCAGCCTGTCCTCGCTAACAAATGCACTTGACGCGATCAGCTGTCTTAAATACAGACATTTCAGCTGTGATCATGTTTCATGGCTCACAGGCCAGGGTCTCAACATGGCAAAGCAGTCCTAATTCAGCTGCAGGTGCACAGCAGAGAAGTGTCCATTAGGTGGCAAGCTCCTCTCTGCCATGGGATGCGCTCCAGCCATGTGCATCTGCCCATCTGCCTGACTTAGGGCATGTGTCTGGGGAAAAGAGACTTGGCAGGGCCATGCACTAGGTGTGGCATGAGAAAAAAAAAATATTCTAAGGATTATACAGCAGTAAACATTTGGACAGAAATGTAAAATCAGCGTCCTTGAAGGCTGCCCCAGATCTGAGCCAACATCTGTTACAGGGGACGGCGACAGGGCTCTAAGAGCCACTTCCCATCTGCTCAGTGGTTTTCTTGCTCAGTTTTGGTGCAGGGTTTCAGCCAAGCTATGATGGCTGAGAGCAGCTTCTTTGCCAACCCGTGGCCTTGCAGGCTGGGCTCCCCTGGATACTGTCAGCCCTGTTCCATAAGCACCCTGCAAGACCACCACCGCATCACTGCAAGAGCCCCCTCTTGCAGGGGACGTGTCTTACACCGGCCATCTAACATCCAGACCAACGCGTTAACCATGTTCAGACCACTCCATGGCCTGGGACGCTACTTTCCTAAGACATTCCTACATTTCCACATTACCCTGCCATGGCTACTTGTCATCCGTAACGCTCAGGGTGCTTTGTGAAGCAGACCAGGTATCACCCCCCCTAGCCCAGCCGTGGGGTTACAAGCCCTGGGCAGTCTGCGGTGGGCTCCAGCGCTGGAGCGCACTGAACGCAGATGTTTCCTAGTTGCTTTCCAGGAAGAGCAGCCCCACATTGTCATCTTCTCTGCTGCACCCTAAAAGCCAAGAGGGTGCTCTGGCAGCCTGCAGAAAAGGGGAGAGGAGTTTCTGAGGAGAGCCCTCTCCTCACCACCTTCACCCACCCCAAAACCCCCCCAGGGCAGGTAAAGGCACCCGGCAGTGCTTTCATCTGTGTTTGAAAGAGAAAGCCCTGTGCCCCGGTAAGCAGGAGCACAACTCAGAAGGGCTAATGTAATTGCTTTGCCTTTTCCATCAGGGACAGTTCATTGAAAGTCTGATCTCATCTGTTCCTCCTCCTCCCAAATCTTTCCCAGGAAGGATGTCGGGAGGGATGTCTGCAGCCCTGACATCCAGGAATGAGTCCACCAGTGCCGTGTGGCCCCTCCAAAACACTCAGGCTGTGCCGAAGCCCCAGATTTGCCACCCTACCCGAGAAGGACCTTGCACAAACACCGTCTGTGGGCTGAGCTGGCAAACGTGAGGAGAGCTTCAAGAACCCTGCGCAGCAGAAGGGTCACAGGAAAGCTTCTGCCTGGAGCCGGTGGTCAGAGCAAAAAGTGGTTACAGTGTGGATCGGTGGCTCTGGGTCATCTGTCATTTCCACACAGTGGTCCTGGATCCCCTTGAATTGCTCTGCCAGGGTGCAGGTTCACCCCGGGGACCTGCATGTTCTGCAAACCGGCTGCACTGTTGCCCTTCTTGCACAGGCTGGAAGAAAATTATTTTCTAAGAGCACCCGGAATCACAGCCCACCCTCTGCATCCACAGATTTTGCATCTTCTACTTCTCCCCGCTTAAAATGTCACTGGGTTTTCTTGCAGTTTAATATTTCGATCGGGCTTATTTGCTCCGAAAGGCTACGGCAGTGACTCACTGTGATTTGGGAATCTCTCTTTGCTAGTCCCCACCTGCACACACACAGCTAATAAGGTTCACTATTTCCATTACACCCTGCTATTTCTGCTTCTCTCAGCTTTGCCAGCAGCCTGACAGCTGCCAATGTTTCCCTTCAGAGACACCCGTTCCCCACCAAGCAGCGGTGGCGGGAGGGAGGGCTACGGGAGAAGACAAGGACTGGGTGAACGTCCCTCTGCAAACTTCCTCTTGGCAAGGCAACACACAATTATCAGAAAGTCAGTTTTCATTTCGCAGCAGCCTTCCTCTGCAGATGAAACCCATGTGAGGCAGGGAAAGACTTTCAGGAAGAAGGCTGTGCTATCAGTCCCAGACACTGAGAGATGGGTGAAGAGCAACGCGAGCGGCGGCATCTGTGCTGATATCCTTCAGGACCTGAGCCCTGCCCGTGGTCAGCACCAGCTCCCCGCCGGGTGGAACAGCCCACAGTCACAGCAAAGGGCTATTCTGCTTTCCACACACCATCTAGCCTGGTCTTAGGGAGTTGGAGATTGCTTCTGAATTCCGGATCTATGATTTTAATATGCCTTCCAATTTTTGGTGACAATTATGAATTTATTAATTCAATAAGTTGTTATTATTTATTAATGGCAACAGCTCCTATTTTTGTTGTCAGTATAATTTATTTTTTTTCACTCACCTAAGTTTTGGCTTCACAACTTCTGGATTTTACATGTGTTTGGGTAAAAAGAACGAGAGCTTTCTTTTTTTTTCCCCTTTTAATGCTAAAGAATGTCTCTTGCGCTAAGGAGCAATGAGGGAGGAGCAGATATAAGATCAAAGAGAACTGATTTGATTATTAATATATTGGCACTGGAAATTAGGAGAAGGTCATGAACAAGCCACTGAGTGAGGTTCTGAAACCCCCCAGCTAAGAGGAAAAGAGGTGAGGAGACCGATGCCTTCAAAGTGGGAGATGGCAGAAAGATAAAAGACAGTCTGTGATGGCAGCCTGTAACGGCCCCAGAGACCCTCTAGATGGTCCTTTTGAGCCTGGGACAGAGGAATGTCACAGAGGCAACGTCCCTCAGCACACAACTCGGTTCCAAGGTGAACATGGCACCTCTCGATGCTGCTCACTGGAAGCAGGCTGAGAAATGACCCTTGAGCAAGACTTGGGATTTTTCCTTCTCCTCTCCTAGATATTTTGCATTCTGCAAGTGAAGCAACGAATCATGATTCATTAGCTCCTGACCAGCATGCAAAGGCTGGATTTGGCAGTAATAAAACTGGGTGATGAAAGCGCCATCCTTTTGCTGGGAACGCTCCCTCCCCATGCTGTCGCTGTGCGGTGCTGGGGCCACAATGCCGCACTGCTTCCCAGGAGCGCAGCGCGGCTCGGCAAGGTGCCACGGCCAGCGGCTTAGACACGTTAGCATGGTGGGAGCTGATGAGCAGTGAATGAACATGGCATCTTACAAAGAATTTTAGCACACTTAAAAAAAAAAAAAAATGGCTTTAAATCTTTAACACCTACCACCGAAACACAGCTGCTCTGGGGTGGAACACTGCAGCCGCTCAACAATTCATGACAATGCTAAAAATGAATGAGTGGGATTATAGTGACTGTGAGTACAACTTGCTCCAGGACACAACCTCTGAGATGTCTATGCAGACAGCAACTCCCCAGACTCTTGGGAGATGGAAGCATGATATAGACGAAGAGCAGCATTTGCAAGTCACAGTATGAATGACGCTCGAGATAAGAATTTCTCATGCAGGAACATAACCTGGATGCGTAAGAAGGTCTAAAAGATTTCACCTAGTCCTTCTCTCTCCCCTCCATCTGCTCGTATCTCTCTCACTTTGTAAAAGAGCTACTTTCTCCAGTATGGCATGGATTGCAGGCAACAGGGAGAAAAGCAGGGAAGCAAGGCTGCAGGCTAATGAGAACTGTATGGGCTGAGACACGATCCGGCCCATGGCAGTAGCTGTCAGGATTCATCCACTCCTCTCCATCATCTCCCCACCCCTGTGCCGTGAGAAGCAGAGACACAGCAGGGCAGATTACGGTACAGAGCTGCATCAATGCTCAGGGCAAAACCCTCATTTCCTGGGGAGGCCAGGCTTGCTGGGCAAGGCTGGCTGGGCTGAGCTGTAAGGTGGAGTGGAGAGAGGTAATGTACCTGGGAGTGGGGATACAAAGGCTGAGTTACACTGGGAATCCCTGGATACTCATTGGGTGTAGGAAGGGCTCAGGCTGGGGCTTCAGGCAGGGGCTCCTTGGCAGAAAGTGGAGTGCAGAACTAACCATGGACATATTTTCTAATAAATGGGGTATGACAGCTGTGTGGAGGGTGGTGGAGGAGGGACAGTTTATGCAGAGCACACAGACATCAATATTTCAAAGCTCCTAATGCAATCTCTCCATGACCTCTCTCTGCTGCCCTCCTGCGCATCCCTCTTGCTCGCATCATTAGCAGGGAAACCCGACAGGACTCTGCAGTGTTCAGGCTGACAGCAGAGACCAGTGACATCACTTGGTCCCCATCAGGAAGTCAGTATTACTGCAAACTGCTATTGTCTAACAAAACCTTCTCTTGCTCTGTACTGTGGGCTTCCCAGTGCCATGTGACCAATGTTGCCCTTTCACAAGTGCAGCCCTGTATCTAAAGCTAGACAGTCCCACAGACACCCTCCATGGTCTATTCACACCATTTCCTCAGTTTATACACTATGTTGTCCATGATACTCATGTCCCTTCTCACACAATACCTTGATGCACCTATCCTATTATCTGCCAGCTGTGACATGCAGCTCTTATCAGCATCCTCTGCATGTCATTGGCTCTTGATGCCTCTCCAGACATGTTCTGTTCAGACCCCTGAATCACCACATGTCTTCTCACTCCCCTTCCACACTATTTTTTCACTTAGGAAGGTCTCTCTGCCTTCGAGCAAGTTAAAGTTGAAGGTGGTCAAAGCCAAGACATAAAGAACTGCATTTCTAGCCAAAATACTTTCAAATCAGAGGGACAAAAGTTTCCTACAGCTCTGTCATTTGTAGCTAAATTACAAGTCTGGTCCTGCTTAGATGGCAGCAGATAATAGTGTTTCCAGCAGGAGTGTGGATGATGGGTAACTTGTTCTGTGAATACTGGAGACAGGGTAATTGAACTTCTTGGCTAGGCATGGCCAAAGTCCACCTCCAGGATTCTGAAAGCGACCAAAACCTGCACACACAAAAGCTTCTGCCCAGCAAGGAGCAGGAGGTCCAGGCTGGACCTAACCACTGGGTTTGACAGGCAGAAACCAAGTAGCCCTTCACTGAGGGGATCCCCTTGTACTCAAGGAACAGGTGCACAGTTATGTCCCTGTTACAATCACAATTTTATCATAGTTTTTGTACATTTTTTTCCCCTGGATACGCCATGTTCTAAAAACTAAAGGATGCCATTAGCTGCATCCTAGAACTCTGTGGCCCAACCCTGCTTATTTTTTCTTACAGGCATCACCAGATGGAGATTGATTTCCAAGGCACACAGTCAATGTGGCAAAACCCAGCTAGACAGTACTTCTATGTATAAAAACGAGCTCTTGCTCAGTCCTGAGTACAGTGTTTTCCCTTCCTCCTTGCCCTCTTATTTACTTGGACCTCTTGAACTGTACTTTCAAAGAAGAGATCGGTTAGTCCCTACTAACCTTCTCTGCAGCCTCAATACTGCCCTGCTGGGAAATGCAGGGATGATATTGTGAACGCAATCCCAGCATTCCTACCAACCCAGTTAGGTTTGCAATCAGCGCCAGTGATCAGGCCCTCTTTCCCTGAGGACAACAAGCCTCAGAGACATAATTTCATGCTCTTGCTGTCAGCTGCCTTGCACAATTTATCTTCTCATTACCTCTTTAACAGCATTGCTAGTCACTGACTGATCGAGGAAAATAACTCTTGTGATGGAGACATTGGCTTTGGAAATAAAGCAGTAATATTACTTTGCAGCAATATATATGCTAAGTTTCTGTAGCCAGTGCCCAGAAGAGATTGGGAAGGTGGAGGACAACTGGTCCCAGTGTCCAGTGAGCTGCCGGTACCATTGAATGCCATTTCTCTCTGGCTTGTATAAAGTCACCATAATCCACAAGACAAAGAGTTGACCAAGTCTGAGACTAAGTCTGGATCCAGCCAGACCTAGACTCTTTTGAGATGGAGTTTAGAAAGCAAAAGGGCCATTCTGAACCTTGTGACACAACGGGAGTCCTCCCTCTCTTTGTGTCTTCCACCTCTCTCTCTCTGGATCATTCTAACTTGAACATAACACAATTTTCCTTTTATGCTTTTCCATGCAGTAATTAATAGAGTGAACCTTGCCACTGAACTTCATTAAGTCATACCTTTACATCATATTAAAGCCACTTTTGCTAACAACTTTAACAGTGGTTCTTTAAGTGTCTAAATCACTATTTCATGACAAATTGGCTCAATCGGCAGGATCCCAAATCAGGATTTGTGACAACAGTGTTGCAGCATGCTATGGTAGCTGCGGCTGCAGTTGTTGGTTTTTATGAAGACTCTCTCTTCCTTCTCCAACAGCACACTACTTTTTCCCCTCTTCCTGAGCAAAAGTGCATATTGCAGGAGTCCATGGCTATGTGATCTGGCAAGGAACCAGAAATGGTTTTATTCTGGAGGCACTCTGATTTCAGAAAAAGCCTCAGCATTTTCCCTGGGCACTAGACACTTTTTATGCTAAATCTCAGTTTGCTGTGAATTCAACTTCCAACGAAAATAGTTTTACAAGTATTTTGAACAGCTCAGTACACATCCAAGCCACTGGAACTGTAAGGACATAAGGAGACACTATTTCCAGGTGTGGGTAGTAGGCCACCAGCTCACTGAGTTGCTAACTTCCCTCCAAGGGCACAACCTCTCTCAGCACAGCTAACTCAAGCACCTTGCAAGGAACAATACAAAGGAAAACAGCTCACATCCTGTCTTTGAGCTTCCAACTCAGTAACCACTGCTTTATTTACCATATTTAAGTTCTTCATCTCATCTGTTTGCTTGTCAGGAACTAGCAGACATATCTGAGAAATACATCAGACCTAATGATGTGATAGTTGTGTTGTCAACTCATGATCAGTGGGCAATTCGTGCTGCAACCCTGTGAGGTGGGTTAAGAACAAGTCCTCCCAGGTACTCATAGCCCAGAGGCAGCTGTGGATTGGTCTCTGAAACTCTACTCAGCGGCAACATACAATATCTGAGCACCAGAGCTTGACCTGCTTTGACAATGATGCTTTCCAGCAGCAGCACTGCCACCAAGATCAATACCTAGAACCCAGACATTTCTTCTTCAGGGGCGTGGTGGTCTGTGGGATACATCACTCATCACTTTGTGCAGTGAAACAGGGATTAGCTATGACCTTTGCATGATGTCAATGCAAAGAGCAACCAGCCAATGCCAGGTCCACTATGCAATAGCAACCTTCCACTCTAAAGAGGGGGGACAGAGGATGGGCAGCTTAGCAATGAGCATGTGAACAGCCCAGAAAATGTTCTGAGTCCTGAGTGCAGCAGGTTCTTTGCTAGGTCAACATCCAGGCTACAGGATGGAGGAACACTCCTGCCGGCAGGGACAAGCCCAGCTGTTACGTTGCCACGTCTCTGAAAAGGGCATTGTCTCAGTCCCTCCAGCTTTGCTTTTTTTAGAGGATAAAACATACTGAATAAAGTACAGGCACATCAGCAAAGATGCTGCTGGCATAGGAGTTCCCCTAGCCCCACTTGGTCCCAGCTCTCCGAGCTTGTTTTGCTGTATTTGTTTCCACACGCTCCCCACACACTGGTGTGCTTCGCTCCCCGAAGTAAGATGGGAGCTGTCAGAAATCATTACAGCACGCACATCTCCCTACCTCCCTGCATCCCTGGCAGGGTTGCTGGCACTGCCTGTCACTATGCAGGAGTTTACCCCTTTGGATTTCCCTGCACTGTGTGGCTACGCAGCTGCTGAAGGCGGTGGGTGGTGTGGAGAGCCCAGGGGTGTGCACTGGAGTGGAAGAGAGTGGTGCAGTGAAAAATGTCTCCACCTCCCCAGATGGCTGTGACAACGGCTAAGGACAGATCCAAACATATTCACCGTTCTCGCTGTTTTCACAGTCCATATCTAGTCCCTACACAGAAGCCTGCAAGAGAAGAGGAGCTTGCCACCTTGGCATGGTCTCTGACTCCGGAAGGGTTGAACGTGGACTGGGCAGAGGTCTCCTCTATTCAGTCTGTCAGCAGTTATCCCAAGCCCAGTTCCTCTCAAGCATACCATAGCTGCTTTTACCCCATCTGAGAGGTGGGCTACATCCAACAAGGCGCACAGGCAATGCCCACTTCACTGCAGGACAGAGCCTCCATGTCTGGCTCAGAAGGCCTCTGAAACCAGGTGGCCACGCGTAGCCACCCGTCCCTGAACTGCTGCTCCCCGAGACAGAACCATTGCCATTCTACTCTTCGCCTCAGTGATCTTGGAAACGAAAGCTGCAGGCCTCAGATGTAGCTCGTGCTGGAGGGTCTGGGATGTCCTCTCAAGCCTGGTGACCCAGTTCAGCGTGGTGCCAAAGCACTGGGGCAGGCATTAGGGCTGAATCCTTGGCCAGCACCTCCAGCATGATCTTGCCCATTAACTCTGCATAAACAAACAATCACTTATAACGTCAGCGAAAATAATCTCACCCATAATCACTGATTAGAAATGTTTGTTTATGGCTGGATATTTATAGCCTACAAGAGGTAAATGTCACCCTCACTGCCTGCATTGCATGGGAGAGATTGTTTAATTAGCAATCACAGCCTCTGGGCTGCTGCTGTTTGGAATGGGAGATGAATGCTGCCCTGCTTTATTTACCCTTCCTCCTCCTTCTCCTGCTCTTGCTCAGGAGTGGAATGTGGCCTTTCTTCTCTGCAGGTGCTCTCAGACCCACAGAGCGAGCAGGGCACTGTTTTGGGACACCCTGCTCCAGGATCTGTTTCTCACACATAACCAAGTTGTGCACTTCCTTCTGGGAAAAGCCAGCCTTGTCTATGGCCAATGCTCATACCTTCCTAGGGAGCTGTTTTCAGTGTAACTTTAGTCACTGCCTCATTTCCTTTGTATTTCCCGACTACCTACCCAGGAGACTGGGAGGAACGTATTTGAAATCGTTTATGCTGGACAGAGATTTACTAGGCAGTTTTATGAGACTAACTCCTCCATCCACCTTCTCAGCCAACACACACTCTCCTGTCACACAGCAGAGATTTCTCCTGTTCAGATCAGGCTTTGACATGGCTATTCAACATTAATCTGCCCTCCAACTGATTGCTCTCACCCAAACCAAAACATCTAAGCAAAAGTACTGGCTCCCCATGGTCACGTGTGGCTGGATGAGCTGGGGATCCAAGTGCAGCATCCATCCTGGATATGCTTTGTTCTCACCTTTCCTCAGCCTCAGCTGCTAGCTGATGGTGATGGGCTTGATGGACCTTTGAACTGACCTGGCATGGCCACTTGTGGCAGCTCTTCAGCTGGCTCACCACTGGTGATTTAACATCTAAGAAGGAAAGCAACCAACAGAGATGAGCTGAGCCACCCAACAGCAAGACCCGGGGAAGGGATAGTATTCAAGTAGCTTACAAGAGGGTCAACAGCAAAACTAAACACAGATATATAATCTTCTCCAGGCGCTTGAGGGCTATGCTTAGCCTGCCAGGCTGTCCACTGAGCACTCACTCATTTTTTGATACAGACTGTTAACTACAACCTATCAGAACAATACAGATCAAGACACCTCTATCCTGCACTAGTATAAGTCAAACATGCTTGATGCAGGGCTGAGAGCTGTGGGTGAATGTGGGTGTAACTGGCAGCTCCATGTCCAGATGTGTTTTTAGTAGGCTTCAGGGTGAGAAGCAGCACATAGCAGTGCAAGAGATGCCCTACGAGGCGGAGCACTAGAGAGGTTAGAGCTAAAAGCCACAGGGATCTTTTGAGTGATACAGCCCTGAGCACAAAAATGCCACTTCTCACTATTTACTAATGCATTTGGGCGTCTCTTGGTAGACAACAGTTGTCTTGCGTCTTTTAAACATGCTCTATTAACTGCCATCCCATTTTATCACTCTGGCAATATCCAGCAACACTTCTATAATTTACTGTCATTAGTTTTATTCACGACCATCACAGAGGTCACAGCACGGAGGGAGAAGAACACTTCACACATTTCACCACTAAACATACCGGAATAATAGCTTTTCAAACAGCTGATGTTAAATAGATAGGAAAAGATAATGAATAACGAGGAATAAGGGAACTGACCTTTTTCAATAAGAGGCTCTTCAGCATCATGACACTTGGAAGTTGGGTGAAATGAACGCTTACTTTCAAGACTGTGCTTTCTGACACCTCTGATGCAGACATCTCCCTCTGAACTGGTCTACTCAGACTCCCCTTACAGGCAGCAGGAGAAACAGGAAGCATTTATTTCAAATGTGTATGTTGAATTTTAACTTTAGAAATGCCTGTTTCTTTCTGATGACTGTGAAGACAGTCTGGAGGAATTGTCTTAGGTGGAGATATCGGCATGTGGCCAGATGCTTCCTATACAGACAGCCTGTACTTAGTGGTTCATGAGCTCAGAGGAAGGGAAATGGGCTTTTCACACCCTCAAGTTGGTTTGCTGCTCCAAGTGACACTCTCTAATCTTCAAAGGGGCTCTGCAGAACCCACTTTCTGACATAGAACAAACTCTGGAGTTTACTGTAGACATCTTCCCAGATCATGGATGGAGCCCTTCTGTGTAGAAAACAGACCACAAAGGGGGAGATGTGACCAGATGGCACCCTAAGATGCAGTCACGAGCTGAGCACACTCACACTTAACAGCTGAGCACATCCAGGACCCATTGCTGAAATGATTCCCAGGTGGCCCAGGTCAGAATGAAAATCCTAAACATGCTAGATGTGGGAAAAACCTAGAATTTCCATCACATGCAAAATTCCAGATAGTGATTCCCCTCCCTGTCCCCCATATAAAGGCTTGTACAAGAGAGGAAGATAGAGGACACTCAATCGTACAGATTTCAAAAGATATTTAGGATTAAATACTTCAAACAAATACATAGGTTTTTTTTTTTCCATAAGGCAAAGCGAAAATGGGAGGGGGAAGGAGGAAATGCAAGCTGTTCCTGCAGAAAGCAAACGCTTGCTCTTCTGTATTCAAAGGAAAAGGCACCACCTCAGGTAATTCCTCCAGTGACTGGCACCCCAAACGTAGCACACCTGTGGGGCAGGGCAAAAGAGGAGTCTGACACAAAGCTTGGCAGTTTGGTAAATGAAGAATCTGTTAGTTCTCATACATCATCATCAGAATTATGATTTTTCCCTCCTGGAAATCTACTTGTCTGTCTCTGTAACTGAGAGGCAGAAATGATGATTCCCTAAAGACTGAACAAACGCAAAGTGGTTTGGTTTTGAGTCCTCAGAATTACAGAAATCTGGACCAACAAGAAGTTCTTTTTCTACAGAACATAAGAAAAAAGTGAAGAAAGTGTTCTGATACTTTTGATCATGAAATGGATATTTCTGAGGTTTGTATAACTCCATGTAATTTTATCCTTCCAAAATCTGATAGTGCTTCAGCCCAGGGGCTGCACCAGAGCCATTCAGCCACATGTGCCACAGCCATCCATGGCAATAAACTTTACCACCTCTCTTCCCCCTCCACACTTTGGATCCTGAGCTTGTTGTGTGCTAAAACTGAAGTTTGTCCTGTCACGCTTCTCAATCTTGAACAAACGTCCAGGAAATGGAGAGTCAGAGTGTTCCCTGCATGGAATTTAAAACTGTAAGGTATCCTGATCTATAAAACTAATTAAGTTGCTGATAAATTTGAAAGTTGAAAATATCTACAGGGAGCTCATTAAGGGAAAAAAAATATCTCAAGAATGGTGTAGCTCTCAAAGCTACAGTTGCTCAAGTTGAGCAACAATGGGCATTTCAGCAAGCCAAGCAAAATGTCACAATGGAAAACCTCCAAGCAGCAACAAGCAGTTACTCTCAAAGAAGGATCCAGACACAGAGAGGCTCCTGGGTCACCAACGCTCATCCATAACCAGATTCTGCTCCAATTTTCTTTGGAAGAATGTTTCTTCCGTTTTTGATTTCTCTGGTTAGAACCACAGAAGGGTTTGGGTGGGAAGAGACCTTCAAAGCTTATCCAGTCCAACCCCCCTGCCAGGAGCAGGGACATCTCCAACCAGATCAGGTTGCTCAGAGCCCCGGCCAACCTGGCCTGGAATGTTTCCAGGGATGGGGCATCCACCACCTCTCTGGGCAAGCTGGGCCAGTGCTCCACCACCCTCATTGTAACAAATCTGCTAGTTCTCAAGATTGTCTGGTTCTTACCACCATATCCAGATTTTGGCTACATTTACAGTGCTCTCCAACCATTTGTTATTGTCACTTTACATATTTTTATTGAGATTTTCAGCAAAAATATTAAATAGGATTGACCTTAAGCCTAGCCCTTTAGAAGCTCTGGTAATCTTCTTCCAGACTGACTCTTCTCTGTAACACAAGCCCTTTACAGTCTTGTCTTTATGTAGTTTCTCCTTTCCCTTATAATTCTTCTGTAATCCTCATTTTTCTCTAGCACCACTAATCAGTTCCTCATGTGACACCATATCAAATGTTTTCTTAAAGTCCACAAAGATAGTATCTAGCATGTCTCCTTTGTCTAAAAACTCTATTACCTTATCAGAGAAAGATATCGGATTAGCCTGCCACAATCTCCTTTGGATAAAGCCATGCTTCATTCTAGCCCATTTCCCGCTTATATCCATGCCTTTAATTACTTCAGCTTTCAAAATCTATTTCAAAGCTTGTATCAAGCTGAGTTAATCTTTCAGTCTCCAAATCACATTCTTTGCTTTTCCATATCAGGACCCTACGAGCATGGCAGATGGCATGTATTTTGTCCCCAGCAAAGGTACATCTGAGTCGGATGTTTTGGACTGTGGGGTTGGATTAGGAGCAGAGATCGAAACTCCCAGAGGTCAACCCGTGAGGCACAGCTGAGAGGACTTTCTGGCAGGCTGGGTAGTGATGACTGCTGGAAACAGGCTCACAGACAGACCTTAGATGTGGCACCAAGACATGAGCCTAAGAGGGTCCCCTTAGAGGGACCGTTTAAAGTTTGCCACTTCTTTCATGCAACTGAACTGAACAAGTCTGACTAAATGGACCTGCCTGTCCCAGTTGCTGCTCAAATAAGACCTTATTTAGTTGGTTTGAAAGCTGTTTGTGTGATTTGGCCAGATTCTTTTAAGGAAAATGTCTAAGCACATCCTCAGAGCTGTGAACGGGTAGAGGACCCAACAAATTGTCATTCCTGAAGCTATTGCTGCTTGTTTCAGAACCTGCAGTGAAATATCTGGTGCCTTTTGGGGTTCTGCATTAGCTCCTGGAGCATTACATCCACTTGGATGCCCTTGCTTTGTCTCTGTCCTTGTGTTCCTACTCCCCATCCTGTTTCTGACACCCTGGTCAACATCCACATCATTAAAAATGGAAGCCAAGTCCTCCTTTTATTTTGGAGTCTTACTGAGTATGGCTTTAATTTAGCATCCATGTCATTTCGCAGCAGCCTCACTTATTATCTTCTCCTCCTCATTTCATTTACATAACTAAAGAGTTTTTTTCTCTTTGGTTTAACATGTAACTCACTTTGACACTTGACAGTTCTTCCTTCCTCACTATGCTTCTTGACCTCTAAGATGTACTATTTTGCTGATCAATCTCTTTTAGTTTGGTTTCCCAAGGGGAAAAAAGAAAAAAAAAAGAAAAAAAAGAAAAAAAAAATTATTCCCTCTCTTCCTTTCCTGCAATAACTTTCAAATGCAGTGGCCAATTTCAACCCCACCTGAAAGGATGGTAGAAGAACCTATGCTAATTAAGATTCTGTGAGTTTTTTCAAAAAATGGCAGCTGAGTAGATGAGAGAGATTCAAATTAGTGTCTCCACTGAGGAAAAAGGAAGCATCTCTCAGCCATTACATATTCCGTTTGGCAGCTGCCTTCTCGTCACTTGGCGCATGCCTCCCAGCCAGCCTGCTCTGCCCGCAAAAGAGCACGCGTGTACCTTCCAGCTATCCACGGCTTGTGCGGGGACAAGTGGTATGGGAGAGTTATAAGGTTTGGAGGCTAGGGTTTTTCTTGTTGTTTTGATTGTTTTGTGGGTTTTTTGGGGGGTAGGTGGAGTGCAGGAAACAGAATACACATCCATGAGCAACCATGCTTTCGAGGTTGCACTTCTTACAAAACAAGCTGCTCTCCTTTCTCATTTCATTCTGTACAGACCAAGGTCTATAAATTGAAGGCAACACAACAAGGGTGTGACAACAACAACAACAAAAAAGCTATCTTAACCTTAGCTTTATCACACACTGTAAGCTACAGAAAAAAAGCTGAAAAAAACAGCTTCTAGTAACAGACGTTATCAAATACCATGGCAATTCTGGCACCTGAGGACCATCTAATCGGATCAATCTCATTCAGGGAAACTCATTGGACTTGACTCTGGCAATTAAACTGAAGTCCACTTCTGCACCATACGGCAAATGACTTGGGTCTTTCTTCAGTCATCATATAAAGGTATTCTTCCATTGCTCACAGTTTTGCAGAGGACAATTCTCTCCAAACAGTGCTTCCAAAAAAGTAACCTTTTAAAGTTTGGACTTGAAATAGTGTAACTCGCACACCAAGCAGAAATGGAAATTGTAGCGCAAAGTTTCTGCAGTCATTCTCTATGAAGGGCTTTCCAGCCTCCCTGGCAATACGGGCTTGTTAACCCAGGGATACACATAAGAAAAGCCCAATGCACTCAGGAGAGTTAAAAGCCTCGCTGTACAAGTGACTGTCAGATATTTGCACCCTTAACTGTGGGCTAATAAAGTCCTCAGCCTGCAAACAGAGCAAAAAAATCTGAGTCAAGCCTCGCTAATCATTCTATTATCAGCGCACAGATCAGAAGCTGCTCTCTCCACCTCCCCTTTGATATACAGCCAGCTATTAGGGAGGCTGTGACACAATGGAATCAGCTCCCTTGTGCTGCTGTGGGATGAGCTGAAAGCTGTGTGAGAGGTGCCTGGGATGGCTGTGATTCCGCGTAGCTGGAATATTAGCTGAATGCCCCAGCGCACACAGCATCGCTGCGCAGGCTGGCAGGGAGGCTGCACAGCTCGCACTCTTTGCTGCCGGGCTAAAAGAAGGGCGAGGAAAAGACAAAGCAAAGGAGCTCATTTTAATATATATTTGCCTAATTTACACTCAGGGTTTTCAGCCTGAGACCTCACCTGGGCAGATGTGCATAGGTCCTCTGTGCAGAGGAAGGGGTGCTGTGATTTAACGTTGTGGAACTTGTGCCCTGGAGGATCCTGTTGCAGCTAATTTCCTTTCTTTGCTTTAGTTTTTTTAATAAATGCTAAAGTTCCTGAAAGTTGTCAACATAAGATGGGCTTGTACTGCCCTGTTTTGCCCCACAGCTTCAAGTCCTTGCTTAAGGGGTAGTAACATCAAATACCTATTAAATGCCTCTGGCTGATGTAAAACAAGCCCTCAGAGAACAGATCTCACTATTTACTCCTTCAACAAATACTTTGCGGATGTTTGGTGCATTTCAGCAACCAAAGGAAGGTGAGAGATGTGACAGCACCCTCAGCAGGGCTGCAGTTTGTTAAGAACTGGGAAGTTACGCAGATTCAAGAGCAAAGCTGAGGCCCTTGTGATGGAGGCTTGTGGGCTGTAATTATTTCCCAATTGGTAATTCGGATGTGTTGCCGTGGAAAGCAGCAGATGGTAATTACGTTCCATTAGATGTTTGTATTTGCTGTGGAGCTGTTTCAGTCCTTTCAGCATGGGGTGGAGCTGGGGCCTTGCTGAATGGGCTGGCAGACATGCTTCGCAGGTGTCTGAGCCATCGCAGTGGCTGATATTTGTTGGGGAAGTGCATGAATGCTTCCAACAAGCAGGAAAGGCAAGGATAGGAGCCACCCTAGTGACAGGGGTTCAGGGTCCAGTTAAGGGTTAGGAGGAAAAGTAGAAAATTGCAGTGAAGCATGAAAAGGTTGAAGCATGAGAAGCCCTTCTCTCTGGCTGGGGACACAATGTTAAACCCTGTCTTGGAAAGTTTATTTCTCTTGGCTCCCATATTAACATGCCCTTCTCAATCTTCACGCACTACAGAGACTTGCATTCTTACACGAACCAGTGTCAGATACAGTCCTGTTCTACTGCCTCTCTCCATGGCATGGACATCAGGTACCTGGCACTTCCCAAGCAGCACTCAGTCCTTTCCCGTTGCTCTCAAAGTGGACAATCTTGCTGCAGGGGCAATAGCTTGGCAGAGTTTCTGCTATGAAAGCGTAAATGAAGTCTTTATGCCCTTGTTCTCAGAGGTTTTCTCCCAGCTGGAAACCTAATGTGGCAGAGGAGCTTCTCAGGTATCTTCTCACAGTGCAGGGGCCCTCCAAAGGAGCTTTTCTCAGTGTGGAAGGCTCTGCTTCAGAAGACCTGTCAAAGTCTGTGCTTAAGGATCTGAAACTCTGGGAAAGGTTCAGCAGGACTTTCCTACCTTTCACATCCTTTCCTCTCCATCTTAGCCAGTGAAATTCAGCCAAGACTGACTACATCAGAACTCTTAACTTTCTCTGTAAGATGCTCCATGCCCATTTAGCAGCAGACGTAAGAACGGCCAGGAAGGGTAGGTCTATACTGACCTCAGCGTTGTCCAAAAGGTTCATTATAAAATCTGAGATTTTTATAAAACATATGTGTCTAACTGAATGAGTGGTTGTTGCTCAGGCCTGAGCACGCAGAGGAGGGCGTGCAGAGAGTCAAAGGCAGCTTCAGAGAGAGCAGGAAACAGCAAGGGGGAGTCAGCTTGGGAAAACATTTCAGGAACCTTAAGGGAAAGAGCACAGATTGCAAACGCTTGTTATGAAGGGAAAGATGTGCAGTGATTATGGGTAAAGCAAATCTTTAAGGAGAAGACAACATCAAATTTGACACAAATCTACATACAGGCTTCATGAAAGAATTACACTATAGGTTTGTAGGCAACGGAGACAGCAGGTGTCCTGCACATCCAAGGAAGCGCAGCAGGAGATCAGGGTATGTCAGCACCACAAGGTCGTAGAGAAAGCAGAGGGCATTCAGAACCGCCACAAAATGATGGAAGGACAAGCTAAATAGGAAAGATCAAAGAAACTGAATTATGCATGGCTTGGCCTACCAGTGATTAAACAGCCAGGGAAGGAGGAAAGCTGTTTAGTGTGGTCTGATGAGGGACAGCCTGAAGTTAAAAGGTGAGACGGATAGTGGAGAATGGGGACTGAACAACAGGAAAAGTTTTGTAAGAAAAGCCCTAATACTGCTTAATACTGTATTTCTGATGGGTTGTGGAAAGCCAGTTGTTCAAAACAGGACTTGACAAAAAGCTGGAGAATATGCACAGGGACAATTGTGCTGTGCCCAAGACACGGGACCTGAGCTGCCTGCAAAAGCTAGTGGTGCCACTTCCAGTGAATTGCTGTGATTGCTGATCCCATTAGTAAAGGCATCCTTGTGACAGGCTGTGTGCGGTGTAGGGAAGGTCTTCAAAATGTGGTTCGAACTTGGACTGAGTTGGCTTGTTATTACCAATATTGTAGCAGAGAGAAACAGTGCTGGTGGAGATCAGGTGGGCTGTGGCTTTGGCCAAATCTTGAACACCTCCAAGTATGGAGAATTCTTTACAAAATAGGTATATAAATACAATTTCATGATTATTCACAGTGATCCCTGAGCTCTTGAAAAATTACTAGAATGGCAATAAAAGGTCCCCTTTCTAGGGAAACCTTTTGAGGGGCACTGGTCAACTGCGAAGTGTCCTCAGGTCCATTATCTCTGAGCATAGCATGTGGTACGCAGCCCACATGGACTGAAGTGTTGGTCTTTTTAGGATGTAGTCTAGAAATGAAGAAAATTGGAACACCTATGGGGATCCTTTAAGAATCAGCTTTCTTTCTAAGTGTAAAATGTTATTCACATCCATGATAATTATTAGAATAATAAAGATCTCAATTACAGAACCAGCATGACTATTCTCAGGTATTCCATGGAGCCCTCCTTGGGAAATGCATCAATATAAGATATGCTGATGTTGCCTTCTAGCAGACACATTTGAACAACTTGTGCTAATTAACATTAATAAATACATACTAAAAGCATAACTGGAAACCAGGCTGCAGCACACAATTTTGTCTACTGTTTGAAAATTGTACCACCAGGTAAAATTTTCTGCTTACTTTCATTATAAATCTTCAAGGGATTTCTATTAATTACGTCTGCAATCAATGTAACATCTGGCTCCTGCCTTAGGCCATATCTACCCAGCCCACGCAATTGCTGGTATCCATTAACACAGCATCTAGATGCCTCACCACCTCTTGCCTGTTTAACCACACAACAGGCCCCTGAGCTGTTTTTCTGATGGACACAAAGACCTAAATTCACCAGTATGTTTATGTATTCCTTCCTTACTGGAGATTAAGGCTGTATAATAAAGGACCACTGTTCACACCACGCTAATCCTGAGCGATGCCTGTGGTTTCTACCTCTGCTGTCTAATTGTACATCACAGGTAACGGACGTAGCAGACCAACTTGTGCCAAAGCCACCACGGCCACAGGGACATTCATAATGTCTTCCTCCAGGAGAGATTTTCATGGTGAGGCTCCTGTATGGCTCAATGCACAAATCTGGCCTGGGATAGGTGCTCATTTCTAACCAAATGGGTATAAATGTCCCACCAACATCCCTTTATCATCCTTTTCCCTCTGTGTTTCAGCCCAAGCTGCCTGCTTAGCTTACCAGGACCCACACTATAGTGCCAGTGGGGTACTCTCCTGGCTGTGGGTAGTGTCAGACTGTCAACACCCAAACCTGGGTTGCCTACAGAACCCGTGAGATGGGAGCGATTGCTCTCACAGCACCAAAGCAGGGGCATTCTTCTTTACCAGAGTTACACAGAAGCTAATGATGGAAAAAAGGCATGGCTTACTGCCACAAAAATGGGGAGAAAGAAATTGCACTAGTAAGTCAGTAAACCTCCCAAAAAGAAAGGGTTGATTTCAAAGTCAGGTACATCTGAAAGCACTGGTTGTCATAAAAATACCAGCTCTCTTCTACAGAGTGACGATCCCCCTTAAGACCAACTACATTTAACAGGCTGAGTGTGAAGGTCACCTTCATCCCAGATTGTGTGCTGTTTCCAAGTGTCAGACCAGCACCGACCGTCCCTGCATCAGCTACACAGACCAGCTGCTCCAGCTCTCAGGGTGCTCCCAAGCCACTTGGTAGGGGGCAGACATGAATCCCCTTTGCATTATGATCACAAAGAGAATATTTCCTAATTGAGCCAAAAAGTCCCATTAGACTTTTGAGCAGTCTCAACTCCTCAAGTAAGCATCAGGATTTCTTCACATAGCATTTTGCAAAATTACCTTGGGAAATGATATTTTAATGATTTGAAAACCAGCCCAGCCACTCTTCCCTGTAGCCCTGTAAATTATGAATTAATATATCTTCTTTTTTTTTTTTTCCCCAGCTGCTTCACCTGTTTGGTGAAAAGGGCAGGGAATTGAGCAACAAACCCGCTCTTTCCCACAGACCTCTACATTCCAGCTGACTCCCTCCATCTCTACTGCTCTGGGATGTTCAGCTATGATATCATGCCCACCTTATAACCTAACCAGTGGAATGAACATGGACAGCCATGTTCATACCCTGACTGTGTCCTCACAGGTGGAATGAGCATGCACAGCCTCTCCCGTGTTTACATCAAACCTTATTCCCCCCACAGTGCCACTGCCACCTCCTTACACAGAGCACTCTGTGCTCAGGGTGCACAGGGACAGATGCTGACGATTACCTAAAACATCTGTACCAATAGATATAATCCAGCCTTGCGTCTTGAGTTGGCACCTGGATTTCTCCACGGGAGCAGTGCTTAGATATTTGTATGAGAAGAGATTTCTGGTTGAGGTGTCCAGCAGCAGTGGCCCTGACAGACCAAACTGTAAGTGGCCTTTATACACCCAATATTTTTTTTGTGCCAAGAGTGACAGCCCTTTGCAGAACTAATTCATTGTTCTCCTGAAAGTGCCAGTTTCTCTTCACTGACTAAAGAGGGAGCCTATGCACCTTCCATACAACATGCTCCTAGAGTGAAACACTTCAAGCAAAAGCTTGAAATTGGTCTTGATGAACCTCTGCCTCTCTGTGATGTGTTTTATTGAATAAAGACTCAAGATGCGAAACAGCAGAGGAGAGCATATACTGGGGGCAGTAATAGATTACTGGTGACAGCCTGAGCATCGGCACTGCAGAAGTGCACCCAGCAATGAGAATATTTGACTGAGAGCCATTTGAAAAGGTCAACCAGGCAACGACCAGGGCTCACTTCTGACTGACCTTTGCTGCCAGCTGTTAGACATACATGTGATATAATGATGGGGAAGGAGGATATTCTGACTGTCACAGCCCCTGGCAAGGTTTCAGTGGTGACTTGCAAGAAAGCAGAAGGCTAGACCGATCTTCCTGCCATGGGAGCGCAACAGGATGCTCGCTGCAGTGCTGGAAAGCCTGTTAGTCAGCACGCTTTGCCTCACTGCTGAACAAGGCAAACATTTTAATACAAAAGAGTGCTCAGAATTATTTTAATTCATAACTATCACAACAAAAAATTATAATTCCTATTAGAATAAAACACATTTTTGACATATTAATACTTTTCGACATTGATATTAAATGGGATATACATGCCTAATAACAAACACAATGATATTTTTCTCTGGAACTATTCTTTCTGACTCACTTTGGATAAGAAATGAGAGGCAACTGTGTTTGGGGAATAGCACATCTCCTCCCTGATGCAGTATCTCACTAGGAAAGCTGCTTTGAAGCACTTTGGTATCAAACATGGAGAAAGGAAAATGGAAATCTCACCGTGGAAACTAATGATGAACAAATACACCCAAGTTAAAGCAAAAGACTGAAAACAATTCTCAGCGGTTTAATGACAAAATGCTCTAATCCAGTGCTGGTGTCAATGTTTCATTTGTAGCATCTTTTATTATAGAAAAGGTACCCATGGGAGTATGGATGTGAATAAAACATTTAATTTTATGGCCACAGAAAGAAAAAAAACCTTTGAGGGGTTTAAAAGCTCTTTCATCATTATGCAATTGTTCTGCAGAGCTTGGGAAATCCTCTAGACTTAGAATAATTTTTGAATCATATATCATATATACGCAGGTCTCTCTGGAAATGCCAGCGAGGGGCATCAGCAAGGTGTGGTGCGGCGGCTCAGCACGGCATCATGTTTTCAGTGCCCTGGGAAACACATCGGGGTTCTACAAAATTAATCTTGGCAATTATTTTTCCAATGCACGTATGAAATAAAAGTGCTAAGGAACCCCCAGAGACATCCCGCAGAGTTACACATCACCTAACCGCTGTCGGCTCTTACAGCCCAAAGGCTTTTTGTGGTTGTGCCCCAGCAGCTGCCAGCACAGGAACAGGGCAGGCAGCTCAAGCCCTCCTCAGATTTCACATCTGCTTTGGTAAATGTACAATATGTGGTCCCAGGAGAAAAAAAACAAAGCCTGTTGACATATTTGTGATACGCAGCTGGCACATGGTTCTGAATCCAGAGGATTTCACAAGGTAAGCAGATACAGCTACAAGTCAATTGCCTTCCTGAGGGAAAAAACGGTGAGCAGAAATGAGGAGTCAACATTCCTCAAAACCTTTTAAACATCAAAGGACATTCATCTCAGGCAAGCTTAAGGATGTTTCATCTGCAGTCTCAGACACCAAGAATTCACAACAAGCTGAAGCCCAGCCAGATTCCCTCAAAGAGGAGAGAGACAGGGAGGAGAGAGGCAGCTCTTCCGATGTGCTTTGAAACTTCATTTACATTCAACAGCAGCAAGAAAACGATGAAAATAACTGGGCAGAGAAGAGACCAGCTTTCAGAGCTGGCCTCACCGCCTACAACTCTGGTTTGATTTCCAGAAAACAAGGGAAAGTAGGGAAAGCAGTTGGAGTAGTGGCGGGTGGGGGGGGGTGTTAAGGTTACATTTTTTTTTCTAATTACTTTCCTCTTTTACAACTACACTTCCAATTTTGTAACCAGAAACCTACTCTTCTTCATAATACAGATAAACTCGTGCAAAATTTCACTTGCTTGGCATTTTGAGCAAGTGCAGCTGGAGGGACTAGGTTTGTCTGAAAGCAATTAACCCCCCTATACAGGTAAATTCTTGGGCTTTTGGACTCAAAAATGAATTAGGAAACATCCGTATATTGGCATGTTTCTTGCCAAGCTACAAGGAACATCTGGAAGACTGCTTATCACCAGCTGCAGGTTGTAGGACGGCTCCTGAGAGGCATCTGCTGCCAGGTAAGTATTGAAGGGACAATTCATGTCATTAAGTATTGCTGAATCATCATATCCATCCTGTAGCAATGCAGCAAGCCAAGCCAGGGAAAGCACAAAGTGAGGAAGATGACGGTCTATGTCTTCTCTGTAAACATCCATTAAGGATGGCAAAGAGCAATGTCTGAGCTCCCACATTGTAAGATAAACTCACCAAAGGCAGTGGGTGAACTACACTTGTGCAGCTGGAGATGTTAAATTGTACCATGTGCAGTGTCATCACTAGGTAGATTTTGCTCCAGTTACCTGAAACAAAGCCAGCTCTGGAGAATATTTCACACAACATGGCTCTGCCATGTAGCGGTCACATTGATGTGGCCCTATCAGCTTGGTCAGTGCGGGTTGGAGTCACTATGTTTAGTGGGGGAAAAAAATCCTGCTGCCTCACTCCCTGCCTCCGACATTCCTCCCGGAAACATAGTGGAAGGTTTCCATCTTCTGCTAGGTGTCTGAGCAGCACCCTCAGGGTGCTTCCTCCTGCAGGTTGAGTCTTTCCTCTCTTCCTATTGTTACTCCCCTAATACAAAATTAAGCTGAGGAATTGAGTCCATTCTCTAACAGGCACAATCTCCTTCTCCATCAAACTAGTTTAGAACAAGGGCAATAACTCTAAGGGTCTCTAGTGCAGATTCTGCAAGCCCTGGATGTTTTGGTGCTCTGGAGGGTCACTCCATATTTCAGCCGTCATGTAACGGGGAGCAGAATGCAGCTGTTTGCTCAACAGCCTGGAAACATCTGCTTTTAGATCAGGCATAGAATTCAGCCTGTGTTTTGCAAGCTTGAAGATACAAGTCACATCAGGTCAGAACATGCCCTGAAGTGGGCACCTCAGTGCTGAACCATTCATTTTGTTCTGTGGAAGATAGTGGAAGAGTTGTCTAAAAAACTAACAGAAGGCTAAAGTTAAAAGGATTCCTTTGAAGGGGTTCCCCGCTGTGCGGAAGATATACTCTGAGTAAGAGGAGGCAGTAAGCAGGGACCTTGCTATAGCTGTGAAGAAACAGCTTCACTGGAGAGAAAGAGGGCTTGGTGACAACCAGCTCCTGGAAGGAGATGCTGGGATGCAGGCTGCAAGGCACAGAGGCACCAAGCCCTCTTCCTCCCAGAGGTGTGCATCAGTCCCATGGGGCCAAACCCCCTCCCGCCCTGAGCGCTCATCCCAGGCATGCTGCAACATCTCCTGCCTTGCAGAAGCAGCCCTTTAAGTGAGTTTGATACAGACTTCAGAATGGCTAGTCCTACACTGGCACTGGCACGTAAAAAATTCAAAGCGAGCATGACTTCCTTCAGATAGGAGACAGAAGCCTCAGCTCTCATTTTTGAGTGAAAAAGACAGCATTTGAATTTGACAGAGACCGACAGATGCACAGACTAGACTGAAAGCAAAACACAGAGCTGATGTCCAGAAATTCTTGATCACAACAAAATGTGCAGAGATCTGGTCTATAAAACTTCAGGCAGAGCATCCACAAACCCGTGATTTACACTTTAGAAGAACTGTTGCTTTTTAAAATTTGATTTCTGACTGAACAAACATCTTGCAAACCAGAAATTCAGAGAAAATTTCACTTTGGCATCAATAATATGCAGCGTTAACAAAACAGTATCTGTTCCCGTTGCTGCTCGGTGTAATTGATACAAGCTGCAGTGAAGCAGACAGAAATGCCTGTTCTTCCCTTGGGTTCCCTGCTCAGCATCTCCAGTTAAATTCAGGCTCCTGGATTTTCACGTCCCTACTTGCACAGACACTTTTGCAGCCCTCTACTACTGGTTATCCCAGAGATATGGACTCTGGGACACAGTCCTGAGAGAATCACAACCATGTGGCTAGAGACACATACTCTGAAGTAAAGTCTTCCAGCATTGGACTGGTTTCCTTGTGGGTCTGCTACCTGAGGTCTCCCTACTTTCCCTACTCCCTCTTTTCTTTTTCTTTCAGCCCTGGAGCTGCAGACTGCCCCTGTGCTGGACAGTCAGAATTCCTGGAAATACTGGGTTTCTGTAGAAGTTTGTTCAGCTGAGGAGTGTCAAATGAAATGCTGATTAATCACCCAATTATTTGTTTTCTTCTGCAAGGTTTTATGTTACTGGGGCATTTACAACAGGGTCTGGAACACCTAGGTCCAATTCAGATTAGCTAACTGTGCTGCCCCGTGTTTTCCTTGAACAACTTTGTTGACCCACAGAAACAGTTACCGTCATTGCCTTTTTGTTTCTTTTTGGTGCTTAGGAGTGCCTGCCATAAGATGGACACCATGAACTAGAGATCAGGGATAAACACTGTAAGCTCACTAATATTTTGCTATTCCTGTGTTACATCTATCTTTAGTCTTTCCTTCATTACCTTCTCTTTGAGCTCTGCTGACTGCACTGAACAGGCTGTCACTGAATGGGAGGTGTTAGACCCAGCTCAATCCAATCATAATCTTCTGACTTCTGGTCAAGAAGAAACAGCTATGCATAACACAGTACCCCAATGGGAACCTGTTACTTCCCATTATTGTGGTATCTGGTGTGACTGAGACCTAGATTGATGGCTCTGGAATTGGGCCTCTAGGCTATCACTTCCTCACAGGTTTATAGATCTTTTCTGATGTTTCTTTAAAGTCTTTCTTAACGCTAATCTAAAAGAATGGTCTCTCCTGCAGCAGAACAAGAATGCTGTTGGCCAGGTCAGACTAGGATAGCTAGAGAGAGGGCACTTGCTGCCTGCTGTTTCCAACATACAGTCAAGAACTGCCCATGACAAAGCAGACGGTCCAGAGGGTCCCAAGGTAGCACTGTCCTGACTCATGGTGCAGGACAAAACTGCACACCTACAGCCCAGCCCCAGGACACAGAAGATCCTCTTGCCAGGGTCGTGTGAATTTAGTGCCAGACTGCTCCCATGCTTGAGCAGTGCCAGTTCCTGAGGAGCAGCGAGCACCTGGAGTTGAACACCCAGGAATGATGCAATTTTTGCACTACCTTCCCCTGCACGTTGCTCGTTCTGAAGGCCAGTAGGCAAGATCAAACCCACAACAGAACCAAATGGCTTAACTTGTACCAGACACATTCCACAGGCAGATGAGGTCTGAGGAATGGGCAAGGCACAAGGGGAAAGAGGAGAAGAAAGAAATTAAGTGGTGGGCACCCTAACAACCTAACACCATTAGCAGCACGTGATGTTCAGGCATTGCTGCTGTGAGACAAGGGCCCTTAATGACTGATAAAGGGCAGGAACAGGGGGGTCCATAGCCAGTCTCGCTTTGGGTTTTGACATGGCATCCCTAAGTGGCCTTTTCCTCCCATTGTATCCCTCAGTACTCGAAAGCTGCTGTCTTTGACCGAAGGGAATAACTGGACCTCCTGAGCTTTCGGTCTCTCTAGCAACACCATTTGAAATTGTTATTTCTTGCGTTAGACTATCTGATAATCCTTATTCAGAGAGTGGCTGAAAGAAAGTGGTGTCTTGGGATGCTGTTTGGGGTATTCACCTGATTGCAGCTAGATAACTTAGCTGTTAATTAGTACTCAGTGGTAAATCCTCTGTAATATCCTTTATCCTGGTTGGCTGTCAGGATGTATCATACATGACACCAGGATTTCTGTTGATGTATCACAGTTTGTTAAAGCAGGTGAATAAGAAGCAGTCTGAGAAAGGGAAAACACGCTGGGATGATCAATATAATTGATCTTATGTTTTGTGCCCATTGTCAAATAGTTTTGCTCAAAAGCTGGAGCGGGGAAGGCACCGGCATCTCACACAGTAGGTGAATCAATTATTTGCACTACTGTTATCTACCTGGCTAGTTGATGATAAGTAGGATTCTAATTAGTGTCAGTAAGGTATGAATTAATTTTGTAATTTTGCAGGATGCGCTGAACAAATACCTCAGATCTTAGGAGAGACCTAGTTCTGTGCAAGATCTCCACAGTTCATCTCCCCTGAATGCTACTGGGGCTTCTCATTGTTCTTGGGAAGACAACTAACCACTGATGGAAGCAGATGGAATTGCAGTGCTGAATGGCACAAGTAGCAACAAAGAAAATTTTGCTGAACATGTTTGCCTGTATTTCCAGGAGGTTCCCCCCAGGCGATGAGGGAAACAACTACTTCTTTCTGAAGTCTGATTCTGCTCTACTTAAGCCATCCAAATCTGCTCTATACATTGCCATATTTTTGCATCCAGTTTCTGGTGATTCTTTCCATTCACAGTCCACAAAAATAATTACATGTATACTTATTCACTCGCAGCATCCCATTTTGTTGAAGTTGTCTACTTGTGAGATTGGCATCTCCCACACTCTAAAACTCTATTTTTTTTTCCAGCATCTCTATTTATTCCAAGATATTTTCCTGTCAATCTCTATTTACGCTTCTTTAGTATTTTTCAAAACATTTGATTAAGTTTGCAATAAAGTTTGGAATGTGAAAGAGAATCGAAAGAGGCCAATATAATTTTCAGCAACACATATAGAGCCATCATCTATTATTGTTACTCTTTACATGGCTATAATTCTCATAAGAAGCCACTCAAAATACTGTATTTATTTTGATATGAGGTTACAGTAGAAAAAGTTAAGAAAAGAAAAATGAATTTGATAAGCTAGGCAATGGGAGCTGGAGAAACTGATGAGAAAGAGAGGCACTATACCCTGCATCTCAGATACATCTTCTAGCAGTTCGACTAGCAAAACAACCTGCAGGCAAACAAGAAGAAAATCCCTGCCAAAATACATGCTGCAAAGACCCGGCTTCAGGATGAGATCTGGTCTTTGCAGGTCCACCGCTCCATTCCTACACCTGAGACAGAGACCCTTGGGTCATCTAGTAAGTCTACCAGGCTGCTCAACACTTCTTTTGTCAAAGTGCCTGTGAAAGTTGACTTCAGATCTGTAATTCCCTCAACACTAATCACTAATAGAGATTAATTATCAGAATAGTCTGATAGCAGACATGTAGCTTTATCATCTCTAAGTGGTTACAATTACAGTCTCACCATTAGCAGCTGCTTTGGCACGAGTCATGCAGGAAATACCATGATACGAGTGCACAGCCAGCTGAAGCACATATCTCCAATAAAAAATACTGTTTGACCCCTATTTCTCCAGAAAACCTGCACCAGCAACAAGTATAAAACAGACACTTTCTAATAGGTTACGCTATCAGCAGAGACAGCTGGAAGTTTTAAAGGATGGAAGATGCCAAGAGTCATGTGGCAGAATGATATGTTGCAGATGTGGGATTCCATAGCGACCTTTATCTCAGGCAAAGTAGTATGGTATGGGGAGCCTCAGAAAGGCAATGAGAGTTTCTGGCACTGGTAAAGCAAGTCTGCTTTGTGCAGATTGGTATTAAACTGCTCAATAGTGGCACAGTGCACTTGGTACAGTGGGATCCCATATGAGGAAAGCAGTCATGAGGGAAGTGGAAAAATAGTTGACTTTAGAACAAAATTTAGGGGGATCAAGGAAGAGTGAAATAACTTCAAGAGCTCTCCTCATGGAGTTGGACAGCATGGTGAAAAAGAGCTTCAGCTCATTTCGACACTGGAGTCTCCATGCCAAGAGCAACATGAACAGACTGGCAAAAGTTCTGGGAAGACCAACCTCAGCAGTGGTGCCTGGGAGGACTGTTCTGTGAAGGGTGGGCAGAAGTTACTTTCAGTTAATAAGACTCCCTAGAAAGGCCAGGAGGCAGAACTGATGGTGAATTGAGAGTGAGGAAAGTTAAAGCAAAATACTGCCACATCTGGAGTGGTGTAGGGGCACATCTCATGGAAGCAATGAAAGATTTGGGCCAACCGCAGCAAAACCAGAGAGCACAAAGTGCCTGAAGCACATTTAGGTAGAATTGAAGAGAAATGAGGGATTACGAATGCATTATGGTCACAGCATTGCCTACACTAGATATGACCTGGAGGGCCTCTAGAAGACACTTTCACCCCTGAACAGACAGATCACCAAGCTGTAGGAGACTGGAGAGGAGGATGCAGGATGCTTGTCAATATTGAACTGCTGAGATGCAGTGTTTGGGGGCTGATGGATAGCCACAGGGCAGCTTCTGCTATTGTAGCAGGCCACGTACAGCTATCTGATCTACTGAAAGCAATCTCCAGAGACCCAAAGCATAACAAACCATGGATAGTATGGACATCTTGAATGTTTACCATGCATAAATGCTGAGGAGTTATTGACCATCCAGACCTCTATTAATACATTTTCTTTTGTTCAGTATTAATGGCATCTTGATACACCATGCTGTTACACAAATTGAAAGCACTGGAAGGCAACTTATCCATCAGAGGGGTGCTTGGATGCAAGCAGATAAACAATCCTACAATAGCAGACAGCAGTCATCTTCAATGATAGCCATTCTAAGAAACTGATCCTCAGCTGAGCTTAGTTAATAAACTGGGTGAAATATATTCTAGCTCCTTAATACTAAAAAAAAAAAAATTAATCCACTTTGATTAACAATAAAAGATTTTCATTAATTCTTGGTAACTGATAAATAATTTCCAACCATTTCTGCCTTGATTTCAATTCCTAGAGTATGAAAAAAAATCAATTCCAGCTTAAGGCTTATTAAAGTATTATTCTATCTGAAGATGTGATTAGACTGAAAAGCACAAAGCTGGGTTTAATGGTCTTGCTCTAGTCACCAGTTAATTAGAATCCTTTGTGATATCATGGCTGTGCTATCCTTCACTCCCACCAGGAACTACCTCTACAGTGGGCTCCAGTAAGCAGTATGCCCATTAGTGATGTCTCTCACACATGAAACTGTCACCTGACTCTACTCATCCATATATATATTGTCCCAAAAACCTTAGTTTCTTCCAAAAGATGTATTTTAGATTTAACAGTGCAAGAGCTGTCACTTGGAAGCACATGGTCAGAAATTTGAGTTTTCAGTGTAATGGTCCTTCTTCTTCAAGAGGCACAGAACACAGAAAAAGGGTGAGATGTTGTTAACAGGGAAAATACAGTCTTAGAAATCCTGAGTTAGCCATTTGTGAGGCAAACAGGAGGCAGGTTGTGGCCTCCGGGTACAGTCAGCAGAAAGCAGAGCCTGTGCAGCCACTGATCATTCTGCAGGATGGTCTCCAGCTCACGTGCTCATGGTTTCTGTTAGACTTCTCTCTGTTCCTGATGCAGGACACTGCTAGAACAAGCCTTATGGATTCCCTGCTCCCACTAACTGTATCTGCACCTGTGCCATTGTCAGCTCCCATCATGAGAGGCTCTGAGCTCATATACTCCCACTGATGTTTTCTCACATCCCTTTTGGAAGGAGGCATAGTTCTGTCCTTCCTGTTGTAAGATGGGGAAGTCTGGTGAGGGGGTACAAAACATCAGATTTTGGTAGTATCTAAACATATTCCATGGGATTTGATAGGATTTTTAAAAGCGCTTTGCTTAGACGTACTTGGACTATTTTTACCAAGGTCTTCTAGGTGTTTTGCCAAAGACTACCCAGCTGGAAGAAGTTTCCTTACTTTGCAGGAGAACTAGCTCATATGCGTACCCCTGACTGTTACACGCTGCCATGCCTGCCCAAAGCAAAATGCCAGACTTTCTGCACAAGGTAGAGAGAAAGTTCAGCACTTGAAAACATGAAGCAAAGAAACCAATGCACAGGGTAAGGACTTCCCCAGGGCAGTCAGTAAGAAATGCTGAAGATGACCCAAGCCTTGGTCCTCCTGGGTTTTCATGCTTTGCTCCTGACTTCTCCTTTCACTCAGATTTCTTTTGTGACTTCCTACACTTTTTCCTCTGACCTGGTAGCTGTAACACCCTTGTCCTCTTCTTGCAGTTTGCCATGCAGTGCCCAACTTGGTAAGTACGTTTGAAGAAGTCATCCTATATCAGCCCTTGAAGAAAAGGCCAGCTGAAAGCTGCTAAGACTTTGATGTCTGGATGATTGTAGCGTAACAGTTGGCATGGCCAAGCCCATTGTCAGCGACAGCAATTTCCTGAGAGAAAGTTACACCCATCAGGCATAGATGATCCAACATAGACAGTCCACCCACAGGAGCTTAACTGAAGGCCAGTGCTCATGCTGGTCTGACTTTACAACAACAATGCCTTTTCCTCAGTTGACTCCACTCAGTATCATACTAACAAGAGAAAGGCAAAGGCTTAGGATACTCATGAGAGAAAACCTCTCATCATTCTGTGAGCTGGAACATGAGATTGAAAATCAGGTTACTCCTTGGGTCTTACCCCTTGTCTGAGTTCAGAAAGAACCTGCTGTCAAAAGAGCACTAACAGCACCAGCACTTAAACAAAGAGGCTTGACTCTGCTCATGTATCAGATTTTCTCTGGTTTTGGTAGATTTACACATCATGTAGTCAAAAGGTCTAATACTTGAATCGGTTGTATCATTTGGGACCACAACAAGGTTTTACTGAAGTCATCCTGCTGCTAAACTCTAGTCAAGTTCATCTCAACTTCCTGCGTGTTTCTGATAAGAAATGTTAAGCCAGTTAAACTTTGATAAAATCTACATCTAAATAACAGTCTCCTCTGAAGTAAGAAGACTTATGCTGATGCATGGAACTGAAATAAGATTGACATTTGGAGGACGTGAAATCTTTTGGGAAGCCCTAAAATATCCCCCAAGTAGGTCAGCTCAGTGACCTGGATCTGTACTTTTAATATAGGAGTAGCCTATATTTTCTCAAACTGTTTGCCGAGGAACAAATGTTTTTTGGGCTATGGATTTATTTTTAGTAGTTAAATGTGACCTTTGTAGGAGATCCTATAATAAGAACAACAATGAAGCTGGGCAGGGTGAGTCACACAACATGCTTTGATTTAGAGATGAAGAACACACATCATTTAACCCTTGGTCATTTCCAGATGAAACTACCTTATATGCAATTTTCACTTTAGGAATCAAATCAATACTTACAAAAAGAAGGAATTTCTTGATGGCACCAAATTCTCCTCCTTGTCTTACAGGGTAACTAATAAACATCACTGGAAAACAGATTTCTTTAGGAATACAAAATAAAAGTAAAAATCTGGGCCAGAGGTTCCCAGCTGCATTGCCAAGTCTAGCTCAGATTTCAGCAGCCACCATCTACAAGTTCTTAAAATCCATCCTAAAATAAGCTTTGTTATTTTCAACTTTACCCTTTCTACAATGGAGTCTAGCCATTTAAGTATAGAAAGAGTTGATCTTTCCTCCTTCTTTGGGATACTTCTTACCATGAACTAAAAACCCGGAGTGCGAACTCCAGTTCACACAACACAGCTATGGTTGAATTTGCAGCCTAGATTGGAAAGAGAAAGCTCTTATCCCTGTCTTACCATAATCAAAAATATATTCACTCAGTCTGCTCTGGGAGTAAATCTAAGTTACCACATGCATCACTTTGGTGATCTAAATTTATATGCGGTTCATGGAAAATGAATATATGTTTGAAAATTCTTCAGGCAAGGGATGAAATTAGTCACAAGATATTAAGTAAAAGATATGTCTAATGATAAATGAAATGGCTTCCCAGAAGACATGGTGGACTTTTTTCCCTTCAGGCCCTTAATAAAGATCTGTCTCTTATTAAACCAAATGTTCTAGCTCAGCTAGCAGAGATAAAGTTACATGGAACACTGGGTGAAGTGTCTGATCTGGTCACGCAGGAGGTCAGCCTAGATCTCCACACTGATCCCCAGTCATTCCAGTCTAGAAAATTTTTCTGTTGCACGCAGGGCTCTGAGGAGCACATCTTCACCCTCAGTTTTTGTGACTATCATGGAAGACACAGCTACCACCTTTCTTCTTTCCAGAGAAGCAGGATGACAGCAGTTATCCCTTTCCTAAGATACAATTAAACATGTTGAAATAAGATGAAATCCATCAGAACTAGCTGTTTCTTTGAATGACATGGAGCACACTGACACCTGGTAAGTTTGTGGAAGATCACATTCCAAGTTATCTAGTGCAATGGATCGTATTGCAAGTGCTGGGATATAGCAGCTCTGTTCTCAGTGCTATTCAGGGACCATGTCATTCTCCCCTGCTTTTTCAGCTTTTCTGTTATATCCAAGAATCTGTCCCTCTTTTAATGTCTTTTCTTCAATAGCTGGCTAGCGGCTGCTAGAGGGATGATGCATTTCAGGCAATGAGAACACAAAAATAATACCTCCTTCAATGGAGTTTGAAACATGCTCAGAGACGTGGGCACCACACAGCAAGTGGAAGTCAGACAGCACTGCACTAAAAGTTTAGAAGTTCCTTGGGATGTGAGCGGAAGGGTAGTCGCTATGTACATGCTGCTAAGCTGTTTGGTGAGACACCATAACTTCACTGTGAGTTCTGAGCTGCTTTTGTGACTCTCCTATTTCTTCATACTGGATAGTCAAGTTGATGAAATGGTTGGTGCAGGAGATAAAGCCCTGAAGTCTTCCCACATCATTTAGGTACCAGCTAAGGACCCAGGCACTTCCATAAGCAGCCCATCTTACAGAGGGAACATCTATTCCCTGTGCAGTCAATGAAGTATAAGACTTGTCTCCAAAGTCAATTTCAAGTGATATGAGTCTCACCCAAGTGTTAGGAGCCAAAGGTTTGGTAAAAAAATCATCAGACAGAAGCAAACCCTCTTGGGCCGCTTGCTACATCTTCAGAATGGGTGCAGAGTACTTTTAGCCTTACTCTGCTCCACTTTGTCCTCTTCTTCATAATGACTTTTAAAAGGTTCATCAATTATCCAGAAAGTTTTGCCCTTCCAAGCTTTGACTTGGAGGAAAAATGCTGATGTATTGATGTTTGTTAATAGAATACATTAGAAAAGTAAATCAGTCTGTTAAAGGGATATTAAATGGGAGAATGGTTTCCCTAACATTTTTAATTAACAGAAAACTCTGAATTTCTTTAAATGTCAGTAACATTATGCAACCATCTGTGTAGTTGACTTACACAAATAAATTTAGTTTTTTTATTTGATATAAATCCATCTTAAGATAATACAGCCAAGACATGTTCTGGCATCTTGGTTCTCTTTTTGATTTATCTACGGAAAGACAGACAATATAGGATCTGAAAAAGGGTGACAAAGTGTTTCGTCTTTCCCCTCCCCACCATTCTTTTTTAAGATTTGCCCTCAGACTGCTTTTATCTTCAAAGTGTTCTAGAAATCCTGTGCAATGTCAGAATACAGACTAGGTCCCAGGTAAACAAATACAGCCAGAAGTCTCACTTTCACATATTTACAGCTAAAACATGCATTTCTTATATTAATGTTGGCAAGATCTAACTAGATCACTCTTGCTGTTTGCAATGGCAGTAAGCACTCAGAATCTCGGTATGAACTGCACAACTGAAGCTTCAATAGCAGCAAGGTGAGTTGGGTATATCCATTATCTACCCTATTAGGGATGTATGCGTGTGCAATTATGCTATTTTATTGTATCTATAAGCCTGAATGGGAAATAATTTGCTCCAAACACACATCTTTTTCTAAGGCAGATTGTAATGAGTACCATAATCTGAAGACGTAACTTAATTTCAGGTCCATCCTTAATATGCAAATTTTATCCTTCAGTATCTCTTTATGCATTGAGAAAACATAGAATAACACTGCAGCTTTGAGTTGAGCCCAACGTGAGGCATGATCTACACCAGAAACTGACCTCCCCATAGCATGCTTCTTGTTCTTGAGTCTTCCTAAACCAATCATATTGTGAGAAAAGTGTGCATGTGTTGACATATCTGTTGAACAGTGTGGGGTTCATCTCAGTGTCTTTAGCTAACTCAAGTTAGATGTCTTAAGATTGTTTTCTGGATCCCTCCCACCATACAAGGACAAGGAAAGGCATCTCCAGAGGACAGCAGAGAAAGCCTTAGGATGGGATATATCACCATCTGGAGGTGCCCATCTCCTGATCATAGCAGAAGTCAAGAGCTGGGTAAAATCTTGGATCCTGTCTACTGGAAAGATCGTCGGCTTGTGTAGGTGGTCAAAGTTCCCTAAGTTTAAGCCAGTATTTCTTTTAATATGTGGGAATTTCTCTCATTTCTTAATGAAATTCTGTGACCTCTGGGTAGGTGACATGAAGTCAGTATGGACATTTATTCCATACAGTGAAAGAGCCACAAAGGAGTAACGATAGTTGCTAAAGATCTAAATGCAGAGGGTAACTGTTTCTGGGATTCGTAACACAAAACTATGTGTGGAAATTAAGAGACAAATTATGTCTCTCTGCTGAATCTTTGTGAGGAAGAAATTTTATGTACTGATTGCACTTTGAATTAGTTTGAATTCAAGAGTTTCAAGTAAATAGAATCTATAAGTACATGATAAATTTGGGGGAATGAGCTCAATTTAAAGGGGTATCTAAATTTAGCTGTAGTAATAGTAGTTTAATAATGCCCCAATAGCAGTAATTTTCTTATATATTTCACAAACTCAAGGTTAACTGATTCAGAAGCTCTTTGGGTGGACAATTTCTTCTGCAATTAATGTTGTGACTGCCTCATAACTGTATTGATAGCTATCACAATTACTTATTAGTCTTGAAAATGGTGAGCAGTTCTAGCAGTAAACAGCAAATCTCACAATAATCTGCTGACTATTACCCTGCTGAAATAGTTGTGAAAGTTCCCTTGAAAACTAATCCTGAATTCCAAAACCATACCATTCACAATGGCAAATGTGACTTTCAGCTGGTTGGACTCAGCCTCTGGAGCTGCTGATAGGAAAGAAACCTAATTAATGGGAAGTTAAAAGAGAATGATAACAGCTGAGGCAGGATTAGTAGTGTGAGCTTTCACCCTTATTTCTCTATGGTCATCCTAGAGAAATAATCTATTATTGGAGCAAAAGACATGATATAGGCATTCCAAATATTTCATTTGAATGATACCATTTGGACTCTGCTACAAAGAAACATCTGATGGAACAGCTGCCAAAACTGCTGGGGAAATTACTGCCCAATGACATTAAGCATCCCAAGAGCTCTAAGCATTCAGGACTGTCTCAGCTTCCAAATGATAAAGTGTTTTCTTCCACAGAGGTGACTGAGACTCTTTCAATTAAAAAGAGAAGCAGAGGAATAAAAGCCTTATAGAGTGGTAAACCTTGTAGCTACAGATCTAACAGCTGGTATGCTAAGGAGAGAGACATCAGACACCCAATTTTAAACTCTCCAATGTTCACTCTTATTAAATCATCTGATTCTGGCGTTCAGAATCAGATTAGATGATTTGGGGATGTGAGGCATCATCATACCAGTTAGAGTCCTCAAAAGAGACTGACAGTTACTGAGTGCATTTTAACTCCCCTCCCATCCAGGATGGGCAGACTTGTCACTGTACTACATATTACTATGACTTTTCTTACAGGTGCTGCCTTTACAGAAGGACATTTAAAAACCCACTAGCCCTTCAAAACCAGGGTCCTACAGTTCTTGAGGGCCTCGATACCAGAATTCTCCCACAGAAGAGCAGAGAAGGTTGTCTATCTCCCACATTCTTCTGAAGCACATCCACTGTATCAAAATGTTGTGATTCCCTCTAGCAATTGGCAGTCATCATCTCCAGTGACACTGAATTGTCCCCATCCTGCGCTGTATGCACTGGTGAAAGCAGTGGAAGGGATCCTTCTGCAACAGGTAGGCAAGTAAGCTACTCTTTAGTGACAGGGCACTTCCCAGAGCAAGCCCTTACTTTAAGTATGTGCCTCCCAGGAGAGAAATGACCTGGAAGTGTTACTCTAAGGCTTTCTGAAAGCCCCAGTTCCTTTGCTGGTTCTTAGAAGGAATGTCAGAAGGGCAAGAAGTCTATTTCACTGTCTCTTGTCCATATTTTTTTGAGGGCAGCTAGATGGCAAGCAAGGAGGATAGGGCTGGTCATTTGGCTCATTTAAAAGACCTTCATAGGTCCTTGGAGTACATGCAGGAACACTAATGTTTATTCTGGATAAATTTAACTAAATAAATTACAAGCAGTATGTAGCGACCCAAGGCTATCTAAGGAGGTTGATTGACAGGAGTTGGTGACAATAGTCTCCATCTTTGCTCTTTATGCTCTGACAGCAGGCACCAGGTCCTGTCTGTGCCTTGAAGGGAGGGGGCCAAAAGGACAACTTGCCTTTTAAAAAAAAAAAATCTTCTGTCAAAGGAATTAAAAGACATACCATCCTATTTTCCAAGCAAGTAGTAGCCTCTTCTACAGGCATCCAAGAGGTCAAGGTAGCCTCTCTCCTGGATATGCCCCTCTCTGGGACAATGTGTATTTGTTTTTCTTGAATGTATCTTATGAGACTCCTCCCAATCCTTAGCACTCACTGGTGGGATTTATTAGCTGTACTCACCCACGTTGCACCCACCAATAGGGGAACATCCTTCCCTCCTCACTTATCCTGAATTTAGAATGAGTCAAGCTCACAGGTGTCTTCACACTCCTTCCAGAGACTACAACATACTGTCTCACCAGCAAGCCTGATGAGAAGTCCTGCCATGACACACCTCAACCACAGCTTTTTGTTACCTTTAGAAATGCCCTTCCCCATTTTCCTGAATGCATTTTTGTCTCCTGTGAATAGCACTGCCAGAAGACCCCTTTCAACCCACACAGTCAGGGCTATGCTGAGCAACCAAGGTCCACTCATCTTCTCTTTCCCCTCCTGCTCTCCAGAAACCCTCTGTCCCTTTGTCAAGGAGCTCCCCCCTTTGCCACTTCAGAGCAAAGGTTTTGGGTTTGGGCTCCAAGACACAGGCTGGAGGTATCCACTCAGGCCGTTTTTCAGCTGCAGCATCAACGCGCGAAATAGTGGATACACTGATAAACGAATTGTCTGAAGCCACAGCCTTCCCAGTGTTGTTTCACATTGTTCTTTAATATTTTGAATGTGAGTTCATGCCTGTTATCTGTGCAGCGTGAGACACTTTTGCCTAATAGTTACGAGAGAATCTTTCTTCCAGATACAACCATTCCTATCCAGCCATAGTAATGACTGGTGTTGAGGCAGATTTTCTTTTCAAATTAACAAAGTCTCATGAAAATGCAAGAGAAAAAAAAAGTGGCATTATGACAGAATTATATCCACTTGTAGAAATTAAATACTTGCCCAACGGAACAAACACAGCACACTGTACAGTAGGTATCTGAGGGACCACATGCACATTTTGTGTAACGCTATATAAGAACAAAAATGTTGCATTGCCTGTATTATTATATCTCAGCTATTACATATGCTAATGAGAATTTTCAGTTATATAAGTGTAACCTGTTCTCTAGTAGTATATCTTTTGTAGATTCTCTAATAAATCAATATTTTATGCAAGCAAAAACCTTGAAGTTTTGTAGAAAAAAAAAGTGCCTTATCATCCCTAGCAGCTCCCAAAACCCTGCAATGCAGGCTATTATTTCTGTAAAAGGAAAAAAAAAGAAATCAATAGAGATTCCTTGTGCGTAATCCTCAGCAAGATTAGCACTTTGTCAACCTCTGCTATAATCTCCTGGAAAGCAAGAAGGAAGCAGGGTGGGGGCTAGGGAAAGAAAAAGAAAAGAAATCCCAGAGAAACCAAGAAGTGGGAATTTCTTGGGGGTGTTCATTGTGCTTCTGATAAAGAAGAATACTAAAAAGGCAACTCTGGTCTTCCCAGCTTGGTGCTCAGAAATTAGAGATGCTTCTCCCAGCTGTTGAAATCTTAACACATCTAATTGGAAGAGAAGCCTTTCAAAATTACCAGCAGTTAAGTTTCCTCTTTTAAAAGGTGTTTTAGGGGCTAGATCCAAAACTCAGCCTAGGCCTTGCAATGCTGAGTGTTGCAGAGCCTGAGTTTTGGGTGTCTTGCCCTGCAGAGCAAGAGTGTGAGCCAGCCCCACCATGGTTAGAGAGCCAGGGTCCTACATGGGAAACTGCCCCGAACTAGAGAGGGAATTTAAGGTAACATCTCAAAAGTCTGCCACAGAAAAATTCACAAGCAGTGTTGCAAGCTCTGAATAATGGATCAAGGGCTGAAACGGACAGTAATGGATAAAACTATGTGTAGACAGGACAGAATATGTTATGTCACATTGTATCTACTATTTCCCATTCCACTGCAATCACCCATTAATTAAACTCACAGATGAGCTGCATGGAGAGGTAATTCAAACATGAGAAAGGAGGAGAAATATTAAAGGATCAAGAGAGGCCAGAAGCATAGGCAGAAAATCAGCAAATAAGGTTGGAATCACAATAAACAATTCATTGGGAGTAATCACGTTTCACTTCAGGCCAAAATTAAAGTGTACTTCAAAATCATGGCAGGACAGAAGGATGGGTGGCAACGCTTCGCATAAAGAGCTGGAATCACTGAACAGAGTGATGTACAGCATACATGGAGGGCAGACTGCTGCCACGGTTGCATCTTGTATTAGCACATCCCTACTAGCTTCTCATTTGCAGGTGCCCAGAAAGCTGGCTTTGCTGCCAGGGAAGATTTCTTTTCCAGGCAGCAGTCCCTAAAAAGCATAGGAAGTGCACTAGCAGACTACCAAGCTGGAGTTTAAACAAACAATTCAGCAGCTGTTTTCTGTTTAGCCAGCTGAGATCCTACTGGGTTGAGAAGTGCCATCACCATTTAGTCCTGTCTTCCTAATGAAACCATCCTTGGCTCTGACCCAGCTCCACCTGACAGCACAGAGTCAGGAGTTTTAATACAATGACCAATTTCAGTGCTTAATTTATTGAGAAAAATGGAAATGAACCTTCAAATTTTCCTTGCAGTCCCTCTCACATGAGCTTCCTTTTAATTACAGCTATAGAAACGGCCTTCCAATAAAAACAGTAAATACCTTCTGTGAAAAAGAACCGTACACACCGCTAGCAACCTTCAAATCTCTGAAGCAGGAGAAGGAATATGCTTTTTATGCAGTTTCCATTTCACCTGAGAAATGTAAGGATCAAAGAAAAAAAAAAATTCAGAGAAAACTGAGGAGACTTCATGAAGAATTTGCATTCTTGAGATCTTCACCAGTTATCCATTAGTTACAGCAAACAGGTAATACGTACTTCAAGTAATCATACACCCAAGTCTAAAACTTCATTCCACATGTAGCATTAAGTTACTATGGGGCTTACAGCTGATTAATAGTATTTAATAAACATGACTTTTACTGTTATACAGAACTCATTTATTCCATATAATAATGGTATAACAGAAAAAAAAAAAATGTGTATATTGGTTTTATTTCCAATGTCTCTGCTACCAAGATGGAGCTCAAGGCTTAATACACTATAAAAATTGCTGGAACAACAGAAAATAGACTCCATTTGAGATCTGAATTGCCAGATAGAGGAGCTGCTTTCTCTTCAGTGGCTGTACAGAAGAATAAGCTCCTGACTTTTAAGACAGACTAATGCATGAGTAAATTCTCTTGTAATTTTTGCTCCAGATCTGTGGAATTCCCCAGACCAACAAACCTTATTTATTAAGCTCCTGACATTGGGATTCTGGACTCCTTACATAAAACCAGCAATAAAGACTTCCAAAATCTCATTAAAAGATTAAACTCCTATCACAAGCAGCTGGGACTTTTGCAAAGGAGTCTGCTGAGCTCCCAAAATGAAAAGGTAGAGTAAAACTCAGGCAAAATTCTTCTCTCAGCACATTCCTTCAATAAATACGCTACAGCTAGGATGAGACTCAGAAGGGATACATATCATCAAATATTAGTTGTCTGAAAACCAGGAGTCTATCTATGTTCTCTCTACAGCTCCCTCCAAGTGGAAATGCCCATCCTAGGTAATAGGAATTGTACTTAGAAAGGTCCCATTTTTATCTGTTGAGTGCAGAAGGCATCTTGGCTCCTGACTGAGACTAGACTGGGAACCTGGGCACATTAAGCAAATTCCTGAAGGTCAGTTGTGATCAGTTGGATTCTGGTCACTGTCAATTACCACACAGCTGTAGCCACATCGGGTGAACACTTGTTGTTCTAGCCTTGTCTTGAAAGTCTCCAGGGATGGAGGACCTCTAGACTTTATTGGTCATATTACTTTAAGTTGAGATGTTTTTTCTCTTTCTGCCTGGGCTTAGCTGTTAAAGAAACAATTTATTAGCTCTTGTCTCATCTCAGCTTACCTGATGTGTGTGTGCTGGCTTTACATTCAGTATACTCAGTGCTGTCTGACTCCGACTTCATCAAATAAAGCCCAATTTTCTCAAATCAAGAAATTATTCAGTTCTAATATTCAGGATTTTAAGTTACATCATGGCTAATTGGTTTAAATTCAGAGGAAGAGCTGGGTATTTCATTGTGGTTGTTTGCACACATCTGATACACCACTTCAAAACTGACCATAAACCAAGTTTCTTTAAGTATTGTGGTACCCCAAGTTCAGCAATGCATTTTTTATGCACTTTCAAACACTGGACCTTTCATTGTCTAGTTTCCTGTGCCAATACTCAAAAACAAAGTCTTAAAACTAGTTTCCTGTAACTTCACCTGATAAAAGGCAGGTGACAAGAAAACCTGGAAATCTAAGCAAAGATGTTTTCATAAGTACAACCAAAGAAATGTAATTCAACAGTTCAAATAAACGTCTGCAGGCACTTTCTTGTCGTCTGTCAGTACTCCCTGAGCTAAGTGGCAGCATGTCCTTTATGTGTTTGATCTGAAAAGGATTGGGCTTTCTCTTGGGAGATGCGGTCACACTTTCCACACATACAAAGTTTTGCATCAAGTTAAAACTAGCTTGGATAGCTTTTGAAGCTTATGTAAGAGAATAAATCTGTCATATTTTTCTTAATCTTAGCTATTTCAGTGTATAAACCATAGTCACAGCAGAATCCTAGCAGCATACATTATTGTCTTCTTCTCAGCAGGATAAACCACTCTTATTGTTAAGAAATCTTAAACTCTTTCAGATAATTCACAAACTCTTTAGAGATAACAAGATTCATCCAGAAACAAGCATTAGTCATGCCAGTATGCCCCATTTTTTTTAATTAGATCATCATATATTCCTGAGCTATGGGTCCCCTCAATGATCACTGGGACACAGTAAGGCTACCCCTGTCAAATTTGTCTTGTTTCTCCACTATTCTCAAGTTGACAGCAGCCAAGCACACAATGCACCTCAAATCAAGCAATATTACTTTTTATCCTGAGCATCATAAATTGTATGTGAGTCAAATCTTAGACCAAACATTCAATTTACATAATCTTTGTGCCTTCAAACAAAACCAACTACAACTTATTGTACAGCCATGTTCATAGCATAGAACCTTCAGTCATTTTGGATCACAATCAATTTAACATGTATTCACATTTGGGCTGGACCTTGAAAGGGCAAGGAATCAGCTACTGCTGTGACAGAACATCTGGCTCAGTTCCCTAATGTTCAGATAAACTCTCTCAGCTCAGGGAAAGGTGTGCTAGCAGTGTATAAATACACCTCTTCCCCTGGTGTGATCCCCATCCCATCATCATGACCATCAAACCAAAAGCACAATTTCTTCCTCCTGAAGGTTGCTATAGCTATGGCTCCTATGAGGACTCAGGAGTCATGTCTGCAAAATTTCATGTAAACAGCCTTTTGGTTAAAGCCTTTGTATGCGCCTCCAGAAAGCAGAGATGCTTGCTGTCTTTAACAGGAATGTTAAACATGCTAACCTGAGGGGTGTGAGCTGATGAACTAGATCTCCAAACCCAGCAGTTACGTTCCCCCAAAGGAAGAGGTTCTCTTTTCCCCTACCCGCTCTTCTGTCCCTTCAAATTAATGAGTTAAAGACAGAGAAATCTACCTCTAGTGCCTGATGAAATTCCTTTCTTTTAAAGGATTACTTGTGGGATGGAGAATTGTCCTTTGGTAACTCAGATTTTGGCTTTGATTCTGGAAGATGTCAAAAGCCTTCCCAGCTCATGGAAAATGCCTGCCAGACATATGCAAAATAATTAGTTTTACAGCTTGTAGCAACCTATTATATTGCTCTCATCCTTGAAAGAAAGAGAAGCTGTCCTGACAACATTGCCCTTGTGTGTCCCACCACAGAAAGTCTGAATGTTCAGACACGAACATTCAACTAGCACAGTAGTTAGTTTTCCTTTGTAACATCTTCCTGAGCAAGGACATGTTCCTCCCTGAGTTCAAAGCACAAAGGACTTCCCTTTGAGAGTCCTGTTGTTGCTGGTTCATTAAATATCTCTCAGCAACATTAACTGCACTGGAAGGGACCACTTAACTTCAAACGCAAAAGCCAAAAGTCTGGTGTCTTCTGATGCTCCCTGAAAGAGACTTATAGATCCTGTAAGCTGTGAGAGTTTTTGCCTCTCTCTTTCTCTCCCACATCATAATCACCTTGCACATTCGTACAGAGCACCCAGTAGCGTTTTTTCCAGTTCTGGTGTAACCTGCCTCTGCATCCATGAAGAAGTGGGAAAGAACATGACTCACCTAGAAACCAGCTATCTGAAAACTATTGCTTGACATTTAAATAGCAGGAGATAAATCCTCAAAATGACAGTATTGGCTTAAAAATTACGACTATCAAATTCCCTCGGAGGGTGGGTGTATACATTGGCAGGGTTATGCTGGGTGAACAGCCATCTGGCAATGCCCCAGTCTCCATGAAGTATTCACTGAGCACAGGGAGCCTACACTCTTAGCTTGGGAGCCCAAACTTTGACAAAAGCATGCTGAGATTTGCCTGCAATCACAAGACAGAAAAAAATCTGCACAATCTTGAGGCCTGTACTACATGAAAAGATTGGACCATGCTGCACCTTGCCAAGTCCTAAAGGTGGTTCTCCAGATCAGCCTGAACAAACTAGACTTGAATTAGCCTTAATATGTTTGAACACGTGGAACAAAAGAAAACAGAGATGGAAAACAAACAAACAAACCCCAATAAACAAATATACTAAAGCAGGTAACTTACAGTGCCACAGCTTACTGTGGATCCTGATGCCCAGCTCCTTCCCCAGCAGCAGGAACCTCCTCTCTCCCCTGTCCCCACTTTATATACTAGCAATGACGGCCCATGGGATGGAACAGCCCTTTGGCTAATTAGTAAACTATCCCAGCTGTTGGCTAATTAGTAACCTATCCCACCTGTGTCCCCCAGCCACAGGGGCCACCAGCTCCAGTTCCTCTCCCAGCTCAGGTGAGAATGAACTATGTCCTAGCCAGAACCTGGACAAGTGTTAAGTTATTACCTTAAGCATATTGGTGTTTTGTTTTCCTGTTCTCTTTTTTTTTTTTTTATGTTCAGCAGTTTTAAACTCTTTTCTGTCCTTCTACCAGAGACAAAAGGTGATCTCCACCTCCTAGTTACTCTTATCCCATTTAGACAGTTCTGCTGAGGTCTCTAATTGTAACAGCATTAACATTTGCTCTAGGAAGCTTTGAGTTCAAAAAATCATCCCTATTGGAAAGAAAAGGGAATGTATTTGCATTTCCTCAGACCCATCCATGTCCTCAGTAAGAATCTGAATTGAATGCAAAATGATCTTGCAGCCTATGCAAATGTAAGGGACAGATAGCAATTCTGTTCTCATCTCCCTAATGTGGGCAAATCATGTGTTGCCCTGTTAATGAATCTTTGTACGCAGATATTTAGCAGCGAGACCGTGAAAGATAAATTAAATAAAAGCCCTGATCCAACAGGGACAGGCCACACACCACCTTACGTCTTGCTGCAAGCTCTGACAAGGGAGCACGATCACTCGCAGCATCTTGCAGGGATGCAAAGCACCTTCTGGCCAGAGATGGGTGCAGGGACCGTGTGTGGGGGAAGGGGTAAGTGGAGGAAAGGAGTGGTGCTGGCCCAGCACGTGGGAGGAAATGTCACCCAGATGGCTCAGAGAACCGTGCAGGATCACAGCAGGGAAGTGAGCCTTCCCAGAAACAGCTTTTCCTCAAAAAACAGAGATGTCTTCAAACTAATGCTTCTTGTAGGAATGTACCAGTGTCAACACATTCTTAATCGGGAAACATGTCTTGGCACCTAGATGGAATTTCTAGTCAAAAATCAGAGGGAAGGAGGGAGCTGAGACTTGAGTAGAGACCATTTTCCGAGCCTTGTGGTGAGAGGATTCACCTTCTGTAGAGAACACGGAGGTTCAGTCCTATATGTTCAAGTACAGCTGCTCTGTCCCAGGAGGAAGGCTGCTGGTCAGGCTGCACTGTCGGAAGCATTTGAGATGTTTTTGCTTACCAGCTGCTTGCTGAAGTGTGGCCCCATCTCCTAAATACAACGAGAACCCTGGCTGGTACCAATCACTCCTCCACCGTATTCTCCATTCTTAAGCTCTTGGTTTTGTCATGCCACAGAAGTATTTCTGGACTAACTAAGAGAAGGACAGAGGACTCTGACTGGGTCTCATAGAAATGTGCAGAGACTGGTTCTGCAGAGAATAAGGGGTAAACTTATTTTATACAAATGATTAGACAAACTTGTTGCAGAGGGGCTTGTTTATAGCAGAAATCCTTGCTCCACAGTTTCAGCTAATACCTACCCACCAGTGTCTGCATGCTCAGGATAATTCTTTTGGTCCCTTTCTGGATAGACTTAATATAAAGGAGCCTCATTTCTTAAGCAGAACACTGATTTTTCAGAAATGTAGAGCTTTTTGTAATGTACAAGTCAATAACTCGGCTTTGCTTGGGGCATTTTTAGCTTTGAAAAGCTATTCAAAATAGTAATATGAAGTGATCTGACAGATAAATCATTGGTGCTACACCTGGGATTAATAATACAGGGTTTTTTGCTTGTAACTACCTGCTCAGCTCCATGACTTCTCTATTATCTACCTGAAATCCCAATCTAAGAGAGCTCTTGAGATAATTATTTGGTTTTGAGTCTTGTAGAAATGACACTATTGTTATCTGCTATGATCAGAAAGGCATGCAGAACACAGTTAGACCATGCTGATGAATTCACACCCTTTCCAAAGGCCTATGAAGCCCAGCACTGGTGATTTAATGGGAAGCTGTTTTCCTTTGGGTCAGGATGTTTGCCCTAGCATGGGGCTAGGTTTATCCTACTGGAAGCACAAAGCTTTAGATATGCTGAGAACCTTTAATGTCAGACATTGTCCCACGAAACAGCAGTCTCAATAACAATGTCAGAAGCATCACAGAATCACAGAGTTGCTGAGGCTGGAGGCCTCAGTCCAAACCCCTTTCTCAAACCAGGGCCAGCTTAAGTAGGTTGCCCAGGACCATGGCCAGCTGGGTTTTCCATATCTCCAAGGATGGAGACTCCACGCCCTCTCTGAACAACCTGTTGCAGTGTTTGATCACACTTACAGTAAAAAAAAAAAGTATTTTCTGATTTTTAAATGAAATTTCCTGTATTTCAGTTTGTGCCCGTTTCCTTTTTGTCCTTTCCCTGGATAACAGAGAGAATAGTCTGTCTGTGCCTTCTTTACACTCTCCCACCGGACAGGGACAGACATTGATAAGATACCTTGAGACGACTTTTCTTCAGGTTGAACACTCACATACCTTTTTCACTCTCCCCATACCATAGATACTCCAGTCCCTTAATCATCTCTGTTGCCTTGCTCTGTGGACTCTCTCCAGAATATCCCTATCTATCTGTGGACTGTGGAGAGTCCATCACTGGACTCAGCACTACGGATATTTATCACCCGTGCTGAGCAGAGCAGTGCCGGCAGTACTCTGCCTAACGCAGTCCAGGGTGCCATTGGCTTTCTCTACTGTAAGGGCACTACGTTGGCTCACATTCAACTTGTTGCCCACAAGGAACCCCATGTCCCTTCCTGCAAATCCATCTTCTGGTCAGTCAGTTTCCAGCCTGAGCAAACAGTATTGTCTGCAGAACTCATCTCCAGCAGCTTATGCAGGTTACCAGACCCAAGAGACCTGGTTGCAGCTGTGGGTAGCGTTACAGGTGTGTGGTCCTTTAACTCAAACAATACCACAGCGTGAACCACTCCAGCTCTGCCTTGAATCAGGGGCTGTATGTATTTCTTTCATCTGCTACAATAAACAGTTTGGGGGATTTGGGTAACAGTTAACTTGCTAAGCAACAAGTCAGTCCCACAGGATGTGTGGGCACCTTCTCCACAAGAACACCCAGAGCGTTCATGCATAGTTCAGTCTTAGCAGAGGCTAGACAGCAGTTTGCCCACCTGGAATCCCAGTAAGCAGGAATCCATCTCAGCCCAGCTCTAGTACTGCACCCTCGCTGCCTCTCATTTGTGTCAAAAGTGAGAAGAGCCCTTGCCAGCCTGCTCAGGGGATGAGGTCAGCGAGCTTGAGACGGGTCCGTTAGGAACCCATTTACATTTCCCTCCATTTGCAGTGCTGCCTTCCTTTTATTCCAGTTTAGCATTCCAGAAATATTATGATTTATGCAACCAAATTTCTTTGATCTTAACCAGCTCACAAAAGCTTTCAAGATGCTTTGACTTTGCAGTCTGTGAGTGGGAGTTGCAGCAGACAAGTTCAGGGGATGGACGTGCATCTTTTAGCAAGCTGTGACAGCAGGGTCCTTTGCTGGAGTCATTACTGGGTAGGTTACGTGGTTCCTCTGAATAAGAACACTTTAACATAGGGCTTTCTGTCACTGGAAATGTGTGGCCCCTGGAGGGGACCACAAACTGGTTCAGCAGACCCACAGCATTTGAGTATTGCTCACCACAGGAACAGCAGTTTTTCAAGAAGGAGCCATGTGTGTTCAACGAAAGGCTCTGAAGAGATTTGGGGTCATTCCATAGAATGAGTAAGGCCAAACCTGAGAATAAAAGGATTAATTCACCGAGGAGGAGGTCAGAACCTTTCGCTGGAAAAGAGGGACCCTGCGTTACCCCAGAATACTGATAAATCTGTTATAACTAACTTGTCAAAACAGTGGTGTTAGACAGATTCTCAAACCCAAGAGTGGGCTAAGGTCAAACATCACGAGCCAGGTATTTTGCACTGTCTTTGCACAGAAACTGCAGTGCAATTGGATTTAGCCCTGTACTAGTCATACCACGTGTGGCTGAGCTGGAGCTAGCCATGACTATTCTGATGGAAGCAAATGTAAATTCAGCACCAGCCCATCGCATTAATTCCAGTTTTGAGATCTAGTTTGGTGACATTTAAGAAAAAGAGAAATATGCAAGGAGGTTCACCTGACTGCTTGATCCTTCTTTTATTTTATGGCTTGTTTAACTGTCCTCTGTCCTCGACAGCACCAACGTGGGATCACAGACCTAACAGGTCAAGTTTAAGATTGTGTTAGAGGAAGATAAGACCTGATGTCTGCTTCCTTCTAAGTGTCTCCACTTCAACAGAAGCTTTAATGCACAACCTGTGTCTCACTTATGGTGTATTACAGCATCCATGGAGTAAGGAACGCACCGGCCCATGTCTTACCATCTCCAAATTATGAGCCAGGTATCCATTCAACTATCTAAATGTGTTTTGCTTAAATGTTTTCAGTTCAAGGACAAATCCTACTAAATGTGTTCTGCTATCTAAATGTGTTTTGCTTAAATCTTTTCAGTTCAAGGACAAATACTACCAGGTCCTCACAGTGAACTTAGAGCTACACTTCATGGCAGCTGCAGGGCAAATGTGAACCATCCAAAAAAAATTACAGCAAGAGCAAGGAAACAATGAATAATTTATTATTTTCCATGAGCTGAACAACTGCAATGGCAAACTGGACTTCCAGACTTCTGGGCTAACTAAAGGACAAAGTAACTTCTATATGCAAAGTCGCCAATATAGTTAGGAAAGGTGTGATTTACTGTTCTGCAGAATTTCTATTTTCTAAAAAAAAATATTAATATTGTCTAAAGAAGAAATTTCAACAGAAGAGGTCTGAATCTGTCCTCACTAAAGGATCTGTCCTAGACAGATTGGTAATTGGTAACAGAAAGATTTCATATCAGACTTAATAACAAGTGTGGGGAATAATAATAACAACTCCTGTAAGGAAGGTATAACAAAGGAAATAAAATATTAATGTTAGCTTTAATGTTAATGTTAATATTAATGTTAACTTTAATAGCAATAGCCACGTACACCAAAAGTCCCGAAGCCGAGATTGTCTTTGAATCCAACAAGTGCTGATGTTCAGACCTAGCAGGAACGAACACTGTGACTCAAGCCCATTTGACTTAACGCTAATGAGGATTTGCTAGTTTCTTCCTTTTGAGGTCCTTTTTCAGCCTGGTACTTAAGCATGTGCTTAAATGTGATCCAGCACCTTCCTGAGCCAAACTCTACTTTTAAGAGACAGTCTTTATGTTGTCATACCATCTCCCTAGATTATGGCCAATGAATTTCGTTAAAAGCCTGTTAGTTTGCAAAATTAGTGTCTATGGCACCTCAATAGAAAAATAAGAATGTGGACAACGAACAAAACCAAATGCAAAACATTCTAAAAACTAATAATCAAGTAATTCTAGGGCTTGTTTTGCTGCAACAAAGCAATTTATCTGCCAAGATGTATTTTAACAATACCGAGCCTGTTTCTGCCACTTCCTCCATGAGTCTCATAATACATTTCACATTCAGACTACAATTCTGGACAGTGTGGAGTCAGAATTTTACACAGCTCAGTGAAAATCTGAATCCTAGGAATAAGAGATGCTAAATATTAATTTGGTTCCATCTAACTCCTGCTGACTACGATTTCTGTTCAAATCCTTGAAGTTTAATTTTAATTAATAGGAGTTATTGCTTAATATTCAGCCTAAAATTTCATTGTGTTTCCCTCTTTGCTTTTTGGAGGTTGTTGAATATTCATTGCCCTCTCTGAATTTGCATTAATCCAGGAAAAATTTTTCTCTTGAAACGAGGATGGATGTGCGCTACGAGTATCAGTAAGAGAGTGGAGCTGCCTCAGGAAGCCAGGCATGTAAGCGTCCTCTATTTTCTCCCTTTAGCAGCCCCAGAGCTCCTAGGCCATCTTCTTGAATATCTCTGCATAGGATGTCTGCCACTAGTAGCAAATAGATAGTGACAATCTATAATAGAAGGTGAAGGAAGGAGACTAGGAGTGTTTCCATAGTGACTAGTCCATCATCAGAGTCCGTGGGTGGAAATGAAATATCTGACATTGTGAGAGCTTCCACCACCATGAATCTCATATAGTTATGTATGTGTTCAGGTAGCGCCAATACTGGGTGACAGAAGATGTCACCCAGAGCTGGGCAAAATAAGAGATATTTTTTTCTGCTGTATCTCCTCACATTTGAGTTCAGTTGCACCTCCATAGAATGGAAAAATTGCCAGTGAAACGAGAAACTCTCAGAAGACTGATATTTTGATATGCAGGAAATGCATCTGAATGGACGAGGGATGCAGATGGCTTTGAGGCATGGTCTAAGCTAAGTCCCCCTGTTAGAATAGGAAAAGCCCAAGTCAGGATTGCCTGGAAAAAGTCACGGTGACAAGCAAGAACATCTGTTTACAGTCTCCAGAAGAGGAAAGGCTTTAGGAAAGGTAATCATGTAGGACCTACAATAATTGAAATCACCAGACCTGATCACAACAGGACTCCCTCCAGCTTGGCTTCCTGTCCAAACAGGGGCCAGTGACAGATGAGGAACCCCATGGTGGATAATTATCAAATAAAGTGCCTGGGGAAAATGTTCTCTTTGAACTGCATCAGGTATTGGTAGTTGGCTTGTGCTCCAAAAGATAACAGATTATGACCCAGAAATATTTCCCATGGTACGCACACCCAGGTTTTCCTAATTGGCATTTTAATCACAGCGTGCACACGTGCAGGAGTTTGAATGTGCATGGCTTTTTCTTTTTTCAGTCCTGAGTCTTTTATGGTCTCTGTTACCCTGCATTAGGTGATTTGCATGAAATTGACCACAGAATAATTTCCTTGGAAAGTCTTTTCTCTCGGCTATCCTAATTAAAATGCATCATCTGCAAGTGCTGTCCTGAGTCAGGATGGGGAATGGACTCAGCAGGGGCCAGGGCAGCTCCACCCAGGAGCGTAGGATCCCAGGAGTGGGGATGAGCTCTCTTTCCATGAAATCTCAGGGAGATGTTTCCAGAGAGGGTAAGTGATAAAAGTCTGTATCGACAGCCTGTCTCATGAAACATGATTTGCTATTCCTTCTTGTTCTGTAAACCTGGATAGTCACTGCACCTTGGTCAATAAACCCTGATGTTTACCTCAATGACTGTCAATATTTATGCCATTATAGCATGATTCAGGGGTCAATAATCCCGGGTTCTTCTGCAGAAGGAAGTTTTAGGTCTAAAATCAAGCAGACCTTTCATGATAGATCTGTGCAGTACTACGCTCTGCAGGAGTCTCAGTAATGTAATACAGATAACAGCACACTCTGCTTTGCAAATTCTCTCTTTTTACTGGTTGTAGAAGTATTCTGCTTTATTCTGCTATATTTTATTGCCTTTAATTCTAAGTTCACATCTTATCTGAACTTAGAGTTTGTACTGTTTCAGGGACTGACAAGGACATAATTTTCAAGCATTCTTCTCAGAAGCCAGTAATAAGCTTTCATCACTTGAAAAATCTTTGAGCAAAACCGCCTGTGCATGGGTCCTTTGCAGAGTCAGACAGGAGAGATGGACCACCATGACCTCCCTCCCAGCCAATGCTGTCTGGCCACGGCAGCCTGGAGGGAATAAGTCCTGCATTACCTAGGAGCAGCCTCTTGTACATCCTTCGATCTGATGTAACACAGAGGGAACAGAACAAAGCAGCGAATGAGCAGGTAACGGCATGCTAAATGGTCCCAGTTATCACTTCTTAGTTGGTGACCGAAGACAGACCTGCAGACCCTGATCTCAGCATCCTGCAGGAAGTCATGTCATGCTGGGACCTGCTCCCTGTAGAACAAGGGCTAACCAAAGCAGCAAGGTGTGACCATGAACAGGGATGGCATATGTTCCTCTTTAAAAATGTTTACTTATTACTGATTTAAATTTTCTGACAAAAAAAAAAAAAAGATACTTACTTTTTAGCCCAGAAAACAGCTTTCAAGCAAAATTTTCTCATTTTCAGCTTTTCCACAGGAATCCACATTTCCCATTATCTGACCCTCTTGCTTCCCCCATTTCTGAGCAGTTCAACGTGCAGCAGACCAGTCCTAGTGAGCTGGGACCAATACACACTGCACAAAGTTGCCACCAGAGTGGTGACACCGTGCTCCTCTGTGGACCAGGAGAAGTGGGAGCCCTGCATTTTCCCTAGGACCGTTCACATAGCTACCTGCTGGTGCATGCCGTCCTACACAGAGACGTGAAGGCTCTTTGACATACTGCTGCTTCCTCCTTATCCCTGCAGGTGTGACACAGGGTGTCACCTTCAAGATATCTCTTTTTCCTTCTCTTTGGAAACAGTCTGACTTTTACAGAAAATCAGAAGGTTCCTCAGCAGTTTGGTCTGCTGTGCCCTCAGCAGCCCTGGAGATATCCCCAAGCTCCTGCTGTCTGTCCCTTCTGGGTGGACCCTTGCATTTTTGTGGTTTTTTCTACATTATTTTTTTTCATGCGTCTTCTTTCATCTCCTGGCTAATGAGATCATGTTCAGTAAGGCCATTCTAACAAGACTTTGCGAGGATCTTTAAGCCAACATGCAGAATGACGTTTTAGCTCAGTTTTGCCTCACATTTTTCTAGGACGCTGCATAGCTGATAAGGTCACATAGCATAAGCCCAGTCTGTGGGTAGCCAAGCATGGAACTGCAGGTTTCAGGGACATAACCTGTTTATTTTCTACCTCTTGTTATTCTCCCTTTGTTCCTTCTCTGTCTCTTTTGACCCAAGAGGACACAGGGAAGCGCTTTAACTAAACTTCAGAACAAAATGTTTAATTCGCTCTTAAATGTGCTTGTCTGTGGGTTTCTTTTTCAGATCTTATTTTGGGGAAAGAGAAGCATTTCCTTTTGTATTGACCCAAAAACCCCGTTTTTCAGCTCAGTCAGCAAATTAGATCATCAATTATTCAGCGCGTTTCACATCAGCGATGAGGGAGCCAGTGCCGTGCTGGGTCTGGGGAGGGGTGTGGGAGCCCAGCAAGGTAACTGGGGTGAGAAGATGATACTGAGAGGTGTGAGCCTGCTCTGCACCGAAGCCAGGTGGTCTCGCACAGCTTTTGCAATGGGGCTATTTTTAACCACTCCTCTCCTAATCTGGGCCAGGTAGCAGGCGGAAGAGATGAGAGGGCCATTGCACCTCTGTATTGTGACATTGGTTTGCTGCTCAAAGAGAAATTAATCCTGCAGCTGGCCTGGATACTGGAATTGGTTGAAATCTCCATCTTTTAAACTGACTAGCTGGTTGTACATACACAGAGGTATTTTGTATGCTTGATTGGGTGTTGGGTCTCTCACATTTTTTTCAAGGAAAAGTAATTAAGGAGGGGCTCATTAGCAGATCCTTTAGGAAAGAACATGGCAAGTACTGAAGTTCTGAAGATGTGCTGCTCTCATCTATGCTGCTCAGAGGCTGGTCAGGCTCCAGCAAGTCCTCTCCAAGCAGGAGCCTTCAGACCAGTGTCTGGGCAGCCTCCAACCATCAAATCATGAGCTGCTGCTAAAACCCCTTCCCACACACTCTTCTCTTCATGTCACATGGCTGCTTGCTGGCCCTGTGTCACTGGAGACTGCTTATAAAGGCAAATACCCTGCTGCTCTTCTAACATGTCCTGGAGTTGGGAAGCACCCAAGTTATCACCCATTTCTGAGAACAGGAGGAATCAACAGATTGATAATTGAGCTTCCCACTTAATGTTGTATAAACATATTCCCATTTGCACCATCAGCACTTCATCTTAACAGATCTAAAATCCTAAAACCAACTCTCTGGACCATGACATCTTTGGGCTACGAGCTCTGATTCCTGAAGGTGCTGCCAAGGGGCCAGAAAGTTGTCCAGGAGGTCACTTGCCCTGCGTGCATTGCTGAAGTAGGTTAATCTGTCTGTGATTGCCAACTACTGCCTCCCAGAGAGAGGCAGGGAGGGTCTGTCTCTGCCACACTTTCTCCGTTGACAACTTCTAAGACATTCTTGGTCCTCAGTGACCTTCAAGATGGGAAATGTTACGATGAGTGGAAGATACCACAGGTATCATTTCTGCATCCTGAGCTCCTGCGAGACCCCTGCACCAGAATATCTCACATCTGGCTGGCACAGTGCTGGTAAGATCCAGAACTCATCGCACATGAGGCATCAACACGAAAGGTCTCTGAATCCTGCTTCTGCTGGGGAGCAGGATTACACAAATCCATGGGCACTATGATCCCTACCTCTGAAAGATTTTGCTGTTCCTTCCCTCTGATTTTACCTTAATGTAAGGGCTGAAATTTCCCTTGGGAAATTATAAAACAGGAATAGATTTTGTCTGTGCTCAATATTGGCCCCAGAATTCACAGAGAGCATCAGACGATCCAGGGGCAATGAGCAAGTTACTGCCATACGGTTAATATTCACAGACCATGGCGAGATGCACCTCGCAGCTGTCCCAAGACAACAAACTGAACAACTTCTCTGCTGGAGGCTCAGCATCTTTCACTGGGAGACACTACCTAGGTAGTTCCTTGTTTCTCAGGTTATTCAGCAAAAAGAGTCTCTCTGTTTTTGTATTACAGCCAGTGAACACTTTCTTGAAAATATGAAGTTGGGGGGCAAATTTTATGTCAATTTTTAACTGGACAGAACTACCTGGTCTGATTAACCAAGATGTCCAAGCCAGAATACTGTACTACAGGGAAAGTAGACTGAGAGAGATCTATTTTTTTTTTTCCTTGCAGAAGCTGAGTTTTCCTTCAGGAAATATCAGAGGGGGGGAAAAAAAAAAAAGAAAATTGAAATCCAGACAATTTTTAATGATACTTTTTTCCAATATCTGAAAATCTTTGCTGGTTGAAAATTCAATTTTCCCTCCACATAAAGCTATTCTGGAAATGTATTGACCATCTACTACTGTGACACCCTTACATGTCACCATCTATCATTTACATTTCAGCTCCACAATCTGGAAATTAAATCAGGGACTCTAAGCACAACAGCACATTCCTCTCACTCCAAAGCAACGGTTGCTTTGGGGGCCCATACCCAAAATCAGGAATGATTCATGTGCTTTATCAGATGGTTTCAAGTATTCTAAAGGAACAAAAATGCAATTATTGGTAAAAATTTAGCTATCCTAGACCAAAAAAAAAAAAAAACGACAGTTCCAGTCATTGCTTATGGAAGCTTTTACTATTAGGCATCCATCAGGAAACCAAGGAGTGGGGGATAGTCCGCTGTACCTTGTTTGGTACCTGACACTTCATAAATCTCACGGCGAGACTTCTAATAACGGGAGCTGTTGCTTTTTTAGAATAGCCCGGCACGGGAATAAAGCAAGCTTATGTATGCAGAAGAGTCAAGGCTGTTCCAATAAACGTATTATTAACAACCCTGGACACTAGGCTGATCTCGTTTAGGCCTGGTAAGCTGCAGATTTTTATGCAAACAGACCTCAGGAGGGGGCAGGGTGTGATGCTCGCCTTGTGCAGAAGCTGGACCGTTGCTCCTGGGTGGCGGGGAGCATGGGTCCCTCCAGGGAGCACCACGTAGCACCCCCAGAAAGGGGGCAGCCTGGCATCTCCACAAAAGGAGTGGGAGGAGGATGAAACAGCAGGTAGATGGGAAACGGCTTGGGTCTGTACCACGAGTTCAGGTGTGTCCCCACGGGAGTACGCTCTCGGCACAGCGCCTGGGGAGATGCGGTAAATCTGGGCTTTCCTTTGGGATGCCAGGCTTGGGGCACCCGGCAGCAGGGGCAGCGGCCAGGCTCCTGGTTCCACAGAAGGCCAGTGAGGTGATCTCCAACGTGGAGACGGGAAATGAGAGCATGACAGCTCTCAGCACTGCTCTGCCTTCCACCTGCCTATTACTTTCCACTTTTCACAATGGAAGAACAACAAGACTTCTAAATTCAAACCCCGCTTTGTTAGTACAGAAATCAGACCATCTTTTTAAACTTGAGAATATGCAGCGTGAACACCTAAAAAAAAAACAAAAAAAAAAAAAAAAAA